>JACTAT010000063.1:1845804-2127807 GCA_014526335.1 Chrysaora quinquecirrha | reverse complement strand
TAGCCCATCTTGGCAGCATCCTGTGATGTCTATCTTCTAAGCCTTTTCAATCAACTCTTGCTCCCAGCCTACAGGCCTGTTTTGCACTCCATCTCCTCCTTATTTAGCAACCAATGTTATAAGTAAACAATTTCATGATGTAAGATATGTTCACTGCATGGTTTGTCTCCTCAATAATGGCCACATAGTGACTATGAGAAGCTAATGGAATATGCAGAGTACTGCTACAAACAAATCATTGTCATTACATAATGAGAAATCATTGTGAGCAGTTTTAATATCCAATGTTGTAGATGGCAATCACTTCATTTTGTGTACATTTTCATGTACTCAGCTCCAGTCTACACGAGCAGAGCTTGCAATATAAAATTACAAGATGCTCACATTGGCAAAATGAATTTTAAAAATCTTTTAAGCCTATAATGTCCTACCATGAAGCTGTGTCTAAACTAGGAGACTTGTCACGTGCAACACTGTATTCAACGTGTCTCTCGGGAAATAATCCTCTTGTTTAACTGTCGACTAATGAAATTCTTAAATGCGTTATTAAAACAGAAAGACTTACAAATAAAAAGTATTATCTATGATGTTCCTAAATTACCTGGCAGAAATATTCCAGATGAGCAAGCTTCCAGAACTCTTCTAAGTGCTTCACCAGGTCCTGTTGGACTTGGTCTGCTGGTCAATGTTTTCTCAACCAACAACTCAATTGCCTGTTGGACAAGAAAGAAAGTTGAACTTTTCTGAAACCGCAAAGTAAGCCCTACAAAGAGCCCTAACAGACAATGTTTTTGCCAAGATGCAAAATCAGTAAGCCGCAGAAGTCTTTTGAAAGTTCTTTCCCAAAGAGGTAGATGCGACTACATATAAAGTATGTTCACTGCATGGTTTGTCTCCTCAATAATGGCCACATAATGACTATGAGAAGCTAATGGAATATGCAGAGTACTGCTACAAACAAATCATTATCATTGCAAAATGAGAAATCATTGTGAGCAGTTTTAATATCCAATGCTGTAGATGGTAATCACTTCATTTTGTGTACATTCTTATGTACTCAGCTCCAGTCTACTTGAGCAGAGCTTGCAATACAAGATTACAAGATGCTCACATTGGAAAAATGAATTTTCATGCTCATTGAAGCCTATAACATTATATTCTGATAGATAATCATTTTAATTTTGGACCCTTTCTTCCACATGTTCCAGACAGACAAGTATGTGACAAACCCTTTTTCGTATGTTTTAATCAAATTAAATGTAAGGCTTAAAATTTTCCTCGTTTTAACATTCTTTTTGTTTGGCTTGCCCTTATTCAAGCATTACTATAACCTGAAAACTTGTTTAATCATTCTACATAAAAACTTTCAGTGCTATTAATGTTGTTTAACTTGAAGTAAAATACACTATAAGCATGTATATTTTACTTGGTTGTGCATGTATATGTGTATAAGCATTTTTTACTACAAACTTAACTTGAAGCGGCAACTAAATATGTGTGCAGCTTGAAGAGAACTTACCCATTCAGACAAGGGATGGAAAGCTGGAACTCTAGTGCACAGATCTCTCATAATGCGGATGACAATGACGCAGCATGGAACACCACTTGCACGTGCCTGAAAACCAATAACCAAAAATTTAATAACATTCATGTTAAAGGGAAGTAGGACCAGAATTTAAGCTGAATCTCCACAAGGTCACATTCTTTGTACCAAGAGAAAGGTTTTGTCAAGTTAGTGCAGTTTTGCTTCAACTCTATGTTGCAGCAGGTAGTGAAATGTAGTAACAATGCCTACTTCTCTTGCCAAAGCTCATAGTGGAAAGGTTTTTGTCTAATGGAGATCCAGCTTTAGATTCACAATGAATGAACCATAGTTGACAGAATTAATCCCCATTATTGTTTTGCGGTTAAAACACCTCATAAGTTCACTATTCTGTTTTTAGAGTGTAAGCTGTAACCGAGAAAAATTGGGTAGCTTAAAATACACAAGACTAAAAGCCAAAAGATTCTAAAATATTTTGATGTGAATTTATCAACAGCCTGGGACAGCTCACACTGAAAATTAAAGGGCAACAGGTAGCTACTGATAAATACTCAAAGATAACTGATGGTTTAGTTCAACTGATCATTTCATGTTTGTTTTCCACTATTTTCAGGCCTCATTTTTTGTGCTAGATCAATTTTATTCTTTCTGAAAAACCAACGAGCCTTCGATTTGCACTGAAAATTAATCTCAAACTTTTAAAAAGTTCAAAATTGGCCTTTGTGTTTGTCACTGAATGGGAGCACAGTACAGAGACATTCATAAGAGTTTTACAAGCTCTCGTAAGGATGAAATTCCAAAAGAAGTGGAAAACAGAAGGAACATTTGTCATTTGATTATTTAAATAGAATAATTTGACCTTTCAGACCTAATGAGGCCTCAGAATAGCCAAAACAGACAACTTTTTGGCAAAATTTAGCAACTAAAACCTTTCCAGAAATCCTAAGAGAAGCCAAAAATTGTGTTCTCAAAGTTGTCAACGAAAAACATGAAAAAAAGCTATCAAAGCCTAGGCATTTGGACTGGTAGAATTTATCACAATGAACTAAAAAATTGAAATAGGTGAGTTGGTTTACAGAGTAGCTACCTAACAAGCCCCAGAAAGAAACGAAGGAGGTGTGAAATAGAAAAGAGAGCAATATCGAACCTGGAACCATTTAGCATGGCGAAGTGATGCTAACGCTTCAAGGCATTTCTCTTTGTTCAGCACATCAGGCTCTGCTGTTTGAGCTGTACCAAAAAATGACATGTCTGTTTAGGCTTTGACCAACAAGGCACATACGCTCCCATTTCAAAGTGCAACAATTACGAATAAGTAAACTATCATTCTATGCTTATCTTAGGTATTGCTAGCAATTTAGGGCTCTTGTGAAATAGTATTAAGTCAGGAGCATTAACACTTTGCTGCAAAAGCAAGCTGTTCATGAATTAATGGTAACAATTGTTGTGTCCCTTCCTTACTACATAAAGTCAGGTCATCTCCTATAAACATTTCCAATATTGGGTCATACGTTGAAATAGTTTAGGGAGCAAAGGTGCACAAAATGGTCAAAGCTCAGCCATGGTTGGTGAGCCTTCTCATCCCAAAGTCTTTAACTCTGTGTTCTGCAGCAGAAAAGAAAGTTGCTCTGCACAGGCAAAACAACTTTCTTCGTTTGGGTAAATTATGCCTAGCTGGAATATTAAAATAATACATCAAGCTCCAGTTAAAAAGGTAATAAATACATAAAGAATTTATTGACTTTTAGGGACAAAAGTGCAGACAGCAGTGTCTGAGGTAGTAAAACCAAAAACAAAACTGTATGTAGAATTCCCTTAACAATGTTCAGAAGTAAATCTAATGCAACCTTTAAGCAATTAGACACCAGAGGGCTATTTTTTATCTGAACATCGATAATGAAATGTCATTTTGGAGAGACATGACATGCAACTGATGTTTAATGGTATGAAATTTGCAAACAAGGCATTCTAGGAAATGCAAAAATTAATCTTCAAAATTCTATTTGCGCCCTCATGAAAACTTTTTGTAGCGTAAATGGAACTTAAATTTATTAAGTGAATAGAAATCATACAAGCTCCAAAAACACAAACCTGGTTTTTCTTTCTGTTCACCTTCACCTTCTTCACTGCCTTCCTCTCTCATAGCTGGTGATGTGAGACTTATAGTCACACAGCATGCTGGTTCTGTATTTGTTGTTACTTTGATACTGCCATTTATTTCATCAATCATGGTACTGTATTTATCCTCTGCAATTTCCTAAATAACGAAAAAAAACATGAAAATACTCAGAAAGAGAAAGTTAATACCAATAATTTGCTTACTGTATTTCCTCTAATAAATGCCACCTTCAGAAAATGCCACCTTCTATTAAATGTCACATTCAATTTATTAGAAAAAAGACCAAACAGAAAATAACAAATAGTTTATACAAATTAAATTTTACTTGTTTTCTATTAACAAATTCTTGTTTATTTTACCACAACGTGAACAACTTTATTCAGCAAACTCTACATTTTTCACAATCATTTCTTTTTGGGAAAGAAAACATTGTTTAAAGTCATTTCATCTTTTTTCTCATTTCTCATTTTGTAATAATAACCACCCTATTATTAAACGTTGCATTCAAAAGTTGGATTTTGTAATAAACGATGTGGTGTCTATTAGAAGAAATACGATAAGTCCCCTTTGAATTCAACTCTTTGTGAATGAGCTCCATTTCAAATAAGCATCCTTACTTGAAGGTTGAGTTCTGAATAAGCCCCTGTTAACTCAATCAAGTAAAAAAGTAGTATATCTTGTTTGATTCTGATGGAATGTTTTCTGCCCAACTAAAAACTGCCTCAAATACAAAACATGAAACAGAAAAGATACAGAAGCTTTCGTTATTTCTATTACCTTCAGCTTTTCAGGCAACGCATTCCCAACTCTGTTTAGCAAAGCCAATGTAGGTTTATCTGCATTAAAACAAATCCACATGTTCAGAAATGAAAAATTCACTTTACCAAATCTCAAAAACATCAAAAGGACATATTTCAAATCCGAGGAATGTTGGTGTCATCATCAGGCTCATTAAATCAGTATAAAACCGTCATAGAATTCAGGCAAAGTTTATCATCATTTGAAAACACCTGCCATACCATAATCAATTAAAAGATGACCTGAAATTTATTAGATGGTTAAATCACATACCTGCACAGAGCACAATAAGGTTAACATCAAGTTTCCCATGCAGAAGAAGACCTTTTGCAAGAACACCAACTCTCATAACACCTTTCAAGGTTCCTGAGAAAGAAATGACTTGATTAAAATTGCAAGCAAAGGTTTAAGGTTTCTTATCAGGTTTCTCATTGACATGTCACAATAGAAATTGTCCTAGGTTCAACACTTGCATAATTAATGTCCTGAGAAAAAATTATATCATGTAAACTGTTATTTTCTTTTGTTGTATAGGGCCAACAGCGACTTAGGCCCTGTTTAAACTATACCAGATAGCTTTTGGAGGGTCCTGATTTTTGTACCAGATAGGGTTAATGTTTAAACTATGCTGCAGTAATCTGATACACAACTCAAAAATGGGAGTGATTTTCACTCTGTCTATTAGGTGATATGAAAATCACTCTGCTCTGGATGTCAATGACATTCTTCTTTGAGTGGGGATTTATTTTTGCCTTGGCTATATTTTTATAGTGTAAATGGATCTATCCGATAAGAAAATCAGGAAGCAAAGATAGTAATCTGGTATAATGTAAACATTTGCCCTATCTGATATGGGTTAAGGCAAGGTGCGGCACCCAAATAGCTATCCAGTATAGTGTAAATGGGCCTTATTTAACAAGATGTGAGTTAGAAATGTTCACTGCATGGTTTGTCTCCTCAATAACGGCCACATAGTGACTATGAGAAGCTAATGGAATATGCAGAGTACTGCTACAAACAAATCATTATCATTGCAAAATGAGAAATCATTGTGAGCAGTTTTAATATCCAATGTTGTAGATGGCAATCACTTCATTTTGTGTACATTTTCATGTACTCAGCTCCTGTCTACTTGAGCAGAGCTTGTAATACAAAATTACAAGATGCTCACATTGGTTTGTCTTTAATTGATTTTATCAATGAGACTTGATAAAACCTAGTTTCTATTAACATGATGAAATGTATTTTGAACTGCTTGCACACTGCCTGCAACATTACTGTTAATCCTTGAACTAGCCTCCTAGGGGATTTTAGAGGGGGCTAATTCAAGGTTGGGGCTTTTAAAATTACTCATAAAAGCATTATTTATCAAGTTAGAGCATGCATTTTTGTGTAAAATTGGCACTGTTGTGCAATTTTTCTGTTATACCAATATGGTCTGAAAAGGTTAACACCAACAGGTCAGGGGTGGGGGCCTATTCAAGGGGCAGGCTAACAAACAATGTCTTGCTCTATCATAGGGGCTAATTCGAGGGAAGGGCTTAATCAAGGGGGTGCCAATTCAATGTGACCCCTTGATTAAGCCTTGATTATAGAAGGGCTCCTAGTAAGTACAGTCTTCAATCTTCAATATTTGAATTAACTGCATTAACAGTAACAACTGAAATATCTTTCAGCCTTCCAAAAAGGTTTGGTTAAAAAGACAAAAAGCAAAAAATGATTTTGGTTCTTACTTGGTGCCTGCTTTTGTGGTGCTTTTTTGACAGTCTCTGGCTTTTTAGCATCAGTTTCTTGTTCATCTTCTGGTTCTTGTTTAATTTCTACATCACCTTCTTGCTTTACAGTTTCAGGTTCTTGTTTTATATTTCTAGCTTTTTCATCTTCATCAGCTATTTGATCAGAAACTAATTTCAAGGCTTTTTCAGTGGCAGAAACAACATCTTGAACCTGCTTCAATTCTCCCTCATTTGGATAAATATTAGCATGCTTTGCCATTACAAGCCTGTCATCTGGAACATTTTGCGTTGACTGAAATTTTAAACAAATTAAATGTTAATTTAGCAAGATGGAATACAACTCTGCACAATGGAAACCCCTAAAACAATGACAAATACATTTTGTCCCAAAAGCGTAATTTCTTTGTAAAAGTACACATCTCTACAAACAAATCTGTACAGTGTACACCTCTATTAAATGGACAATAACATTTGGCTCAGAGCTGCTCTTTCAATGGAGGAGATTTCACCACTACCAAGACAATAGAATCTAATAAGTCACAAAATAGACACTCCAAAGAAGGAATAAGCTAATAAGCTCCAAGAGGCTAAAGGAGCATTCAACAATGCCTTTATTTGCCGAATTTTCTTGTAAGTTGAATTCAAAGTATACCCAAGTCAGCTGCTTCATGAGTTTGTCCCACTGTAGCACATTCTTATTCAAGAAAATATGTTACTAAGAACAGTGTGAATAGGCATAAAATGGTTAATGATATTTACCCATTCATTTCTTCCAGCTGATGAATCATAGAATTTTGCTTTTCTTTCCCATTCATAATGTTCAAGTTCTTGCATTCTCTGATGATCAGGTCTTGTCCAATATCTGATACAAAAATAAAATATTTAGACCCAACAGGCAGCTGTTTTTTCATCTACTCTGGAGTGGAAGCTAGTTTTTTAATTGGATTTTTCTTACCAAGTTAGCAGGGTGACCTTAGCTGGAGCTGGTTCCTTTTTTATTCACTAACAGGTAAGGGGGGATTCAATTTCTACCCCTGAATAGGTGATCAGTCACCCGCATTCGACTGACCACTAAGAAGAGGGGTGCTAGGTTCTGCAAAAGGAATTTCAATAAAAAGGAATGGCTGCATGCAATCCCAATTTTCACATGGTATGCAAGTCTTTGTATCTGGGACATCGACAGGCAGATCGAGCCCTTGTTCTAATGTAATCGTACCAGGCCTCTAGGAGGTCTTATGGGAACTTTCCATGACCCCTTCACAGCCCAGGCCCTTGACCTCTCACCCAACCAGAACCCCCTCCCTCGACAGTACTGCTCTGTACAACTCAGCCAGGGCTTGAAGAAAATGCCTCCAAACTCAACTTTGCTCTTGAATACCCTTGAATTAACTACCATACACTTTGAGATCTTTCCATGAATAAAAACCCCTCACCTATCTTCTGCAATTCTTCTATGGTATTCTTCTTCTTCCCAGCGTCTTAATTCTTCTTCTCTTATCCTCAGATCACGTTCCCATCTCATTTGTTCTTGCTGTCTTTGACGCCACATGACTTCAGTTTCTCTTGGTCTGTTTCCCAATCTGGTATTACCATTACCACGATTTGAATATCTATTCCCCTTGACCTCAACTTTTAGGGTTGGATCTACTTTTTTCTACAAGACAAAAGAAAGCTTTTATTAACTGCATAATACCAATGAAGTGTATGGACATACAACACATGTATCCTTCCAAAAGGCACTTTAACTTGATTAAGGGATAACAGTTTTCTTGAAAGCAATGTAATTGTTGCACTGTGCTTTGAGAAGAGTTCTGGGTAGTTTAGAGAAGAGCATTTTTAGCTTAGATCTCAGGTGTGCAGAGCCTGGGACACTGCAGAGATTTGCAAAACATCTTAAAAACTTGTCGAGTGTGCATTTTAAGAGCAGAAATTACAATTTTTCTTAGGATATAAAGCCTTTATTGGGGTATTTTTCCATTTTGTCGCTGAATCGGAGAAACTTTTAGAAGATTTTTTAGTAAAAGAAGCATAAACGTTCATAATGCCTTGAGGCCCTAAAAGTTTAACATCTCTCGATTTTCACAGAAGCGCTTAACTTCAAGTGCCTGAGTGCACCCTTTAATCACAACCTTGAGTGTCCTACTGTTATGCACTGCAGTCTTGGCTTCTCGGAGAATGTATCTTAGTCACTAGAAACAATCTGACAATGTGCAGATGATACAGTTTGAGTATATGAAAGAGATAAACAATAAATAGATAATGCAGCATGCAACTTCAGTTTGTCAGAGGTATATATCATCAGATGCGATTCAGCCCGAAGATGGTTAAAAAGGTTTTCATCATTAGCTGCATACCACAAGAGAAAGGGACTTTGGGCATCTAAAATAACAGCTACAAAAACACATTACTAATAATGATAATCTATGTACCTTATAATTGAGCCTATGTCTTCTGCCTTTCATATGTGCAGTTCTTGCAACTATGTCATTAAATCTGCAATCGCATAGTGTACATTTGTATCCAATAACTTTACCAACATCACTCTTTATGTTCTCAACATATGCTTCACCTAATGAATAAGTTCATATCATTCAGTATTCAAAATACAATGGTTCTGTAAACCTCACAAGTCTATAAGCAGCACAGCTTCAGGTTGTCAGAGGTAGATATCAACATGATTGTTTCTGCCCCGAAAGATGGTTATAAAGAGGTTTTCATCATCAGCTGTGTGTTTATAAGACCATACCTAATAAAGTATACAAATCTAATACACACCTGGAAACTTCAAATAAAACACTTTTCTCCAAGGTTAAAGGAAAGTTTAGCCACCTGCCATGCTATCATAGCTGGTTGCAACAAAACAGTTTTTTTAAGACTTTTTTCCATTCACCCAGCAATAAAGGTAGGTAATTTGCATTACAGTAAGCATTACTGCTTGCATTGAACACAAGCTTGAGCCCTATGACTAAATTTAAGAAAAACTGGTCTCCGTAATCATTTACTGATTGAAGAAGGATAGACAGCAAAACTGTCCAAACTAGATATTCAGCACCCTTAGATCCTAGGGAAACATCTTGCCCACAGCCACGCAACCAACACAATGGTTAATGTCTATGTAATCATTCCTATAAACCTATTACAGAGGGTGGGAACTCCATGCTAAAGATCAGAAACCTACCAACAATTTCTTGCTCCTCCATGACACCTTCAGAAATGTCCATTGCAGCACCTCCTTGTTCTTCTGGCTTTGACTCTTCAGTTTTATCCTCAACTTCCTGAGAACCAGAAGCTGTGGACAGTAGTTTTGTGCCACCAACAAAATTTATTTTCGGGGCGGTTACAGGTTTTCCAGGTGGTCTTTGAATGACTTTTTTTGGAGCTTCTGTTTTCTTCTCTGTTGCTGCAAGTTGTTCTGCTGATTTCATTTCAGGGATAGGCTTACCAAGTTTTTGATGCAATTTGACAGTCTAGAAAGCAGGATATTAAGAAGTGAAATGAAGATAACAAAAATACCCATGTAGTTTTAGGGACATCATTTGATCATTCTACAGCTCGCTGACATGACATCTCTGTATGGTTATTCAGTGGGATAGCTATCATTGCAGGTATCCAGGGGTAGAGGTTGTTTTGGTGGCTTTCTTCCCATCAATTTATGTAATAAGGGAGCTTGCCAACAACAGTCTAAAGCTATGGCTAAACTAGGAAACATGTCACCTGTGACATGGTATTTGGCGTGTCTCCCAAGGTGGCTAAACATGCAAGTGACAAGCGAGCAACATGTCCCCTGAGTCATTTGCATCCCGTGGAGACAAGAAATGTTTCTATTGTCTCCAAAAAACAATTGCATATCTCTTGCTACAAATTCTGCATCATGCTACAAAGTTTTCAAGGTGGATAAACTGAGAAACACCGAGGGGACATCAACATCCCCCGCAACATGCATCCTAGTCTAGTTTAGCCAGGCCTTAACAGTGATGTTCATTCAAGTTTCCATCAATGAAGACTTCCATTGTTACTATTTTTACTTTGGATTCTGCACCCCTTTGCATTGGTGTTGGGGGAAACCTCCAACTATGCCCCCACCCTCGCTACACCACTGTGGTTATTTCACAGCTTATTAGAAGTCAATTACTCTTGAAACAAAACAATGAAACAAAACTTTTCTTTTTCAAGATGCATCAATTAATTTTGTTCAGATCTTAGGACAACTTTTAATATTTCAATCAGAGTGTATAATACAAGCTTTCCAATTGCAACAACAGATGGGAGCTTGAGTACTCTATTTCTACTTTACAGGACATTAACTCTTTCAAGGATGCTTTATACCTTACCTTGACGTGTCTTGCTCCTTTCAAATGTGCATTATAAGCATCAATGCCAGTGCATGTGACGTCACACAAATCACAACGATAAGACCCACTTGGCACTGGTTCTTTTGTTGTAACAATGGAGGCTGCTTTCTTCTTGTGTTTTTGACCTTCCAAATGCTCTTTGTATGTCTACAGAAAATGAAAAAAAAATGCATTCAATATTGAACATTCTTAAAATTACATAAACTTGATTTAAAGCAGGTATTAAATACAAAATGCCTTGCAAATGCAGCTTCAGTTTGTCAGAGGTATATATCATCAGATGCTATTCAGCCCCGAAAGATGGTTAAAAAAGGTTTTCATCATTAGCTGCATGACTTAATTTAATAAAAAGTCAACAACACCCATTAACTAAAATTCCTCCTTATCCAGGTAATTTAGTAAAAAGCAACAGTGTCAGGTAGAAGTATTATACCCTGATTTTGAAATTTTGGTATTAGCAACAGTACCAATTTGTCCTACAGCGATTTCTCATGATTACAGATATCTCAGAATTGGTCCCCTCCCTCAAATAAGCTCTCCCCTCGAATTAGGCACTACTGTAAAGCGAGAACTTGTTAATACGCCTCCCCCTTGAATAAGCCCCCACCCAAGACATTTTGCTGCTAGTCTTTCAAGTCCGTATTGGTACTTTATTGATTTATAGCAGAGGAATGCATTTTCCAAGTTGATAATAAATCATGCTTCTGTGATTTGTTTTATAAGGTCATGTCCTCATGTAAGCCCCCACTTTGAATAAGCCCCTCCAAAATAACTTGGCTTGATTAAGGGATAACAGTTTTCTTGAAAGCAATGTCATTGCCACACTATTCTTTCAGTAGAGTTCTGGTTAGTCTAGAGAAGAGCACTTTTAAACAATCTGACAATGTGTAGATGATACAGTTCGAGTATATGGAAGAGATAAAAAATAAATGGGTAATGCAGCTTCAGTTTGTCAGAGGTTTATATCATCAGATGCGATTCAGCCCCGAAAGATGGTTATAAAAGGTTTTCATCATTAGCTGCACACCACAAGAGAAAAGGGACTTTGGGCATCTAAAATAAAGGCTACAAAAACACATTGCTAATAAAAATCTACCTTATAATTGAGCCTGTGTCTTCTGCCTTTCATATGTGCAGTTCTTGCAACTATGTCGTTAAATCTGCAATCACATAGTGTACATTTGTATCCAATAACTTTACCAACATCACTCTTTATGTTCTCAACATATGCTTCACCTAATGAATAAGTTCATATCATTCAGTATTCAAAATTCAATGGTTCTGTAAACCTCGCAAGTCTATAAGCAGCACAGCTTCAGGTTGTCAGAGGTAGATATCAACATGATTGTTTCTGCCCCGAAAGATGGTTAATAAAGAGGTTTTCATCATCAGCTGTGTGTTTATTAGACCATACTTAACTAAAGAGCAGTATATAAAGCTAATACACTCAGGTTCATTAATTTTATTGATCTTCCTGCTGTATCTGGCACAAGCTGATTGGTGTTTATAACACAATGCCAATTCAGCGCTACTTTCTGATTGGTGCTTGTTGATCTGCAATTGGGTATGAATTCTGCCTATGTCAATTATTTTGGTCTGTTACATTTACACTCTGGAGGAGTGTCAGACAAAAAAGCAATTAAAAAATGGTCTAACTTGGTCAAACATTTTTTTGACAAGATGGCTACAAACAATGCTTTTGTTGTTTGGCCAGGGCCTTAGAACTACCATACATAAAAAATTTTTGTCAAGGGTTTGACAAAAGCAACTTGCTAAGCTGTCGTAGCTGGTTGACACAAAACAGTTTTTAGAGCCTTTTAATACTACATTTAACAGGAATGCAGGTTTGCAATTTGACATTGCAGTTAACATTGGTGCTTGCATGGAACACAACTTGAGCCCTACGACTAAATTTAAGAAAGGATTGTCCTCTTTTATCTTTGACGGACTTTTGAAGAATTAACAGCAAAATGATCCAAACTAGATATTCAGCAACCTTAGATCCTAGCGAAACATCTTGCCACAGCCACGCAACCAACACAATGATTAATGTCTATGTAATCATCCTATATACCTATTATAAAGGGGCGGGAACTCCACGGTAAAGATATGAAACCTACCAACAATTTCTTGCTCCTCCATGACACCTTCAGAAATGTCCATCGCAGCGCCCCCTTGTTCTTCTGGTTTTGACTCTTCAGTTTTATCCTCAACCTCCTGAGAACCAGAAGCCGTGGACAGTAGTTTTGTGCCACCAACAAAATTTATTTTCGGGGCAGTTACTGGTTTGCCTGGTGGTCTTTGAATGACTTTCTTTGGAGCTTCTGTTTTCTTCTCTGTTGCTGCAAGTTGTTCTGCTGATTTCATTTCAGGGATAGGCTTACCAAGTTTTTGATGCAATTTGACAGTCTAGAAAACAAAATATTCAGAACTGAAATGATGATAAACAAAAATTAACCATATAGTTTTAAGGACATCATGGGATCATTTTACAGCTTGCTGACATGGCATTTCTGTATGCTTATTCAGTCGGGTAGCAATCATCACTTGTATCTGAGAGCAGAATGGTATCGGGGCTTCCTTCCTTCAATTTATGTAGGGAGCTTGTCAACAACAGTCTAACAGTATATTCAGTCAAGTTACCATCAATGAAGACTTTCATCGTTACAATTTTCACTTCTGATTCTGCACCCCCTTTGCATTGGTGTTGGGGGAAAGAAAGCTCCAACTTTGTCCACCCTCTCTGCTACACCATTGTTGTTATCTCACAGCTTATTAGAAGTCTATTTACTCTTTCCAGTGCAATGAAACAAAACTGTTACAACTGCTACAACTTTTAATATTTCAATCAGAGTGTATAGTACAAGCTTTCCAATCGCAACAACAGATCGGAGCTTGGGTAATCTTTTTCTACTTAATGTGACACTTTCCAGGATACTTTATACCTTACCTTGACGTGTCTTGCTCCTTTCAAATGTGCATTGTAAGCATCAATACCAGTGCATGTGACGTCACACAAATCACAACGATATGACCCACTTGGCACTGGTTCTTTTGTTGTAACAATGGAGGCTGCTTTCTTCTTGTGTTTCTGGCCTTCCAAATGCTCTTTGTATGTCTACAGAAAATGAAAAAAAATGCATTCAATATTGAACATTCTTAAAATTACATAAACTTGATTTAAAGCAGGTATTAAATACAAAATGCCTTGCAAATGCAGCTTCAGTTTGTCAGAGGTATATATCATCAGATGCTATTCAGCCCCGAAAGATGGTTAAAAAATGTTTTCATCATTAGCTGCATGACTTAATTTAAAATACAGTCAACAACACCCACTAACTAAAATGCCTGCTTGCCCCAGTATACGGAAAAATTACACAGTGTCAGAAAGAAGTAATATACCCTAATTATTGAAATTTTGATATTAGCAATGGCATCAATTTGTTTTATGGCAATTTCTCATTGTTCAATCCTCAAATTCTCCACCTCCGTGAATAAGCCCTTCCCTTGAATTAACCCCCCCTCCTAGAGCAATAAAATGTTAATGAACCCCACCCTTCGAATAAGCACCATCTCAGACATTTTGCTGCTAGTCTTTTCAGTCCATATTGGTACTTTATCAAGTTATGGCAGAAAAATGCATTCTTTTATTTGATGTTAAATCATGCTTTTGTGAATAATTCCACAAGCCCCCCTTGTTTAAGCTCCCACCTTGAATAAGCCCCCTCCAAAATAACTAATTCGAGGATTTACCGTATTCTGACATATTTCAGTATACTTTTGCTTGAAGGAAATACACATAGGCATCTTGCTATTTATCACTATTATTTTCACTGAAACAGTCACCAGTGTCAAAATCGGGGGTTTGGGGGCAGAGCCCCCAATGTTCTCAATCAAATAATTGACAAACTACACGAAAGAAGTTGTCTGTATCATTTCAGGTTGGGCGAAACGACCAAGATAGGTTGGGCGAAACGTCTTAGCGGGCTGGGCGAAAAGGAAGTTGGGCGAATTGGAAGTTGGGCGAAACGTCTTGAAAACTTTTTTTTAGACATAAGGCGTAATGCATTGAACTATTTACGTTCTAGGAAAAGCAATTTAATAGTGTTCCCGTGTACTTTCGATATGACAGCAGGATTCGTCTGGAAACAATTTCAATTACTTCTCTGGAAAAATTTATTATTCGCAAAGTTAAGGACTGCATTGTCTTATGGGACAGTCGGCAGGTAAGTTTCTTAAAGTATTTATATCTATCCGACGGGCTATTGACTCCTTAGGTGTCTCGCATATCCTTGCTGTATATTCGATTGATTGCCTAGAAATTTCTAGTATTTTTTATTTCACTGAAATCCTTTTTGCTTCAGAAGACATATCTTGGCCCTATTGAAGTTTGAAATGTCCTCGATCCTCTCCAATGAGTAGAATGATGTTGCCTAAGATTTACATTTATATTGTCTTCTAAACGTTTTCATTGTCATTGTCAATTTTTTTTACACAGGTAACCTGCGATCTACTTGGAAAGATGCCATCCATGGTGTCCCCATACGACACCATAGAAATCATTCCCAAAATTCGGGGTGGGGCTGGTACATATCTGAGCTCTTCGGAGGATGAAAATGAAGAGGCTACATTCGACCAGGCTGTTGACCAGGTAAGTTATATTTTTGCAATGAGCAATGTTCAGTACAAAAGGTGGGAGCAAAGCGAATAAGACAGCCCAAGTGATTGACAAACCTTGTCTTTTTAAAAAGTTATCAAACAGAATGTATTCAAAAATTTTAACCCAACATCGACGGGTACCAAGACCCTATATAGAAATGGACATGTAGCTACTATACCTTATTATTTGACTCATTTTTCAGTCGAGAATGAAGAAAACAACTTTTAAAATGAAAAAGTAAAAAGATTTTGGCTTGACAGTGATGAAGAGTCGACAGCCCAGATGAGCAGTAGTTTTGATGGATCGGATAATGAAGAAAGATCGGTAAGCAGTTTCCTTTATAAACATGGAGTTAGCTGTGAAATCTAGGGCCCTGGTATCGTTTATCGAAAATTTTAAATTCCCTTATCTAGCAAAATGTTTCACCGTTTGGCCCCGTCATAAAACAATGCTCCTCAAAATTTTTGCTTACATACTTAGTTTGATAGCCTGCGTGCAAACTTCACAAACAGGGAATTATAATTTACAATTCCCTCTTTGTGAAGTCTGCACGCAGGCTATAGTTTGATAACTATTTCCGACTTTTCCTTGTTCTTTAAGGAAGTGCTCCTATTAAAAATCATGTCAGTTGATTTACCAAGCCAGGGAGCAAACTAGCCTAATCAACTTTAAAACATGAATTGTTCAAACAAGTTCAATTTCTTTTTATCTAGGAAGCTGCAGTTGATCAAAGAAATCCACTAGCAGACTTATCAAATGTTGAAGAAGCAAAACAAGTAGGTTAACAATAAAATTCAGCTAAAATATTTGCAACATTTAAAAAGTTCGTAGCTCATGTTCTTCTATGGTCGTGACCTAACAGGAGAACTAGCCCTTCCCGAATTTGTGGTTGGCTTTAAGAAATTTATATACATTATTCTTTTAGGTTATGAAGCGAGCTGAGCGCTGGACAGGAAAACAGCATATTTCAGAAGACCTGATAAAAATCCGGGCTGGTGGCTGTTGTGCAAGAAGATGCGAGAAAATCATGTCGTTTTGGTCCCTTCAAGAGTCGAGGGCCCTTTTTCATTCCCTATCTGAAAAGCAGCAGAGACGAAAGATCTTCCAGCTCTTAGAAACACAAGACAGCAACATCAAAACAAGGTTGTTTCATGCTGGCAGGCAAATATGCGTTAGAGCCTGGTGCTTAATACATGGAATCTCAGAAAGACGGTAGCTACTTTTTATTCCTATTTTATAATGTTTCTATGATAGAATTAAATTCTCAGGAATCAATACCAGTGAAAATTAGAAACGGCGATTTTCTGAGTTTCTAATTTTAATTAAGTCACATGCTCAGTTGTATATTGCGAGGGCACAAGTTTCATACACAAGTTTGGGATGCAAAAAAAGAATTTCAAGTTAATTTGCATTTAATTTCGTACCATTACTACCGAAATGCCGAGTGGCCAAAATAAGGTAGGGCTAAATACAGAGGAGGGATTTATCTCAAATTCTAATTTCTAGAAGAGCGCTTACCAGAAGAGGGGTTAAAAAGAGAAGAGGTTTCTCTTTTTTTCGATTTCGTTTTAAGACTTTGAGGTCTCACAGACACCCAACAACCATTCAATGTTACAGCTTTGGCATTGATTCATAGTTTTAATTTCAATATTTTTAGCAACAATTTATGGTGTTGAATAAGTATTGGGTGGTGGTTCAGCGATGGTCGTTGTATTAGCTCTTGCTTCTTATACACAGAACTGATCCAACATTAAATGATATTAAATAATTTATCACATTATAATACAATGTCTTTATAAATTCTGAACAGACATAGCCAACTGCGTAGGGGCCGGTAGGAAATGGTTCACAATCACCTGTTGCAACTAGTGACAACTAATGTTCTCGAACAAGTCACCTTGCCCACTTCGCTATGCTAACAAATCATTCATGTGATGAATGGCTTTATTTTTGTAGCTATTATAAATTGCAACAAGATAGGAAACAGTATGGAGTAGTTGATGTGACTAGTAAAAGACGTGGCATTCCTAAACCAACAAGAAAATCCAACGATGCTAGGAGCTGGTTCAAAACTATTGTCAGGGACTGGACAGAAATGATGCCAAACGATGACAAGAAAACTTTTTTACCGTCATGCTACTCGAAGAAGGAGTTATATGAGACTTATGTTGAATATCGTCCAGAAGAAGAGAGGGCAAACCTTGTTAGTTATGACACATTTAAAAGAATATGGAAACGTGAATTTCCCCATGTTAAAATTAGAGCAGTAAGTATACTGAGATTTTGTATTAATTTTTTTACTAGCATACGCCCTCTTTTAGCCTTTTTTTGCCTGGTTACAGAAATGCAGAAAAATTTAGTTCTCGTATGGCATAAACTATTGCACGTTTTTTTTATAAGGAACCTTTGGTCTGAGTTTAGGCTGGAGTTCCATTCTACTCAGGAAAACCATTTTCAAGCCACTGTGTTTTGCGGCACAGTTTGCCATTTTTGTGCGCACTGGTGTCGCGTTTTTATTTGAAATATTCAGTTGAAATTATACAAAAACCAGTGACGATTAATAAAACCAGTGGAAATAAATCTTTGGACAAACAGACTTATAACTTTAATTCATTGACTATCGTAGAAAAAAGGTGACTTCGCACAATGTGGAATTTGCACGTTGCTTAAAGATTTGGCAAAAGACACAAGAAATAAAGACACAAGGAAACGATTGCTTGAAAAGAAAAGGAAACATCTAGAGCAGCAACAGTAAGTTGATCTTTCCATAATCTTGCATGAATGCGCATGTATAGCTTATTCTTAACAAGTTACGGGTCAGGGCTAATGGATTGCAGTATGTTTTTCCAATCAAACCCACTTCAATACATGACAGAGTACGAATGGAGTTAACATTGTGAATAACATGATCGTAGTAGAATTTCAAGCATAAAAAGGCAAAGACAGTCTTATTTTTCTCGTATGCCGCTAATTGTTACCCATCCGTGTCTATAAGTGGATGGATGCGGGTGGGTTAGTATAATCTTGGTGCCTTCGGTTTGTATCCAGTATTGCACCCCGATATGGTGGATTGGAGACATATCAAATATATTTTCTGAATGGATTAAAAGATTTGACCCTCTGAATTCATTACAGAGCTGAAAGAAGGAAATATTATAAGCACTGCGACAAAGCAAGGCGACACCCAGAGAAATATGCGTCACTTATTATAGACGGAATGGATCAGTCTAAAACAAACTTGCCACACTGGCCATCTACTTCTAAGGTAAGAATGCTTTAGAGTTTGAAAATCATTATGCAAGTTTCTATAAGGGCATTCATTGAGCCGCCCTTCCGCGTCAATGCTAAACCCTTTTTAAGTTGTTTGGTTAATACCAATCACTTTAAGTCAGTAGTTTCAGCGCATTGATCCTTCATTAATTATATTGTTTCTATTCTTGCACTACTTGCAACAAGTGGAGTCCCTGCACTTGTTCACTTCATTATGTATCTCTTTTCAGAATCAAAAAGGCAATTATCTCCAAACTCACATAACTGGAGTTATCTCGCACGGTACATCAACGGCATATCAATTCGTTGATTTGATGCAATGGCCCCATGATTGTAATTTGGTTTTAAATTGCCTCATTAGAGCACTAAGTGACATAGCAGAGGTAACTTAATTTCTTACACTTCTTAATTATTAGCTATCCGAGGAAATCAGCTTGGAAAATTTCTAGTCAAAAATCGTGTTGTAACGAAGCATTTAGAGAGAGGATTGCAATAGAGAGAAGGGATAATCAAGCCAAAGCGTATCCACAATGACTGTGACGTGTTAACATTGTCTTATCATACGGCGTATTCAGCAAGTCAGAGAGATCCCTTAAAAAGGCCAGAAAAATGTCATTCAC
Source organism: Chrysaora quinquecirrha (assembly GCA_014526335.1). Taxonomy (NCBI): domain Eukaryota; kingdom Metazoa; phylum Cnidaria; class Scyphozoa; order Semaeostomeae; family Pelagiidae; genus Chrysaora; species Chrysaora quinquecirrha. Next base: position 2,108,709 of record JACTAT010000063.1, on the reverse strand, counting down.
AAATAGTTAAGCTATGAAATATCTAGGCCACTTGATAAAGGAATGTCTGAAAAGTTTATCGTATGCTTTCCTTCTACAAAACTTCTTTTCGTTGACATAGGGTAGATTTTGTACATTCAACAGTTTAAACATTCAATTTTAGTGACACCATGTTACCGCATGTCATTGTTTTGTATTATTTTCGTTGCCAGTTCCCTGCAGCTTCACCCAGTCGCATTTCAAAGAGTGGCTTTTGTTGTATTCTGGAGCAAAATTGTACTTTCTCTAAGTATCCAATGCAACAACAACAATAACAACATCTGTACCCCACAAGACAAGGCAACTTCACAGCTCAGTCATTGCTAAGCTGAAAATTAGTTTGAACTGTTCTAGGAATTCCAAAAGCATTCATGTACAGAACTTTTGTTGGTAACGACTACTTTTGAAACCAGGTTCCGCTATGTTGTAGAATTTCGTACCACGTACCACCCTTCTTGTACAATAAGGCAACTACCCTGTCATTCTTCTCTGATTATGTAGTTTCTGATAAGCTCGTGACTAAATCTGAGACACTCATTTTGCAGAATGGACAACTCCCCCAAACGTTGTATTTGCAACTTGACAACTCCAGGCGAGAGAACAAAAATCGCTTTCTTCTTGGTTTTATGGCGTGGCTTGTACAAAAAGGAATCGTGAGAAAGGTTCGTAACAATTCTGCTTTAAATATCTTAAGCTCGTGTAGTTAAGCATATCGATCTTAAATCTTGGTTATACCTTCTTTTATACTTTGTAGTTTCGTTTAAATTTAACAGCAACCAACCTTGCGATTAAGAAGTAGATCATTCACTTATAAAAAAATACCCGCTGATTAAGGCCTTAGCTATTTCTACACAAAAAAGTATTGTTAATGTTGATTTCAATGGACAGCAATAAACTGCCTCTTTCGCTTTTAGGTGAAGTTATCGTTTTTGATGGTTGGACATACCCATGAAGATATTGATCAGGTAAGAGTTTATTGTGTCATATTTTATGTTCCTATGTGGCCAGTAAATATTAATCGACCCTGCAAATAATTATGGAAATGGCGGAAAGCGTACTAGGAGTTAGCATACTAGTTTTTGAGTTGTATAACACTTCAGAATAGCGATAATGAGCGAAAACATTTTCGGGCATACTTGAAAGCTTTTAGCATACTAGAAAAGAAAATGAATTAGCGATGACAATCGTCGACAATTTGAAATAGTTTAATGTAGATGCAACCTTCTCGAAAATCAGAAATACTTTCTGTGAAACTGAGTTGATTTCTTTTAGATGTTCAGCAGAAACTCGGTCGTGTTCAGAATAGCGATAATGCGATAATTTTAGATGTTCAGCAGAAACTCGGTCGTGTTCAGAATAGCGATAATGAGCGAAAACATTTTCGGGCATACTTGAAAGCTTTTAGCATACTAGAAAAGAAAATGAATTAGCGATGACAATCGTCGACAATTTGAAATAGTTTAATGTAGATGCAACCTTCTCGAAAATCAGAAATACTTTCTGTGAAACTGAGTTGATTTCTTTTAGATGTTCAGCAGAAACTCGGTCGTGTTGCAAAGACAGAAAGCTGTTACGATCCCACAACTTCATGATGTTCTTCAGAGTGCTTATCATCCGTCACCCTCTGTTTGCCAGCTGAACTTTCTTTTTGATGTAAAAAAATTCATTGAACCGTTCCTGCCAGAAATCTCCAACCATAGTAAGCCGCACGTTTTCAAGTTTGAAAAAAAAGCTAACTCAGAAGAAGTCGTATTAACCTATAAGCGTTGGGCAAGTCAAGACAAATGGATGCCAAGAAACCCTGAAAACGACGCATTAGAACCAATTGTTTTTTTGGATAACAAGGTCCCAGACGAGAATTTTCCTTCTCTATTAAAACCAACCTTCGACAATAAAAATGAACTGTACGTTGTAGAAAAGGAATTTGCATCAAGTCGAAGCAGGATGAGAGCAGAGGAGATAGCCTGGTGGGAGGAATTCATAGCTTCTGAAAGTAAAGCCCGGAACTTTTGGGAAAAATTAACACAGGGTACAGAAAAATGCCTGTCTAAAGAAAGATGGGCTCAGATAGTTTTAAAGGAATATAAAGAAATCGGGCGAAAGGATTCAAATGAGGATGAAACACGCATTGAAGGAGATATTGATAAATTAATCGAAAAGGGCAATACATTTCAAAAGGTATGCAGTTTTATTACCACTCCACTTTGCCTTAACCTGCCTCCAAAATCGAATAAAAATTCCTGTTTCAGTGGTATCTACTCTCAACCAGCTTATTAAACTATAACATAGGGCGATACTCTTTACCTTCGTAAAGTTAAAGGGATTTCATTTCTCATATTTTCACCTGAAATTGTTTATAAGTGACTTAAACCCAATATAATTTGAGCTGATAATTATGTTGCCTTCAAAAGTAACCGAGATAGATAATACGTTAAAATATTTTTCAGAATGTATTTATGCGACTTAATAATTTGCCTGTCCTAAATTTCGGAGGACGCTAAAATCCTCTTGAGTCCCTGTTGGCTGATCATTTATGACTAGTTATTTTGCTATGATTCACACATATCTGTAATCTATCTATAAATCTATCTATAAATACATATCTATCTATAAATCCACAGATTAAAGTACGTCAGAAGAAGCGCGATTGATGAAGATTAAAGACTGGTCAATTTCCATTCATTGAGTTCTGCCCTTCCACCACCTCTATAACACGTGAACGACAGCGTAAAAATTTTTTTAAGTTATTGCAATAAATTTTCTGGTACTCCTTTATTTTACTTATTATCATATTTTTATTAAATATATTTAGTAATCATCTACAATCTTTCACAAAACATGTTGAGACCAGTGACGCAAACTTATTGGCGACGGTCATCAGGCAAAACTTTTGTATTTCACCCCCTTCCCCCTTCAAGCAATGTTGGATATTGGGTGTATTTATGAACAATATGTGGTGACTATAATGTGGAGTTTTCATAAGTTAGATCTTCCCCGCCACTATTTTCGAGCTTCAGTCTATTTCTCAATGACATCTTCGTTGTAGATTCTGAAGGAGTTCTTTGCCATAGATGCAAAGTTTGAAATTTTCGACCCCCCCCCCCCCCTCCTGAAACTTGCTACTAACGAATAGGTTGTGTACATTCATTTTTTTTTATAAAAAACCGACTTTAAGAAACTATATATGCTTTTTTTCTTAAAATCAAGAAACTCTTCTATGTATGGTCTAAGAAGTGAAAAAAAAACTAAGAAACTATTTCCGCTTTAAAATGCAGCATTCTATTTTCTGATGTGCATTGTGTAATGTTAACGTAAAAATAATCCCAAAAACCATCATACTTTGGTCAATACTGGAAAATTTTCATATTTTGACTATACCCAGAACATGATACTTCACATTGAAGACATATTTCACAAAATTTTCAAAATTTCAATTAGTAAGTTTAGAAACTCTGCAAGAAAATTAATACTATACCAATTGTGCTCAAAAATTAGAAACCATAATGTCTCAGAGCATAGTTTATTACAAAAAAGATTAGTGTATCATACAGTAGTTGGCAAATGACTCGGTAGTTTGGATCTTCCGTCATGAGAAGTAGCTGCCGTATTGTTTGGGGTCTTGTATTACTCTTTTTTCACTTTGCTCGTGTATAATTCATGTTACTTACGTATGTTACATTTGCGTATTTATGTAATTCAAACTTTAATGAAGTAGTAAATCCGAGCAACCACGCAGACTACCTGAAATCGCCGGGGAAACTAAAAGAAAATAACTCTCACGCAGTTCAATCATTGATCTCGCATGATTCATTGTCAGCCTATGGTTACTTCGCTGAAGATATGTCGAGTACTATTAATGTAGTCTGCGAGGTACATGAATAATGACAAAATAAACCATGGAAGTACAACAAAACCAACCAACGTAACTTGACAAGCATATTTGAAACTTGACATTTCCAAAAATTGTTTTCTAAATAACCCAAATCTATTCAGGCTTTCTGCTGGATTTTTTTTGCAAACACAGCTTTGCGCACTTTGTATTATTCTTTTATTATAAAATAAGTTTTAGCAATGCTTCTAAATTGAGAATATGTTCATAAAGTCATTGAAAGCAAAAAGGGTTAGAGTTTCTACTGAAATGTTTCATTATGACTTAACTGACTTCTTGCGCTTTATTTTGGAAAACGTTAATTGCGCGATGCCGGTGTTGTTTAATTGCGCAAATCAGAAAGGTTTTTTATTTTCCTTTTTCTAAAAAAATAAAATTAAACAAAATGTTATTTTGAAAGATGGAATTTACTGATTTTCTATCAGGAAGGGTAGCGGATTCCTGCTATGTGACTGTGATAACTGACTGTTTATCGGTTTCTTTTTTGAAAAGAAGGGCTGCACTATGCGTTAAATTGGTTGAGTATGAGTAAAATAGAATCAAGGAAAGAATTTTCATTTCTTATATATTATTTCTCAAGCATAGTTGGGGTCCACAGCAGCATGCAGGTTTGTTTTGAATGAATTAATGAAATTAAACTAAAGAAATTAATGACATCTCACACATTTGAAACTTGTCAATGTTGAAACAAGGGCAGCCCTTGGGGCTTCTCTTGTTCTCCTTCTTTTCACTGATTCACACCTTTTTCTTTTTGTAATCAAAGAAGAATCTAAACAATAGAGCAGTCAAGCTCCTATTGAATTCAAAGTGTTAATGACTTAATGAGGTGGATTGATAGGGATCTGGCAGATGAGCAATATTATTGGCTGATTGACATATCTGCTGCCCTTTATTGTTATAGGGGCAGCAAAGCCAAATCAAGGGCAGCAGCTGTCCATCTGCACATTGAAAATCCCATCTGCTTATTATCTTGCACTCTTGTTTCTTAGCATGTTCTGCAATACAAGAGTGGCTTTTACTATCTTAGTAGCTTTGTCTGGATGTAAGTTTACCTTTGTCCCAAAGATTCTCAAAATAGCTGTCATTATCCCAAATGCATTTTCTGTTACACGGCAAAAACGCTAAAGCCTATTGTTAAAAACTCTGTTTTTGTCATTTAATCCTTTTCCTGGATAGGCTTCATACCGTGCCTTGTAAGTGAGAAAGCATTATCAGCAATGAAAACAAACGGCACATCTTCCTCATTCTGGTAAGGCCCCCAAGCTGGATTTCTAGACTTTAACAGAGGCCTGTTTGCTGGCAAATTCAACTCCAAGGCTGACAGCTTATGTGCAAATGAAGAATTTCTATATTCTCCCCCATCGCTTATCCGCCCTTGACAGCCAACATCAGCGTATAAAAATTTATAATCGTAATCAATGAATATCCATTAACACTATGCTATAAAAACCTTTATAAATATAGAATGTTCCTCCTGACGTTTGCCATCCGCAGCTGCAAAAGCATTGGGAAACTGCCATTTCTGCTCAGTAGCGTTCGCCAGCACTAACCATTCATTTTCTAATAAAGGAACAGAGAAGTACACTTACGTTCGATAAGTATTGCACCAGCTTTCTCAAAATGGCGGCTAGCTGTGGCTCTCGGCCTAAAGCAAGCTATTTTCAAAACAACGACAACAGGGCTCAGGAGCCCCATGACTAACGATTTCGGCGGGAAAATATTCGCCATTTTACTGGCTTTCCGTTAGAATTAAAAGTAACGAACAGTTAAAATGTTTTGACAGAGAAATTCATTCAGAAGTTGGAGCACTGTCTTCAAAGGTTTAGGAAAATCTCTTTCAACTGGTGTCAAATTCAAAACAACAGTACAGAATTTCGCTCACCTGGATTTATTGCAGACCCTGAAACATTTTAATTCAATACAAAAAGCCCTTTTTGAGAAAAAATCTGGCTACCAAAAGAAAGGGCACAGAAATCTTCTTCGGATATCAACAAAATTTAGTCGCTTTCTGCACGTTAACCCATCCATTTATCATTGAATTTGACACCAGTTGAAAGAGATTTTTCCTAAACCTTTGAAGACACTGCTCCAACTTCTGAATGAATTTCTCTGTCAAAACATTTTAACTGTTCGTTACTTTTAATTCTAAAGGAAAGCCAGTAAAATGGTGAATATTTTCCCGCTAAAATCATTAGACATGGGGCCTCTAAGCCCTGTTGTCTTTGTTTGGAAAATAGCTTGCTTTAGGCCAAGAGCCACAGCTAGCTGCCATTTTGGTGCGATACTTATCAAACTTAAGTGTAACCTTGAATGTTGTGGTGTTCATTCTCATAAATCGTCAATAGTCTCCTCTGTCTGCCAATTTCAGTTAATTTACTAAACCACTGTACAAGCTGCCATCTTCTCTCTTCTGAAGCCATTCTTTGCACCATATTCTTCTTTCCTTTTTCATTTTCAATTTTAAAACACATCTGATTAAAAGGGAGCAAGCAGCTGTTGTCTCAACATCATCCATTTCCCAAAGCTAGATAAGTAGATCTGAAACAAGCCTGACTATATAGGGCAATCTCTGGTTATTTATAATTTAAAAAAACTTTACGTCAGATACAGGAAGGAATAATTAGGTTACTGCACTTTTGAGTTCCTTCTTGCTTATTATTCCCACTGTAGTGCGATCTCTAATATTACTCAATGTTTCCTCCTTTAGTTTTTTGGTTTCCCTTTCTGTTTCCTCTCCATGTTTCAGTTCCCTTTCTCTGATGCAGAGTACATTACGTAATTGAAAGACAGAGCTTTTGCCTACAGTTTTCTCACTTTGGTTTCCTGGTTTGAAACATTTCGTAGATGCTGATTTTACAACAGCAGTCTCCTCTCTTCCTTGATTTGAAGCAGAAAACACAAAAAGATTCTTACAACAAGATGTCGTGCCCTCTGTTTACAACCCAAAACAAACTGTGGAGCCGAGTGATCGTGACAAAAGGATGGTCAGTTCTTCTTTCATCTATTGTTATTTTAGAACAGCAGGTATTCAATAAGACATTAATTCAAAACATTTACCAAAAGTGCTACCTTTGAATATTTGCGGCCATTCCACTCTCCAAAATAGCAATAATCAAAATGACTCACTGAAAGTAATTTCTATACAAAAAATTGAGTCAATCTACTATTTCTAATTGAAAACATTCTATTTGAAGCTGATGAAAAAATCCTTCCATTTAAGTTTATTCCAATTACGCCTGATGGTAGGCTTATTTTAATTTTGTTCTCTTAGTGATAATGCTTTTTACAAATGTCACATTTTCCTAGACGTTGAATAAAATAAGATGTTGGCGATGGAAAGAAGGAGAAACCCTTTGTACAAGCAGCGCCGGAGCAGAACAAAAATGTTGGAGATGTGCAAAGGCTACAGACTCAAATTTGCCAACATAATTTGGTGTGTCTTGGGTCCGATTGAGAGTGCTTTTCCCTGTCAGGAGTGATTTTTGCTGTATTGTAGCATGCTTTTAACAGAGGTTTCCCAAGTAATAAGAAAGTGGGGGCAAGCATAGGCGAAACAATGAGGGTGTGGGGAAAAGATATATTGAACATCAGGCTCCCTAGAATGTATGAAAATTGCCATTTGCCATCTTAAAAGAAAATTTGTACAATCTTGCTAGAATGATTGGTGACAAACAATAAATGAAGAATGATAAAAAAAAAAAACCATTCCAAGTTCACTTGCTGGTTTTAAGAGGCATTTGTCGACATTCAGGGGTGCATTTGCTAATGTCCAGGGATGCTGCATTCCCTCGCATCCACCTCTTTTGCTACACCTCTGTGTGAACAACCCTGGTTGGTAATGCCCTATAAATAACTCTATATTTTTTCATTCTTATTTTCTAAATTTTTGAACAACAGTATGACAATAAGGGCCTCCATGTCAAAGCAGCATCACATCTAATGGTTGCCTTTGATGCTATCAACAACGTGGATCCCGAGTCTCATGCAAGTAAATCAGGTATTAAATTACTTCATTCAAACTAAAATTCTTTATTTTAGAAATCAATAATTTTTCTTTTGGTCGAAATTTCGAATTTATCTCCTTGTCTTCTGTGCGATCTCATCTCCTGATCCCCATAAACATATCTGATTGGTTGTTACAACTCAAAAACTCCGCCTAATACAGTTTTTAAACTTACCGTATAATTTGATTTAAATTTGACGATTTTTCGGTGTCAATGCCACATTAAACAGGTTTTCCAAATTGATTGTTTTTGTTTTTCAGCTCAAGCTACTTTGGAGTGTTGTTTCAGTTTTTGATCAAAATAGAAATGACTGTGGAGCGGTTACAGTAGTTCGCAATCATCTTTCCTGCTTCACATGCCCAAATTCTACAGGCTGTAGCCATGTCCAGATTTTGAAAGGGCTTAACAACTCCCAGCAATTACCAGCAAACGCTCAGCAACTGCTGAATCATTTAACAGAAGGGCCAGAAGTCGAAGCCTCATCTTCCTTATTGGAACAGAATTCTTTATCATCTCAGCCAATTCCATTTGACAACAGAAACATTGATAGTCTAACTCATAAAGAGATTGGAATATTGGCTAAATCAAAAGCTGGGGGGAACAAATTGATTCTAAAACCGACTTTGCTTGATGGAGCTATTTGCAATACATGTGGCTTGAACTTCTCAAACCAAGATCCCGTTTTTAATGATTGGTTAGTGAGTGAAAATGTCCCAGTCTCCATGGATATAGGCGTATTTACGACTGCAGGTTATTATTGCTTTTTTCATACTATATTTCTTTATTAAGTATAAACATGCAATTATCAGAAGTGTATCGCTGGAGTACAGATTTTTTAGAATCTGTTAATTATATTACTGGGCTTGGGTTCTTTATGAACACACAATATGGCTCTATTAAGCTGTGGCTAAACTAGATAAATGTCATGAACTATATTGTATTCGCACGTGACATTTATCCAACTTTAGCCTAGTTCAGTCATCTGTCTCTTAGGATGGCTAAATATGCGAGTGACAAGCGAGCAACATGTCCCCTAAGTTGCGGAGACAAGAAATATTTCTGTGTTTGCTTGCCTGTCTCTCACTACAAGTTTAGTCGCGTGCTACAGAGTTTCTGAATTGGCTAAACTTTTTTCAAAAGTGAAATTCCTGCTAGCATAATAGCTTCATTTAATTTTTCTCAGTGTATTTTGTGAGATGTAGCAAGGACGAGTGTTATTGGGATTATCCATACGATGGTTTAGAAGATGGAATTTTGAATATGGAGACCTATTTGATGGGCAACAAATTATTGAGACGTTTTGTGATGAGCTTTCTTCATGGTTTGTAAGTTGTTTTAAAACAATGTTTTCTCAGTGCAGTCCGGTGGCCAGTTGAGATGACCTTGACATCGAGTACATATGGGTTTTTATTTTATTTTCTGTTTATATAGTCATAGAAGACTCGAAAAAGCCAAACTTGCCCCTTCCAAGTGTTGGGCAAATTTTTTTATGACCTGCCGAAGATATGTCATGTCCAAGGTAAAAATTTCATGGAAAAATTTTTATAAATTGTCAAAAAATGGTATTGCTTGGTCTCATTCGAATGGAAATTGACTGTAGATTCCCAATTTGGCAATAAGGTTAGATTCTGTATACATTGATCAAAGATATTGCTCAAGACATTTGATTTTTATAAAAAAAATCAAAAAAAGAAAAGCTAAGAAAAATGATCTTTGAAAAATTATCTTTAGTTAGTTAGTTAGCATAGCTTGTAAATTAGTAAGTTAGTTAGTTAGCTTCTTTGGAAGATACTAAAATAGTAAGTAAGTTAGTAGTTATTGAGTTGGTTAGGTAATTAGTTAGTTAGTTATTTAGTTAGATAGTTAATTAGTTGTTAGTTAGTTAGATACTGAGTTTGTTACTGAGTTAGTTAGTTAGACTGATAGTTAGTTATCTAGCGTAGCTTCTTAGTTAGTCAGGTAATTAGTTAGCTACTTTCGAAGATATTAAGTTGGTTAGTTACTTAGTTACAAAGGGTAAGTAGTTAGTTAGGTAACTAGTTATATTTAGTTATATTTATATTTATTATATTTAGTCAGTTTGTTAGTTAGCATAGCTTGCACGTTACTCAGTTTGTTAGTTAGCTAATTTGGGAGATAGTAAGTTAGTTATTAAGTTAGTTATTAAGTTAATTAGTTAATTAGTCAGTTAGTAAGCTAGTTACCTTGGAAGATAGTAAGTTAGTTAGTTAGTTAGTTAGTTAGCTAGTTAGTTAGTTAGTTAGTTAGTTAGTTAATAAGTCAGTTAGTTAGTAAGTTAGTTAGTTACTTAGCTTATCTTGTTAGTTAGCGTAGCTTGTAAGTTACTTAGTTAAGCCTACAAATATGATGGGCTTCCAAGTAATTCTGGCAGGCATTAGACTAACAAACAAACTAACTAACTAACTAACTATGCAGCTAAGAAACTAACTAGCTAGCTAACTAACTAATACAACTAATTAACTTAATCAATCTTATTAACTTAAAACAAACAAACTAATTACTAAACAAGCTAGGTAACTGACTAACTAACGAACTAACTAACTACTAACTAACTAACTAACTAACTAACTAGTAACTAACTAACTAACTAACATGCAAGCTATGTCTACTAACTAACTTAATAACAAACAAACTTACTAACTAACTAACTAACTAACTAACTAACTAACTAACTTACTAACTAACTAACTAACTAACCAACTTACTAACTAACTACTAACTAACAACTAACTAACTAACCAACTAACTAACTAGCTAACTAACTTTATATCGGTTATAGTGCCCCTTTGCAACATTCGACTAGGCCACTATAAATGAGCAAAATCTGCAAGAATATTTATTTATAGTGATTGCTATGAAAAATAGTAAATCTCTTCTGATATTTTATGAAGCTTATGCTTTTTTATATCAAATGAAGTAGGTTTTTTTCATGTGTGTGTTACAAAAGGGCACACCTTTGTGGAACTGATGTTGTGAAGCAGTTTGAGAAATCTCCCTTTTATGGTAAAAAGGCCCTGCCAAGTACACTAGAATGCAATAAATTACAACGGATTCCAACACATTTTCACATATTTAACTAGCAATTTCTCGAAAATTTAGTTTCTTGATCTGTATCACTTATCAATACTTTATTTGATGTCTTTCTGAGAAGTTCGGGGAGACATAGTAGCGTGATTTTTTCAAAATAAACAATTTTTATTTCACCAAGTGGGACTTTTTAGGCATTTTTCTGTAAGAGTGCATCGTTTTTTACCCGATTTAATTAATATTTATTTATTTGTATGCAAATTTCGGGATTTATGCAGCCTTTTTACATTAGGCCCGAATGTAACAAAAGGGCTCTCTTTTTTCTAGGGTGACTTTGAGTAAAAAAGCTTTCATCAAAAAGAACCAGTAATATATGTTATTGATTGTTGGTATTTTAACTGCTTGTTAGTGAGGTTTCAAAAGTATTGGAACTTTCACGTATTTTTAATAAAATTATTGAATAACCCTAAATCCATTGTGACAAAAGGGCACCTTTCCATTTTACAACGAGAGTAAGAATTTTGAGTGTTTATTTATAAAGCCTATCTAATTCTGAGCACACATGCCAAAAATTTTGGGAAAAAAAATTTTAGGTTTAATACCCCAAGATCGGAAAGTTTTTCATAATCGATTACCGTAGTTAGTGCCATAAGGGCACCAGATGCAGTTATCTTAGAATCACCTACAGCACTTAGAAACGCAAAAAAATAGGGAGGAAGCTGTTAAAACATTCTATTAAGAAATTTCTTACTTCCCGAAGTGATGTTTTCACGTTTCTTGAGAACTCATACCACGTAGCCTTTGAATAAAGGTAGCATTTCTGACGCGTACTAATTTCCAATGTCATTATAAGCAAACTTTCAGAGAAAAGCAATCTCTTAAATTAACTTTTCTATTCGTATCATTTGACTGTTTGAGTTGACCATATTAAGCAATACTGAAACTATACTTTAGCTCAAAGACAATTTAATATAGCTATAAAGACTCGTTTGTGTGGAACAGTAGAAATGTTGCATTGCATCAACAACTAAAAGTTACTTTCAACATCCTATATGCAGATGTCCCATTGCTTATTGGTAGAAGACACAAGATCTAATTATCAAGAAAAAACTGACATATATGTTTGGCTTCGAATCCAAAATTGCTATTGGAAGAGAACTAAGTTGCCATTCCATCAAACACTATAAAGGTCGTTACTCCTCTCCTATCATTGTGATTTCTATTCCTAGTTTTACAGAAATAAGCTATTGCGATTCCTATTCATGCCTATTTTTTATACAGCCTACCTGTTATGATAGAAACTGTTCGTCCATCTACCTTTTATAGTCTAGAACTTTATTTGTCCTCTAACTATTGTCTTTCCGGTAACAGTGTGGCAGAATGACAGGTAGCTAAAATAAGTTTGCTTAGAATGCCCTTTATTCAACTTTTAATTTCTGTCGTTGGACTTTTCTTATTTATGTTGAAAAAGATCACTACTTATTTATTTTGTTAAGGTATTTGGGAATACGGAAACAATATAAACAAGTTCACATGAGTATTTCTCTCAAAATTTTCTGTGCCTTGCCTGCCCTTTTGTTACTCAATGCTGAAACATGTGCCCTAAAGTTTCATTGTTGTTGTTGTTGCAAAAATAATTGATACAAGGCATGCTCGCTCGTCGTTTCCTTCTGCCTCCATTTTGTTGAAATCTTCACTTTGCTGTGCTTCAATTTGAAGGCGCAGTATGCAAAAACTGAACTGAAATTATACATCTGCTTGCTAATTGTTGATTTACAAGGAACGTGATGGCAGTATTATTTTCAATTATTGGGTAAGTCATTTTTCTTACACTATTGGATAGGCCCATCAGCTATCGTTCTGTTATGGATCACAGACAGAGACCGATGTAGTCTACGCAATGCCATGTACAGTATTGTGTGGATAGATAGATAGGGACAGAGACAGGCCAACCGATGATACCGCAGTGGAAAAACTATAGGCCCTACTTGTCATTGAAATGAACTCACGCTTGCCTCAATTTTGTAATAATGCTTGTATTGTATGTAATACAACTCAACTCAATAAATCCTGCAGTAGCAACTGTGTAGACTATACCTATCTTGTGAAACTTATGTGTGTTCTCGAAGAGGAAGTTAAATATTTTTGACTTCCTTCAAACTTTTTAATATAAAACTGGTAGGGTAAGCAATACAACAAAGCAGTGCAGAAATATGTTTCAGACAAATGGTTTTTAATTTTTGACTGCCAGGGACATAAGCTTTTTCTTAACTTATTCATGTAAAATTTTACTTGTTTGGGTAAACATTTTGGGAAATTTTCAAAATTTTATTTTCCAAGTTGGCAGAATTGTTTTCACATTGTTTTGTTTGTGTTCAATGTCTTATATCCCAATGTGCTTGAGGAAATATTCTGTCATCATTGAATTTACACATAAGAAAGTAAGATTTACTTCTGTCAGAGGAATTTTTCTCATCCATCCTCAAATATCAGTCAGAACTGTCAATCCAAACAAAACGATTTGATAGCTTTTGTTGTATAAGTTATTATTTAAATCATTTCATCACAACAGGTACCTTTTACCTATGATTTATTATTGATATCATGCTCATAGTTTAAAGCTATAGTACAAAAGTAGTTAGGGACAAGGCTCAACCTTAGCTATGTTAAATCTGGACATGGTCCGTTGAGAACAGGTAAGACTTTTCCTTGGCCGAAAGTAGATTTGCCCTTTTTTAGGCTATACATTCAGCTGAGGTTGAGAACACAAAAAGTAAAATCAAAATAGACTCATTTCAGACTCAGGCCTTGTTTAGGCCAGAAAATATGCAGGTTACTGTTGCATAACAAAAGGCTTGTAAAATAAATTTGTGAAACATGATTGTTTTCAAAGCTTTATGTTCTTTCAGAATTAACCTAGTTAAGCTGAGCAGATTTTAGGCAAGTTAACTATAGGCCTTAAGGTTATTAGTTTTAACGTGTTCTTGTATGCTGTATGAAATCATGTGAATAGGACTAAAGAAGAATGACCAATACCTTAATACAAATTACAATACATCAATTTGTTCTAATATTGGAGATTTCATTTTCCTGTTCTGCTCTGTATGTAATACATTCTTCATTTTGTGCATAAGTCAACTGATCATACCATTTCGTGCAAATGTCTTGTTTCTACATAATATCCATGCCACAGTCCATACATAATATCTTTGTGGCAGATCCTACTTTGAAGACAAGAAATCCTAATTTTTAACACCCCCTAATAGTATTATTTATTAGATAATAATTGCATTTTTAGATTTAGTAATTATGATAACCAAGCAGTATTTGTGAACCCCTAATAAACACCCCCCTGTAGAATTCGTAATCTCCCAATGTTTTCAAATAGTATTTCTTTTTAAATATATCTTCTGTCCATATTTAATAGAATGGAAAGAAACTTTTCTTCACCCAGGACACTCAGCTAAGATATTATTTGTTGTTACTTTTTTAGACATTTGACATTGGAAAACAAAATTGGAATCAAAGTAAGTTCAACTTTAATTTACAATGAAATCATATTTCTATCTGTGATGACAATATACTCCCAGAACGTAGAAAACCATACTAACCCTTGCTTTCTTTGTGTATTTCTCAGACCTAACAACCATGCAATGTCATTATTGTACTAAATGTTACAAAACCAACAAACAAGAAAATAAGTTTTATCTTATTAATTTTATAAAAAGAATAAAGCTTACTTAAACTCGCAGAAGCAAAGTCATTTCATTGTTTATCAATGGTCTAAACTATAAAACAAGAACTTTCCTGTGTGATTCTTAAAATATAAGTGATAAATGGTTGTAGTGTCATTGAGATTAAGATTGTTTTTTTTGATCAGTTTTTTTTTTGCCAATTTCTTTGCTATAACTATTAAATAGGAACTTATGCTCTTTAGCCTCAAGTTATCCATAATAGCCCATAAACTAGCTCTTATGTCTTAAAATCAAAAATTTTGATAAAAAACTTTGACTAATGTTATAACTATGAAAGAGGGACTTAGGCCTTTTAGTGTCATAAGTATCAATGATAGCCCTTGAACTAGCTCTAACCTATTAAAAATAGAAGATTATTGCTATAAACCTTGGCCCGTTTGCTATGTTATAACTATGAAAAGGGGACTTAGGCCCTTTAGTTTTATAATTTATCCATGATAGCCCGTGAACTAGCTGTAACCTCTTTAAATAGAAGATTATTCATATCGACTTTGACCCGTTTTGTATGTTATAACTATGAAAGATGGACTTAGGCCCTTTAGTTTTATAAGCTATCCATGATAGCCCGTGAACTAGCTCTAGCCTATTAAAATTGAAGATTATTCATATAAAGTTTAACCCGTTTTCTATGTTATAACTATGAAAGATTGTCTTAGGCCCTTTAGTTTTATAAGCTATCCATGATTGCCCGTGAACTATCTGTAGCCTCTTAAAATTGAAGATTATTGATATAAACTTTGACCCGTTTTCTATGTAATAACTATGAAAGATGGACTTAGGCCCTTTAGTTTCATAAATTATCCATGATAGCCCGTGCACTAGCTGTAGCCTCTTAAAATTGAAGATTATTCATATAAACGTTGACCCGTTTTCTATGTAATAACTATGAAAGATGGACTTAGGCCCTTTAGTTTCATAAATTATCCATGATAGCCCGTGATCTAGCTGGAGTCTCTTAAAATTGAAGATTATTGATATAAATTTTGACCCGTTTTCTATGTTATAACTATGAAAAAGGGACTTAGGACCTTTAGTTTTATAAATTATCCATGATAGTCCGTGCACTAGCTGTAGCCTCTTAAAATTGAAGATTATTGATATCAACTTTGACCCGTTTTCTATGTAATAACTATGAAAGATGGACTTAGGCCCTTTAGTTTTATAAGTTGACCATGATAGCCCGTGAACTAGCTGTAGCCTCTTAAAATTGATGATTATTGATAAAACTTTGACCCGTTTTCTATTCATAAATTATCCATGATAGCCCGTGCACTAGCTGTAGCCTCTTAAAATTGAAGATTATTCATATAAACTTTGACCCGTTTTCTATGTAATAACTATGAAAGATGGACTTAGGCCCTTTAGTTTTATAAGTTGACCATGATAGCCCATGAACTAGCTGTAGCCTCCTAAAATTGAAGATTATTGCTATAAACTTTGGCCCGTTTGCTATGTTATAACTATGAAAAAGGGACTTAGGCCCTTTAGTTTCATAAATTATCCATGATAGCCCGTGAACTATCTGTAGCCTCTTAAAATTGAATATTATTGATATAAACTTTGACCCGTTTTCTATGTAATAACTATGAAAGATGGACTTAGGCCCTTTAGTTTCATAAATTATCCATGATAGCCCGTGCACTAGCTGTAGCCTCTTAAAATTGAAGATTATTCATATAAACTTTGACCCGTTTTCTATGTAATAACTATGAAAGATGGACTTAGGCCCTTTAGTTTCATAAATTATCCATGATAGCCCGTGATCTAGCTGGAGTCTCTTAAAATTGAAGATTATTGATATAAACTTTGACCCGTTTTCTATGTAATAACTATGAAAGATGGACTAAGGCCCTTTAGTTTTATAAATTATCCATGATAGCCCGTGAACTAGCTGTAACCTCTTAAAATAGAAGATTATTGATATAAAGTTTAACCCGTTTTCTATGTTATAACTATGAAAGATTGTCTTAGGCCCTTTAGTTTCATAAATTATCCATGATAGCCCGTGCACTAGCTGTAGCGTCTTAAAATTGAAGATTATTCATATAAACTTTGACCCGTTTTCTATGTAATAACTATGAAAGATGGACTTAGGACCTTTAGTTTTATAAATTATCCATGATAGCCCGTGAACTAGCTGTAACCTCTTAAAATTAGGAAGTTTTATTATCCATGATATGAAAGTTTAACCTCTTAAAATAGAAGATTTCTATAAAGTTTAACCCGTTTTCTATGTAATAACTATGAAAGATGGACTTAGGCCCTTTAGTTTCATAAATTATCCATGATAGCCCGTGCACTAGCTGTAGCCTCTTAAAATTGAAGATTATTCATATAAACGTTGACCCGTTTTCTATGTAATAACTATGAAAGATGGACTAAGGCCCTTTAGTCTCATAAATTATCCATGATAGCCCGTGATCTAGCTGGAGTCTCTTAAAATTGAGGATTATTGATATAAATTTTGACCCGTTTTCTATGTTATAACTATGAAAAAGGGACTTAGGACCTTTAGTTTTACAAATTATCCATGATAGCCCGTGAACTAGCTGTAACCTCTTAAAATAGAAGTTGATTCATATAAAGTTTGACCCGTTTTCTATGTTATAACTATGAAAGATGGGCCCTTTAGTTTTATAAATTATCCATGATAGCCCTTTAGTTTTGATAAAAGTTATCCATGAAAGATAGCCCGTGAACTAGCTGTAGCCTCTTAAAATTGAAGATTATTGATATAAACTTTGACCCGTTTTCTATGTTATAACCATGAAAGATGGACTTAGGTCCTTTAGTTTCATAAATTATCCATGATAGCCCGTGATCTAGCTGGAGTCTCTTAAAATTGAAGATTATTGATATAAACTTTGACCCGTTTTCTATGTGATAACTATGAAAGATGGACTTAGGCCCTTTAGTTTTATAAGTTGACCATGATAGCCCGTGAGCTAGCTGTAGCCTCTTAAAATTGAAGATTATTGATATAATTTTTGACCCGTTTTCTATGTGATAACTATGAAAGATGGACTTAGGCCCTTTAGTTTTATAAGCTATCCAGGATAGCCCGTGATCTAGCTGTAGCTTCTTAAAATTGATGATTATTGATATAAACTTTGACCCGTTTTCTATGTAATAACTATGAAAGATGGACTTAGGCCCTCTAGTTTTATAAGTTGACCATGATAGCCCGTGAACTAGCTGTAGCTTCTTAAAATTGATGATTATTCATATAAACTTTGACCCGTTTTCTATGTGATAACTATGAAAGATGGACTTAGGCCCTTTAGTTTTATAAGTTGACCATGATAGCCCGTGAGCTAGCTGTAGCCTCTTAAAATTGAAGATTATTGATATAAATTTTGACCCGTTTTCTATGTTATAACTATGAAAGATGGCCTTAGGCCCTTTAGTTTTATAAGCTAACCATGATAGCCCGTGAACTAGCTGTAGCCTCTTAAAATTGAACATTATTGATATAAACATTGACCCGTTTTCTATGTTATAACTATGAAAGATGCACTTAGGCCTTCTAGTTTTATAAGCTATCCATGATTGCCCGTGAACTGTCTGTAGCCTATTATAATAGAAGATTATTGATAAAAATTTTGACCCGTTTTCTATGTTATAACTATGAAAAAGGGACTTAGGACCTTTAGTTTTATAAATTATCCATGATAGCCCGTGAACTAGCTGTAACCTCTTAAAATAGAAGATTATTGATATAAAGTTTGAACCGTTTTCTATGTTATAACTATGAAAGATTGTCTTAGGCCCTTTAGTTTTATAAGCTATCCATGATTGCCCGTGAACTGTCTGTAGCCTCTTAAAATTGAAGATTATTGGTATAAACTTTGACCCGTTTTCTATGTAATAACTATGAAAGATGGACTTAGGCCCTTTAGTTTCATAAAATATCCATGATAGCCCGTGCACTAGCTGTAGCCTCTTAAAATTGAAGATTATTCATATAAACGTTGACCCGTTTTCTATGTAATAACTATGAAAGATGGACCCTAGGCCCTTTAGTTTCATAAATTATCCATGATTGCCCGTGATCTAGCTGGAGTCTCTTAAAATTGAAGATTATTCATATAAAGTTTAACCCGTTTTCTATGTTATAACTATGAAAGATTGTCTTAGGCCCTTTAGTTTTATAAGCTATCCATGATTGCCCGTGAACTATCTGTAGCCTCTTAAAATTGAAGATTATTGATATAAACTTTGACCCGTTTTCTATGTAATAACTATGAAAGATGGACTTAGGCCCTTTAGTTTCATAAATTATCCATGATAGCCCGTGCACTAGCTGTAGCCTCTTAAAATTGAAGATTATTCATATAAACGTTGACCCGTTTTCTATGTAATAACTATGAAAGATGGACTTAGGCCCTTTAGTTTCATAAATTATCCATGATAGCCCGTGATCTAGCTGGAGTCTCTTAAAATTGAAGATTATTGATATAAATTTTGACCCGTTTTCTATGTTATAACTATTCTGATAACTGTTCTAGATCACAAAACATTACAGTCAACAGGACCGGCAATACTGGTTCTATCACTTGCCACATTTAGCTATTTGGATGTTTTTATCCAGAAAATCCGAGGCCAGGTTCCCATCGCTCACCCTAAATATGGCGATAATGTTTTTTTGAGATGGAACGGTAAAGCTATGAACACCTCCCGAGTCAGTGGGCAGTTTCGTGCCTTTTGGTACAAAGCGGTAGGAAAACACAAGAATGCATCAATAATGAGGAAGTCATGTGTCAGTCAAGTACATTTCAACCGACCTGATATGAAGGTAGAATTAGCTGCACACATGTGTCACTCAGTAAAGACTGCTGAAAATGTTTATTGCCTCAAGGAAAAGAAGGCTAACTCGGCAAAGACGTCGTTATTCCTTCGAAACATAATGAGACAGGATGGCGGGCATGAAGATCGTGTCAAACAGCCGGAGAAACGAAGTTCTTCGCCGGATCTTTTCCAAAGCCTTGCACAAAGTGACCACTCTGAATCGGCTGCTGGTTCCAAAAGCGAGGATTCTCAACTAAGAAGCATCTTCAAAGATATCATCGAGTCAGAAAACCCTCCATCAATGTCCACTGTCAAGGGCAGATTAAATCAAAACCCAGCTTTTATCGGCCGTTCTAGAGCAATTTACGACAAGATCCGATACTGGATCAGGCAGAAGAAGTCGGAGTCTGCAAGTCTTCCTAATGAGATAGAGACGAACGATGAGCGTCTTGAGCGATATGGGCTCATTCAGAAAAGCGAAAGGAGAAAAGTCATTATCAGAGCTCAGTGTCAGACATGGAAAGTTCTGTACATGAAAAGAGTGACTCTGAAGGCAGATTGAAGTTCTCAAAGGCAGATGACCATATTATAGCAAACGTCTTTAAGGATTATGTTACCTGCCAGAGAGTTGCAAAGGCGGATGAAATCATAAAGATATCAAAAGAAAGCCATAGAATGCGTCATCTGAATAGTGTTTTAGACGAGAAGCAAATTGTCGACAAGGTCAGAAACATGGCAAAGAAATATAAGAAAGAACACAAATGAGCTGACTATCTGAACGAATATTGACGAATATTAAATCCAATTCTCAATTGCTGTATGCTGAGTTAACTATTTTCATAACTATTATCAATTTTATGTATTAAGAATTGTCTTTTGTAATTTTGTGAAACTTGAATTGCGTAACTCGCTTTCATTGGTTTGCTACTATACAGGGGGGATGAACTCGGGATAGGTTGTTATAGAGTACCCAAGGGTGGCGTCATCAAAAATCTATTTTTAGAATTTCGAAATTTGCTCTTTATTTTGTGAAATAGCGTAAAAAATAATGCTTATTTCTGCAAAAATTAGTTAAATACGTCAAACATTTTTCTGTTCATAATGGTTTGAACAAGGCACAAAATACAATGATTTCCTATTGAAATTTATTTTTTCGGATGGACAGCCAATGTTTTGATATATTTGACTGACTTTTACATGTTTAGGCATTAATTTTTATGCTCTTTCAAAAAATGAAGAGCAAATCTCGAAATTCTAAAAATAAATATTTGTGACGTCATCACTTGAGTACTTTATTAGCTGGATCTTTTTTAAAGTTTTCGGTTAACAAGACTATTTTCTGCATAAGGTAAATATTACACAAACCTGGTTTGTTTTTGTATAGGCAGGATGGAACAAGTTAACAAAGAATTATCTGTTGACAAATCACTATAGAAGGCAAGACAATAATATTGCTTAAAGTAGGTCTTCAAAAAAAAATACTTTAATGTCCCGAATAAGGGCCTCTGCTTACTTTTTCTTACAAAATTACAACACTCCTCACTCTCATTAGAACCCCTATTTATAAAATTTTTAGCAATAAACAACCACTTCTTCAGGGGATTAAAAATCAAAAGTTTTGCAAAGTGCACATAATGCTACTTTTTAAATGTAATGACAATGTTTTTGATATGTAATGTATGATTCAAATGTTACAGTATATTCGCCTGCTAAAGAAGGCAGCTGTTTCCAACTTTTGTTTTACTTCAGATTTTTTGAACAGAATTCATTGGAATACAGTAATTCACTAGTTACTGCAGCTGAACACAAATGGTCCTCTGTTTATTTGGGACAAAGATAATAAAACAATGTCAGGCCTATATAATGCGCAATATTTGAGAAAAAGAAACAAATGCTATGTTGTGTATTGTTCTATATCAAACCTTGTCTTGATAGTTATTTAGTAGAATAGAGACTTTATGATATTGTCATAGTGTTGTCAAGTTCTTAATAGTAAATCATGACTAACCCATTTAACAGGAAAAATATCAGACATTATGACAATGCTGCATTGTTTTAAAAAATTTAAATAGTATACATGTCTGCTTAAATTTGATGACAAAAAAAAGGTTCAGAAGAAGTGCTCAAGTTGCTTCAGCAAAATATGCAAAAAAACTTGTTCACACTACTGATTTAAACAATAAAACCTCATCAGTTAACTACAAAAGTTTTATGGATTCTATGGATGATTAGTTTTACCCAAAAACAGCTTCGTATATGGTTGAGAACAAAAGTTATTAGCCTTGTCTAACAATGTCCAAATCTCTTGTAATTTGAAACACTTATAAGTGGTATCTCCTTAAAAAAATTCTTCATTGGAGAATATGTTCATGACAGTTGTTTTATGCAAATTTGGCTGTAGTACCTGGCTTAGTCACTATTTTTTTAGTTAAATACAAAGAATGGGACCACAACCTAACATATGCTCAAGAGAGAATAATTATTGAGGAAATTAGCCCCATGTTTGATATGAACAATAATACCCCCGAAATGAAATTGTATGCTTAATTCTACATTGGGTTTGTTTTTGAGTTTCAGAATTGCAATAAACAGTGGAAGCATTGTTTGGCTTACTAAGGTGGAAATTACACCCAGATACAGCTCGTCATGCACCAATCAGAAAGAAAAGCTGAATTGGCAGCTTTTGGCTGGAATAACAAATGAAAATTAATTGACTCCCAAGTGAAAAAACAAACTCTTTCTGTTAAACAGAACAGGCTTTTTGGTTTTGATGTGTACAGATTAAAAAACGTTGAGATGAATGAGGATCTAGCCCTGCCAATTATTCAAAAACCATACTCATTGTAATTCTCCGCACTCTGGGTGAACTAGTAAATGTTGTCCTAGTGCAGTATCATGTTTAAGGGTGGGTTGTTGCATAGAGTTGCGGGGTGGTTTCTCCCTTTGCTGAAAGTTCTGGTTACAATGTTTGTCGGAACATGCTGTTGAGGCTAGTTTCTAGGAAGTGCGGCGTTCATACCGGGCATCACATGGGCAAAAACATTTTTAAATAACCAAACTTTTCTGTTTGGTAGGCACATAATCCTTTTGAATAGATGGCTGTTACATTGAATTTGTAATACAGATGGGGATTACACCCAGAAAGTAATATGCTACTTTAAAAGTGAATATTCAAGATATAACATATTTTAATACATTGTATATGTAAATAGTTAATCTTGATCTCCCTTTCAGGCTGCAAGGATCCAATATTCAAGCCCCTTTGAAAAACACATTCATTGTGAAGGGAAACCTATACATTACACATAAAAAACATGAAAAGAATTACCTGATTTGCTATAAAAAATTCCTTTAATTGATGTAGTCTCCAATGCTACTTCTGGAAAATTTATTGCAGTTTACTTCAGGCTCTCACACACCAAAATTCACAATTACTGAAAATGCAAGAAAATACTTGATGCAGATACTTTGAACCCTTGTGTAATATTCTGGCAACATTCGCATAACATCAGGGCTTAAATATTCATGGCCTGGGCTGTGAAATGTTATCATATAGACATTCACACCATATAGACAAAATTCTACATTTACATTTGCAATAAGTAAGCATGAAGAAAGAGAAATGCTTATGTATTGCATGTTGAGAAAACACAAACACAAATACACTGTTAAAACTAAAACAATGACATATTCAAATAATAAGGTAAACAATTATGAAGATGTGGTGAACAAAAACAGAATAGTGCACTTAGCTTAGTGATTAATGCTAATAGAATTTACCAACCCCTCAAAGCTGCTTAAATTTTGATATATTTCACCATGAAAAATTGCTTAACATTTTTGTTCCAAAAAAAACTACCGAGTTTGCAATCAACTGTTGGGCCTGCATACAAGACCTGTAAGAGAGAAAAATTGAAAATTACTTCAAGACCTTCAATATATAGTACAAGAAATAATAATTCATAGCAACACATAAGTCTCAGTTGCTCACAGAGCAGCTTTGAACCCTCGGGTTGCTTTATTTTCAAGTCAATCCAGTCAGCTATGAAAGTTCAACTAGTTCTAGCTCCCTATTAAACAGTGTAAGTAGAATATTTAAGTCATTCCCTGAAAAGCCACATGGTTTTTAGAATATATGTAAGTCAAGTTCCTGATCTGATTTTGTCTACAACTTACAAAATAAAGGAAGTCAAATTGTATTTTCCTTTTATAAATCTCACTGTAGTTAAAATAAAGCTCACCCACAGCAAACTAGAAATAGGAAAACTTTGAAAAGGGCAAAAGCTCTCCTTTAACCTGAAAATGAGACAAACCTGACTCTTTTTGCTTACTTAGCCGAGCTTTTACCATGATCATTTGAAACACACTTAGAATACCTGAGAAACCTGTTCTCGCATAAAATAATCCAAAAACTTCTACAGCCAAGGGATAAATAATTCTGCAAAAAACACTAAAACAGTAACTTACTAGCTTACTTACTATCTTCTAAAGTGTCTAAGGAACAAACTGA
Source organism: Chrysaora quinquecirrha (assembly GCA_014526335.1). Lineage (NCBI taxonomy): Eukaryota > Metazoa > Cnidaria > Scyphozoa > Semaeostomeae > Pelagiidae > Chrysaora > Chrysaora quinquecirrha. The sequence goes on along the minus strand of JACTAT010000063.1, from coordinate 2,084,697 downwards.
CGAACTGACTTACAATATTCGAAAATAGCTAACTAACAAACTGACTAACGTACAAGCTATGCTACTTAAGTAAATAACTGACTAAATAACTAACTAACTAGCTAACTAAGTAACTAACTAACTAACTAAATATCTAACTAACTAGCTAACTAACTAACTAACTAACAGCTATCTAGCTAGTTACTAACTAACTAGCTAACTGACAAAGTAACTTACTATCCACCTTACTATCTTCTAAAATAGCTAACTAACAAACTGACTAACTCACAAGCTATGCTACTTAAGTAACTAACTAACTAGCTAACTAACCAACTAACTAACTAATTAACTAACTAACTAACTAACTAACTAACTAACTAATTAACTAACTAACTAACTAACTAACAACTATCTAGCTAGTTACCTAACTAACTAGCTAACTAATAAAGTAACTTACTAAATAACTTACTATCTTCAAAAGTAGCTAACAAACAAGCTGACTTATTTACAAGGTATTCTAACTAAGTAGCTTACTGACTAACTATAAACCTAACTAACTAGCAAACTAACAAACTAACTTACTAACTAACTTAAAATCTTCTAAAGCAGCGAACTAACAAACTGACTAGCTTACAAGCTATGCTACTTAAGTAACAACTAAATAACTAACGGACTAACTAACTAACCAACTAAGCAAGTAACTACGTAACTAACTAGCGACAAGACTAACTAATAAAACAAACTAACTATTTAACTAACTAACAAACCAACAAATAAATTACCTAACAAACTAACAAACAAACTAATTTAACTAACTAACTAATATGGTAACTGACTTACTTACTAACTTACTATCTTCTAAAGTTAACTAGCTAAGTCACTAACATACAAGCTATGCTAACTAACTAACGATAATTTTTCAAGAACATTTTTAATTTAACATTTACTTTTTGATTTTTGTTTAATAAGTCCAATTCCTTGAGCAATATATTTTTATTTTTATATGCGGAGACTAATATTGATACTATATTTGGAATCTAGAGTCAATTTCCATTCGAATGAGACCAAACAATACCATGTTTTGACAATTTATAAATTTTTTCGATGAATTTTTACCTTGGACATGACGCATCTTCCATGGATCATAAAAAATTTGCCCAACACTTGGAAGGGGCAAGTTTGGCTTTTTCGAGTCTTCTTTCACCATATAACCAGAAAATAAAATAAAACCCATATGTACTCGATGTCAAGGTCATCCTTGAAATTCGCATTTGGCCACCGGACTACAATGACTCATTTAGGCCATTGCTGTACTAGGCCTTGAAGGCTTGGCTCGTCTATATTGTGTTGCTGCTGTATTAGGCCGTGCAAGCTTTGTAGCTACAGGGACACATAGATTGTAAGTTACTCATTAATTAATTACTTTATTAATTTATTTGCCTATTGATTTAGGTAGTTTATTTAAATTATTTATCGAGAAGAATATTTAAGAACATTTGAGAAACTTTGACTGCTGAACTAGATGCAAATTTATCTTTGAATTTTCAGTTTTGTTTTGCTTATATTAGACTTTCAGATTATAATTTGTATTTTATTTGTTTTCTTTAGCGAACCACACACACATATATATATAAAGAGAAGCCCTGCTGTGTTTTCTGCTTTGTTTCTGTTGGGCGTGATCTGGAGGTGTGCGTTTGAATCCTGTAGCTGTGGGCTACAGTAATTTTCAAGTCACATCTAAGATATAATTAACTATAGGCTTGGGATAAGTTTATGTAAAGCTATATTGACTTGATTTTTTCAGATATTACACTATTCAATATCTTTCTAACACTGCCTGCGCATATAAAGTAAAATGAGTAATAAAACTGTGTGCAGAAATTTTTTGCATATATTAGATGGTAACATTTCGTCACCTTAGCTTCAAGAGGACGATAGGGTGTCCCCTCATGTTCTGTACCAGATTCAAGCATCTCAATAAACTTTTGAAACCTTTTTCGTTGAATGCCATGAGCTGCCTGCATGTCCAATGAATGCAATACATCATACATTTATGAAAGATTTTTGAAAAATGAAATCAAACAATGTGGTCTTAATTTAACTTTAGAAAGGAACACTCACTAAAATTTTAGGCATTTAAACACGAAAAAGTAGAAATTTCTAACCATCTTTCTGACAATGAAAAGATGAAAGCTGTCCACTGCCAAAGATCGCTGAAGACAAATGTAAGAGTAGATAATTTACTTTAAAATTTATGAATCACATAGCGTTATTTTGTCTATTATTATTAGATATTTGCAGTTGACAGAATATTATGCGTAAAACTTTTACCTTATAACACAAGGAAAAACAATCATTTCATTTTCAAGCACATGATTTCTTTTAAACACATGGGTGGGGAAAACACACTCAGTATTTTGTGAGATGCCTCCGTATTTACAACAAACACATGACAGTTAGGCACAGAAAAAAATGAAAGAAACCTGAAAAGTTGAAGACTTTCATGAGATTTTGCCTAATTATGAAATAGCCAAACAATTTTATTTACCGAACTGACATTAATATACAGTCATGCTACTTACCTCAAGCGAAAGTTTACAAGTGATGTTGATATACCAAATGAATGAGCACAGAATATATCGAATATTGAAAGAATAACAACAGCTTCACAGTCTGGCGACTGCTTTTCCCCATTCGAGAACACTGTAGAGAATAGATACAAAATTTTACCTTGACGCCCGCGATGTGGGCGAGGTTTTTACCTTGACACCAGCGATGCGGGTGTGATTTTTACCTTGACACCTGCAATTCCAGTACATATTAGTACCAGTTTAGCTTTGAAAAGACAAGATACCACTCAGCTGCTTTTTCTTTGCACCCTGATACAGAGGCTGCCAATAGTATGAAATTAGCCTTGGCAAGACAAGATTCTTTTCTCCAACATTTCTTTTCTAGCACTACAGTCACTTGACCTCCAGTGTGTAGGATTATCTGATGTGATGACTCGAAAAATTCTGAACTTTTGCTAGAGTTCGGGGAGGTTTGGGGAATGCCATGGAGGACTAAGGTAAAAATCACACCCACATCGCGGATGTCAAGGTAAAAACCTTGCCTGCATCGCGGGCGTCAAGGTAAAAAGCTAGTCTGCTATTAATCGGGAAGATCTTTTAGAACGCCTGCAGTAGAAAAAAGACAGGAAAGTAACACGTTCTAAAGTAATACTTTTCAAAGGTGAAAAATAAAAATTTGAAATGAATAAAACGGTTAAAAAGCATGTAGAACAATAGTTGCCCACAGAATTCAGAGAAGAACAATTGTTCGGAGTCTGTTATTGATAATATAGAATGAGAAACCCTGTGATTAGATATTGGCGCCATGAATTTGATGGGAAAAGGGTACGTTTAATGGAAGGAGGCGGTTTGTGAATGGTAAAGATTATATCAGTGTTTCTTACTGTAAACTTAGAAGGTATGAAAGAGCCACGGGCCCCAGTGTCTGACAGAAAAAATTGTTAGAAATTCGTAATTGGTTGGTGTGTGTTCCGTTGCAAAGCCTAGGGCATGACCCCTCTCCTAAAACTGTAGTCACTGATGAAACATAAACTGACGTCGGGTTGAAACAAGTTATTTGAAATGAGTTAATCGCTTGCTGTATATCCTTAACAGATTCATTTGAAATTCATTAGAAAAAACAGATTCATTTGAAATCCCTGGGAAATCTTTTTGTTTCAACAGCTATGGTTTGCGTATAGTTTTAAAGATTATCCTTGCAATGTTTTTTTCTGAAATATGTTTGGGGTCTGTGGAAATTCACTCCTTGAAAGGAGGTTCTCGCTTTTGTGACACTGCAATAACATTAAAACCCTCCCTTTATACACGAGTGTTGTAGCAATAAATTTGCGTTCCTTGTTAATTTCGAACTTCATTTTCTCTGCGTTTGTAAAAATGTTGTAAAAAAGTCGACAGAAGGCAGAGAATTGAATTTACATGGTTTATTGTTGCAAAATCTCTATATACTAAAATAGTTGTTGCCGTGGAAACCGATTTTGTAATAGTCCCTGTGGGAAGGCTGTGAGAGCTTCGGACGTGCGATTTTCGCACGATTCTGCCGCCCTTGGGGTAGGCGAGCCTAGTTTACTTCGTTTCTCCATCTCTGCTGTAGTCTCTGGGGTAACTGGGGCTAACCCTTCTTTGAAGTGCGTCATTGGTGCCTGTTTTAACCATTGTCCGATTGTTTTCTGTAGGGGGATTAGCACTGAATCGCAACAAGGCACGGTAGCGCGGTCGGCAAGGCGGCGTGTCTCGTGAGCTGAGATTGTGAGTCGGGAGTTCGACTCCCCTCAAGGGAGAATCTTTTCCTTTCGAATTTTTATCTTTCTGTTATTTTCGTGTTGGCAATGTTGTCAAAAGGCCAAGAACAAGTCTGGTAACTAAAATTTCGCTTTAGCATAATTTTTAAGTTCGTCACACATTATTTTTTTAACGTGTTTTGTTGTTCCCTTGCATGAATTCAAGAACCACTAGGAGTTTATCCTCCGCTAGACAATACGGCTGTGTAGCCGAGTGGTTAAATGCTCGCCTGTCACCCCGAATGGCTGGAGTTCAAATCCCCTCAAGGGAAAATTTTTGGTGTTTTTGTTTTTGTGATTTAAATAGTTTACAAATCTTTTCAATGTTTTAAAATCAGTTTCACAAAACTAGAAGGCTTTTCGGAATGACTCAAATCTTTGGATCAATATTTTCTCATATCTTTTCAATTTATTTTCAATTTATGTCTTTGACACTAACTTTCATTTCCATCTGGTTTTTATTTTAATTTTAATTTCATCTTCGATTTTCATTTAAAGTTTTATTGCACTTGAAGAAATTAGAATAATATTAATATTTATTTTAGATTAAAGACTAATTTCACTTTTACTAATATTAACATTAAGGCCAATACTCTTAAGTAGGCTACCGAATAAATGGGGGGTCCTAATTGATGGGGGGGCTGGCAATTTCTTTTGAAATTTCAATAAACAGGGGAACGTTTATTTGGCATCTAACAGTATGCATGTGAATTAAGATGATGATAAATTCTGAGATTGAAATTTTTGCATGTGGTGATAAACAACAACATTAACATTAATTGTAAGTTTCAATGTTATTTCAGATTTACATCAGGATTTCCATCCGCAATACTTGAACTATGTAGAATTACCCCTTCAATGTAATGGTTTATGTGACCTACAGCGTCCACAATCGAGAGAAGTCGCAAAATTGGAGTCACAGCCTCACTGCCAAAGAGTAATTTGCCGACAGAATTAAACAGGCAATCCCCGTTTCCAGTTGCTGATCCAGGAACATATAACTCAGGAATAGCAGCATCACTTGCAACCCTGAATGTGAAAAGTGGGGAACATTTTGTGATTATTTGTCACGATGATTACAATATTCACTTCTTTATCGATTCAATTCCATTTACCCTTATGATTAATTTGCACAGTTCCATTAAAAGAGTATAACCCCATTAAAATACCTTCATTCCTGTGCGTGAAGGGACAAGTGTTTGGTACATTGTAAGGTAAGTACCTTGTGAGGAAATTACTTTATCAACAGCGTGTTTCATTCTGTTCTTTTACTCTAGAGATAATTCTTGCTAAAGCATTTTTGCTCCGATGAGAGTGCGTTACAAGCAGGTAAGCTGTTATACTGTAATACAGTTGACCAATAACTAATGGACATACAGATCTTCGGTAGCAACATGTTAACTCAAATCTACCTTTTATCAGCCCTTGCAACATCTTTGGGCAAGTTTCTTATGGTGAATTCCTCTTCATGGCCTGATAGTATAATTTTACACCTTTGGATAAACGCTGAATCGATTCCAGATACTCGTTGAGCAAAAGTATTCCAGCCAACATTGATCAGTTGTTGCAGATAATCTGATGCTTGAGTAGCCTTAAAAAGTCTTTCGCTAGTTCATATGTGAAATAGTATGTGAAGTAGAACTCTTCTTTAGAAAAAGAGAACCAAATGATGTGAACTTACCAGCTGATGAATCTGCTCACGTGGCATCACATTTGGTGATATCATAGCTACAATATCACAGAAACGCGAAGAACTGAAAAACGAATATCACCTCATTACATACATTCTGTTAAATGACAAATTTAATATACTTGGCATAGGCATACTTGATGTAATAACTTGCCAAATTACAACAAACTCAAGAAAGACCAATGGAAAGATAATTATTTTTACCGGGTTTGGAGTTCTTGGTCCATTCCAAGTAATGCCATTTTCATGTTGTCTTTTTCTTATTTTCTAAAAGTTTTAAGTTAATTTCTAAATGTTACGACAATTCTTCAAAAATTATTTTTATTCTACACTTGATAAGGAAGCATTGTTTATATTACCTTTGATGGTTGTTTGGGCTACAAACAAGGCCATAATTTTGTTCTTAAAACAATGATTTCTACTGCATTCATACTTACTAAATGTTAAACTAGTTTTTGTTGTGGTCTGATTGTTGAGATTCGTTTGTTTTGGTTAGTAGAAATATCAACTTCTCTAGCTACTATGGCTTGAACCTTTTAGCGTGAAACAAAAAAGAAATACCTGTTTTTTATTCAATTTAACATCATTTAAGCCAGGTTCACACGTCATCAACAATGTACAGTTGTAATTACAACCTTCGTCTTAGCCAAGGGGCAAAAAGCAAGGGAGTGAGTTATTTTGCTCGCTATTTCCTCATTTAGTCAAAAGAGCAAAAATTTTTCATTCTAGTGACCCAGTTGTTGAGTTGCTGTTTCTTTTATGCTATTATTGTATTCGAATCAAGTTTTGCTTGCATCTTCATCTGTAAATTCAAGCGACTCCAGCGACTCCAAGTTCCGATGGTTGACAAGACCCTAGATATTGAAATACTTGTTAAGGAAAGCATATGCAGATTTATTCTACTTCTCTCACCTCATTTACATCCATTCCTATTTCTTCAGTTTCCTGCGATTGGTAAGAATTTTTAAAAAAATTTTCCCTGACATACCCGACATATGATAGCAAATGGCTTAGTTTTAATAAAGTTAATTCAAATATTCCACCAATCTAACCAAAAATAATCAATTCAATGTCATAATGCAATCATTTCAAAATGCATGGCAGTCTAATAAGGTAACATCGTGATACAACTCATAATATAGCATTGAGATAATAACGTTCTGACCTTTTCTAGTAAAACTAGAACATATATGAGCCTAGAATTACCTCGAAGTGTATTTCCGATTGCAAAACATCTGCATTTTCTTGCTAACTTCCATCTTTTGGGTAAACGGAACAAAACTGGGGTGTTATTGCATTGGTTTCAGTGCCAAATAACATTTTGACTTGCCTCCTAATTTTCGTGTGCCATTGTCATCAGTTATTCCAAATATCTTTGAAAATTTGCAACTGATGTTTCTATGTACACTGGAATGCAATATAACAGTATAACGCTGTTAGTTTGAAAATAATATAATTAGAACGTACATACATACATATATACGTTGATATATGTTATGCATTCTTATCAAAGTTTTCAAAACGTCTTCTCTCTTATATAGCTGCCCTTTTGTTTTCCTTGGCTTCTTTTCAAAGTCTATGCTTCTTTGGATTGCATTATTTAAAACTTCCCTCACCTCCTTGGATGCTTCAAATGCTGTTCATCGTTTCCTAGATGTTCAAACTTTTTGTGAATGGAGTGGATAGTTTCTTTTAAAATGAAGTGTTTGGATATAAAAGTAAACCAATGATACATATAACTCTGTTGAAAATGTAAACCCACCTACAAATTTGATCTCATTTCTTTTCTTATCGATAACCAATGCAGGGAAATTTTTCAGACTTCCTTGCAACCGCACCACCTTTGATAAATTGTATTTTCAATATTTATATCATGGATTGGATTAATTAAAAAGAAAATATATTGCGATAATATGCTATGCTGTAATTGATAATAGCAGCAAAAATTCTGGGCAAAAATGTGACTGGAATGACAGCAATAAAATTTGTTTCCAGAAATAAATTTTATATCAATCTTTTGTATATACAAGTTACAGTGCACAAATTACAAAATATTTTTGTTCTCATTCACGCAAAATCTGAATAACAAAATAACAGCCTACATATGTTGACAATAAATCACTGCAAAAAGGAGCAAATTTACTACAAATTTACACCTTACAAAGTCATAGTTAACAATAAAATATAGCAGTGGATCCTGCATCCTGCTTCATTGATGGTTTATCTATTGATGTACTATATTTCCAACAACCACATATGGAGACTGCAGAAAAGGACAAGGGGTCCGCAGGCATTAGTAATAAGTTGTTCCTAATCATAATGTTGTCTTTAGTTTCATGCAAAAATTTGCTATTCAGCATAGAAGGGAAGAGGGACCTTATTCGAAATTCAAATATGCGAGGCTACGGTACTAAATAGTAAGACAAAGCCAAAATAAATGGATTTTGTGACAGGTTTTCATGAGATCTTGGGTAAGCTATGTTCAATTTTGAAGGGTCAAGTGCACTATTTTCAGCCAAGTGTGCCTTCAAAAAATGTCACAAAAGCATATAGCATTACTCAAATGTTACCTCAGTTGCACTGCTGCCACGAAATCCAGACTGGGGTACAGGAAAGCAAAATTAATTAAATAAAATATCGGCAGAGACAAAAATAAATAGATAGGTACTCATTTAATGTCTTCACTGACCAGTCTTATCTTACTTACATGACTCTCTAAATTTTAATTTTTTGGCTTAATTCTTCAAAATTTGATCTCTTTCTTGGTTTCTTCTTCTTTGGTTGCCGTTTTTCTTTTCCTTTTTTTTTTTCCGTGAAGATCTTCAGACCAAGACCCCGTTTCGTGTTGGAAGTGCCAAAAGCTTGCGTTCTTTGTCATTCGCCACGTGACCTCCAGTTATAGATGGAATAAACTTCCTGTGGGAAACCAAATGCTTCTTCTCTTCTTCTGTAGCATAACAGCCGAGTTTCTTAAAAGCAACACAGATCCGGATTTTCCTTTGATCTGTGACTGGCAGTTCCTTTGCAGCGGCTCTCCGACCTGCAATAATATTTAGAAACTAATATAATGTTCTTATTTTTGAAGAAAGTTTGTAAAAGAACATATGGCAAAATATGAGCTTAGCCATGGCATATAGCAAGGCCGCAATTTTTTCAAGAATCTCCTGTTTAATAATCTACCTGGAATTTGGATAATAATATTGTTGAAGGACATTCTTGTCCGTCTCCATTTGAATTTGTCTTAAGCACATGTGGAACATATACTCTATGTAGTATAAATACTACATACATAAGCACACTACATATTACAAATATATAAAGTAGATAAACCGTGTTGTTGCAAACAGCAGCAGAAATTAATCGAAAATCAATATACATTTGCAAACAGTAAAAGACATTTAATAAGGAATGCGTTTCATCCTGTCTAAAGGGAATTTTCGGATCATTAGTTTACTGCGGTTGTCTGCTTTCAACAACATTTGGTATTGACATTACTTCTCCCTATTTTTTTTTATTCAGGCATCTAGGCCGAGATGGCCCTTTTACCATATAATTTTACAACTTAAGATGATCAATTTTTCTACACTAGGCTAGAAAAGCTACTTACAAACAGTATTAGGTAATAGCTATTATTATTATTATTATTATAGCTATTATAGCCTGGCATATCGACACAGCGAAAGTAACTTCAGCAAAAAATGTAAGAAGGAAAGAATGTATTAAAATATTGACAGTGAAACCAACCTCATCTTCTTACTAATGGCACATAATGATTTGGATAAACAGAACCAAACGTTGATACAAACATAATGCTTAACGGACTCAGCAATTCAGAGCAGCAACATAGACATGGCGTCATCAAGCCATGAAAAAACTGATTATAAGGGCAATGACAGTTGATGCCTCGATGCAATGTAGTGGCAAGATAACGAACTTGGAAAAGTCCTGAAAAAGTAGATGTTAGGTTTACAGAAATGCAGGTTTTGCTCCAAATATTTGAATGAAAGGCAACTTTGAGACACAGCATCCTGCACTTACCAGCGCAGTTGCCCTTTTTAGCGAGTTCCTGGATTTTCCTTTCTCGCAGCATACTTAAAGATTTTGGTTGTGGTCGTGTTTGCGTAAGACGGTCTCTTGTCGTATACCACTTGGGTTGACATGGCAAACAGCATCTCATACGCACAATCTTTCTTTATGTAACGTGATCTGTACTGAATAAAATGATAAGTAGAAATATTAGAGACTGTAAAACTGTTTCTCAACAAAGAAATCCTAACAAGCACAGAAACCCTCAAGAAACCCCATGTTCAAATCTGGCTAATAAATAAAATTACAGAAAGATACTTCAAAATGACTCTACATGTATATCCAGACATGGCTGTAGGTTTCAAACTCTTCGGGAGTCTTCCATTTTCGAATTGCCAAATCATCACTAATCTATTTGCATCTACCAAAAGCTGAATTAATTGAAGAACTAGTTTTTCTACAAAATGGTTTGAACTTTGCAGTCTGTCATCTGATACGATGTGGCTCTTACCATTTCTATCCTTTCTGGAAGATGCTCTAAAGGTACACCCTTAGAATTATGTCCATGACAAAAATAAATGAAAATACAACCGAAAAAGGGATACAATGATGGATATTTTTACAAAATGATACAGAGAGCTCTAGTGAGCATTTCCATCCGCAATACTTGAACTATGTAGAATTACCCCTTCAATGTAATGGTTTATGTGACCTACAGCGTCCACAATCGAGAGAAGTCGCAAAATTGGAGTCACAGCCTCACTGCCAAAGAGTAATTTGCCGACAGAATTAAACAGGCAATCCCCGTTTCCAGTTGCTGATCCAGGAACATATAACTCAGGAATAGCAGCATCACTTGCAACCCTGAATGTGAAAAGTGGGGAACATTTTGTGATTATTTGTCACGATGATTACAATATTCACTTCTTTATCGATTCAATTCCATTTACCCTTATGATTAATTTGCACAGTTCCATTAAAAGAGTATTCTGTTCTTTTACTCCAGAGATAATTCTTGCTAAAGCATTTTTGCTCCAATGAGAGTGCGTTACAAGCAGGTAAGCTGTTATACTGTAATACAGTTGACCAATAACTAATGGACATACAGATCTTCGGTAGCAACATGTTAACTCAAATCTACCTTTTATCAGCCCTTGCAACATCTTTGGGCAAGTTTCTTATGGTGAATTCCTCTTCATGGCCTGATAGTATAATTTTACACCTTTGGATAAACGCTGAATCGATTCCAGATACTCGTTGAGCAAAAGTATTCCAGCCAACATTGATCAGTTGTTGCAGATAATCTGATGCTTGAGTAGCCTTAAAAAGTCTTTCGCTAGTTCATATGTGAAATAGTATGTGAAGTAGAACTCTTCTTTAAAAAAAGAGAACCAAATGATGTGAACTTACCAGCTGATGAATCTGCTCACGTGGCATCACATTTGGTGATATCATAGCTACAATATCACAGAAACGCGAAGAACTGAACTACGAATGGGTGTCCACAAAACGTGGCCTACGCCATTGGCCTACCATTTGGCGTACCTGTGGCCTACTTGTGGCCCACCGCTGGCCTACCATTGGCTTGCCTGTGGCCTACTTGTGGCCCACCGCTGGCCTACCATTGGCTTATTTTTGCGTTTCGCGTAGTTCGCTCCCCCCAGACGAGGTTGAACAGCAACAGCAACCTCCAACCTCGTCCGATGTCACGAGGAGGCTTCCGCTTCACTTCCACTGGTTATGTTTGCAATTTGCATCCAAATTGAACAAAGGTATGTGTAAATTTATTCCCTTTCACACAGAATCCACGAGGATTCTTTATTACTTTATTGAACTTTATATTCTGAGCGAAGAGATTCTTCAACATTTGATAGATCGAGGATGGGACGAGGATTACATAACCCCTTCAAGGAGTTATAAGTCACAAGTTTCTTATGCTAGGCCTATACACCTTTTCAACTAAGAGCCTCGTTTTCAAAATTTGTCAAAATTTGTTCGTACGAAAATTTTGACCCCAGATTCGAATTCAGCACCTTTATTTTAGTGTTGACGCAATTTGTACGCTTCTAGTCCTTACGATGTTGATTTTACAGCGACGAAAAGTTTGAAAATCTATAAAGGATTTGACCGTGAAAAATCGCTCGGGGTGAAATTTTACACCCCCAGTCATTTTTCACGGTCAAATCCTTTATAACTTTTCAAACTTTTAATCGCTATATAATGAACATTGTAAGGATTAGAAGCATAAAAATTTGCCCAAACTCTAAAACGAAGGTGCTGAATTCGAATCTGACGTCGAAATGCTTCTGTGACACAATTTTAAATTTTTTTGAAAACGAGGCCCTTAGTTGAAAAGGTGTATTCATGTGAAACAAATTATTGCTCTTTTCCCCTTCTTTTCTAAAATAGGATCATGAGTAACATCAGTATACAAGCTGGCTATTAAAAATTTGGATGAACTCATGAAACTATCTGAATAGCCACACTGTAGGCAAGTCCAGCAGCTTCTTAGAGTTCTGGTTTTACTCCAAAAAGTGGGGAAGATGAAGTTTTACAATTCATGATTTATCATTGAAGATTCTTTGCATAGCAGGTAGCAGTTGTAAGTTCTTTTCATACCAATTATGTTTCTGAAAGGTGGCGTCCTAGGTCGGTATTGCTTTTATTGTTGTCTCATGACTTCACTATAATTATAATACATCATGTCTTTACAGTATGTTCTCATCTTCCTAGGACAATATGGACATCCAAGGCTTGGACCAACGTAGCGGAGATGATTCAGATTTAGAAATGTGAGTCCATTTGATTCAATATTAATTTGTTTGAAATAAAATACAACACTGAAAATGTTTGAAAATTTGTTTGAAAATGTAAATCGTATAGTCTACACATTGGCAGGTTGATAAAATTTAACAAATTATGTTTGAAAGACCATATAATATGAAGTTTTTACAATGCAATTTCCTCTGCAACAGTCAACTTGATAATTTGGTGCATCTTTTAGAACAAAGATAACATATGCAATCGAAGGACTGGAATCTCCAAGCAAGCCTGTCACAACAAAGGCCTCGTTGGTAAGTCATTTAATAAAACTGGTATAAATGTATATCATTAAGGTTGTTTGAGCAATAAAATTTGTATTCACACCCTTGTACAAATGTGGGTCAAGTAGCCCTCTCACACAGTGAAAGGTTGGCTCGACTTTTGTAATTTTAAGGCATTAAATATTGCTTATGCCATCTAAAGTAGACAGAGCTGACTGTTGATATAGTTCTCTAGCATTTCAAAAGTAACTCTCCTTTTCAGCATTACAACTCTGTTCATTTGTTTTTCCTAGAGCAGCAGCGACGATTCATCCATAGATTTTGAGGAGGAATTCCTTAAACTTAAGTTTGGGAGCTCCAGGTGAGCATAATTTTATATTTTAATAATTATTTAGAATAAGGCCGCACAACAATATATTTCACAAAGGATAATTGAGTTAAATATTCTCTGGCCCATACTTATAGTGTGATTTTGCAATGGTTTCCAGTAACTGTATTTCTCTTTCCAAACAGAAGTACCATACGACAACTTTTTGGTAAGACTGAAGCTGCTCCGTTTCCTGGTTCACTCCTCATGGACGAGACTGCCATCAAGCATAAGGAGAACAAAGGCATGATTGAAATTTCCCATGCGTTTATAAAGTCATTTGGTAATGATTTTCTTGTTCCATTTATGTTAAATGCCTTGACTAAGTATCCAGAACATGTCAGTTCAACCCAGCCAAGAGGCGTTTCCACCAATGTGTGCTTTTTAGTAGACCTTGATAAGTTGAATGATCCTAGAGATGTCACATGTGATGATCTCGGAGCGTGGGATCAATCAAGAACGTCAAAAAAATGGTACAATGTTAACAGAGACAGTTACGGCAATGCTGTGTCCCTTTCTTTTGCTAGAGATAAAGAAGGGAGTTATGAAGTTGTTAGAAGACCTTTCGTTAATCTTTCTGACAATGCTTTGAAGAAAACAATTGTGAGCCTAACTGATCCCCAAGGTCAAAATTACAACATTGTCACCATTATTTATCAATTCACTGGTGAGGAGCATTCAGTAACTGTAAAGCCCCATGGCAACAGCAAGTGTAACATCCCATTCCTGCGTACCTATCAGAGTACCAAAGTGAAAATTTCCAAGGAATCTGCAACAAGTGTGCCATCAAGAGCTTTTCATAACGTTTCAAGGGATGTAGGGGGGGCTTGGAGGAGCAGAAGCTGCTGGGCAGCTCCCAAGAAACCGCAGACAAGTGTCTTACTATGCTGGCAAGGCAGCTTCTAAAGTTGAAGATCCAATTTATTCAATAACATCACAAATGCGAGCTTATTGTGATGATGATGAGGAGAGATATATTCGAACATATTCTTTAGATGACTCCTTGGCAAAGGTTGTTCTTTTCACAGACACACAAGTTGATGACATCATAAACTTTTGTTGTAATGACAGTGATGGTTATAAATCGTTACTTTATGCTGACATCACTTTTGAGCTGGGTCCTTTTTTCTTGCTAACAACATGCTACAAAAATACAGCATTGATTGACAAGAAAAGTGGCAGCTCCCCAGCAATGATTGGGCCCATGATGCTTTGTCTGTTGAAGGACAAAGAAACCTACCTCACTCTCTTCCAGAAGCTTAACTCGAAGGTACCAGGGCTGCAATTGTACTTGCAAGGATATTCAACAGACAGTGAAAAGGCACTTCGGCAGGCATTAGCACATGAATTCCCACGTTCATTGCAGTTCCTCTGCTATATCCGTGCAAAAAGAAACATAAGTGATAAGTGCAGATCAAAATTTAGTTTAAGCCAGCAACTGACAAATAAGATCCTTGCCGATATATTTTCAGAGTCAGGACTTGTGTACTGTCAAAGCTCAGATGAATTCAGAGAGATGGTGAAAAGGCTTAAAGAGAAATGGGATACCTTGGAGGAAAAAGAGCGAACATGCAAGCCGCAGTTCTCAGAATACTTCGAAAAGTACAAAGAGATAGACATATTAAATCACATGCTTGTGAAGACAGTGAAAGACGCAAGATTTGGAACAAAGTTGCAATCAAACAACATCCCAGAATCACTTAATGCAAAGATAAAGCGCTGGCAAGACTTCAAGGCAGCTGATATGGCACAGTTTGTGGAAGACATGAAATTTCTTGTTGATAAGCAGACGGAGGACACAAATCGTGCCGTGCTTATTTGGGAATGTCGTCTCCCTATACTGTGCGGGAAGAGTTCCAAACAACATCCCAAAATCATCCATTCAGCATTCCAAAAGGGCGTGAACGTGATGAACTAATTAAAGCAAAGCGTATCATCATTGATCAGGCTCTCTTCAAGACAGTCAAAAGTTATGTACCCCATGCTCACGTGCCACAACTTTTACAAGATGCAAACAATGAATCTTTAATTGGCAATCTAGATAGTGAGGAAAAGCTTGATGACTCACACGAAGACATCTCAGCATTTTTGCAAGATGCCAACAATTCCCTGCCTACTACTGATAATCGACCCATTGGTGGGGAGAGTGATGACTACCAAGAGTTGCGAAAGATATTTTCTACTGTTGAAGTGCGCACCCTCACTGAAAAAGCAGCTTCATTAGTACCTGACAACATCATGAAAGGATTTTCTGATGACTCTTATTTCGTTAAGAGCATCTCCAGCAGCAGCCCACATACAGTAAAGCTCCTCAAAAATGGTGGCATTGTTTGTGATGCAACATGCTTAGGATTTGGCACCAGAAAGATTTGCGCTCACACGCTTGCAGTTTCCATCTATAAAGGTTCCTGTAAACGCTTCATTAGATGGTATGTTACAGAAAAGCATGACGCAAATTTAACAAGGCTGACAACATTCCAAGTAAACAAAAACGCTGGAAGAAAAGCTCCGCCTAAAAGACAAAGCAGAAAAGATCACCTGACGCTTCAAGTGGTCAGTCGCTTGGAGATTTAATGAGAAATCGCCTTCCCACACCAAGCTATGCTGTTGCATCCTCTCCAGGAAATTTAAAGGTTGTCATAAAGCGAAAGCTGCCTCAGAAACCTAAAGTAACACCAACAGTTCATACTCAATTTGAGCTGATTGATATCACCGGTTGCATAAGAAAATGTGCTGGCTGTCAGGGAGAGCTCAAAAAAGGCCCCAGTAATTGTGCAAAAGCAAGATATGATGAGATGATATGTGTACGACACAAAGAACGGGACTACGCTCCTATTCATCCAAAAGGAGGCGAGCCTTCGTGGAAGGAAGTATTAGAAAATAAGCATTATCACATTTCTTATGATTGCATCAGCAGACGAAATCCAAAGTTTGATGCTGATGATGTGGAAGTGAAAATCAAATCCCAACCTCACAGCTGACCTGTTGGCATTGTTGGCGTCAAGATTGCAATCTGAGTAACATTAAGGCTTATACTGTACCTTCAATCCTTTCACAGCTATTTGCTAAATTTGCATGGTTTAATATTTTGTTTCAATTAGTTTAGCAGGCTTGATTACCAGGCAAGATTTCATACATAGGCTATTGCTCTGTTTATTGTAAAACCAACATTTTCGACGCGCATTTTAGCCTGTTGTCTTAATGTTAGATATACGTGTTGGCATTGTTACTGTTTTGTTACTGTTTTGTTCCTGTTTTTTTAATCTAAATCAGCTGTTTATTCTTGTTGTACGATTAATGTCTTGCAGAGTTTTTTTTCACTATTTCTTTGAAGGTTTTCCGAACTTAAAGTAAATGAACGGAGATATAGCCCCAGGGGGGTACTTCAATGTGAGGAGTTATTGGATGTGCCGCTCATATGGGTGGGTTTTTCCTCCTCTGTGTTTATTTTATCGAAATTCCCTACACATGGGTCGTTTTTTGAAAGTCTAGGAAGAAAATAATTGAAAATAGGGTCATATATTCGTGAAATTGTCACATGAATGGGTCAATTCGGACAAAAAATATCGTAAACCGTGTCATACACATGGGTCACTTTTCAAAATCTCAAATTCACGTCGGATCTTTCCAGCAATGAAGGTCCTTCACGGGGGATATAGCAATCTAGTCTAAACATAGCACAAAAGAACGGCACTCGCCACTTGTTTTCCTATTGTTTTCATTGTTTTCATCTACCTTCGTTGATTTACTTCAAATAATTTTCCACCATCATAGTACTAGTTTCTTATAAAAAAACGTGCAGTCCACAGAAGACAAGAATGCGTCTAGTAGGCCACAGGTGCGCCAATGGTAGGCCAGCGGTGGGCCACAAGTAGGCCACAGGTAAGCCAATGGTAGGCCAGCGGTGGGCCACAAGTAGGCCACAGGTACGCCAAATGGTAGGCCAATGGCGTAGGCCACGTTTTGTGGACACCCACTACGAATATCACCTCATTACATACATTCTGTTAAATGACAAATTTAATATACTTGGCATAGGCATACTTGATGTAATAACTTGCCAAATTACAACAAACTCAAGAAAGACCAATGGAAAGATAATTATTTTTACCGGGTTTGGAGTTCTTGGTCCATTCCAAGTAATGCCATTTTCATGTTGTCTTTTTCTTATTTTCTAAAAGTTTTAAGTTAATTTCTAAATGTTACGACAATTCTTCAAAAATTATTTTTATTCTACACTTGATAAGGAAGCATTGTTTATATTACCTTTGATGGTTGTTTGGGCTACAAACAAGGCCATAATTTTGTTCTTAAAACAATGATTTCTACTGCATTCATACTTACTAAATGTTAAACTAGTTTTTGTTGTGGTCTGATTGTTGAGATTCGTTTGTTTTGGTTAGTAGAAATATCAACTTCTCTAGCTACTATGGCTTGAACCTTTTAGCGTGAAACAAAAAAGAAATACCTGTTTTTATTCAATTTAACATCATTTAAGCCAGGTTCACACGTCATCAACAATGTACAGTTGTAATTACAACCTTCGTCTTAGCCAAGGGCAAAAAGCAAGGAGTGAGTTATTTTGCTCGCTATTTCCTCATTTAGTCAAAAGAGCAAAAATTTTTCATTCTAGTGACCCAGTTGTTGAGTTGCTGTTTCTTTTATGCTATTATTGTATTCGAATCAAGTTTTGCTTGCATCTTCATCTGTAAATTCAAGCGACTCCAGCGACTCCAAGTTCGATGGTTGACAAGACCCTAGATATTGAAATACTTGTTAAGGAAAGCATATGCAGATTTATTCTACTTCTCTCACCTCATTTACATCCATTCCTATTTCTTCAGTTTCCTGCGATTGGTAAGAATTTTTAAAAAAATTTTCCCTGACATACCCGACATATGATAGCAAATGGCTTAGTTTTAATAAAGTTAATTCAAATATTCCACCAATCTAACCAAAAATAATCAATTCAATGTCATAATGCAATCATTTCAAAATGCATGGCAGTCTAATAAGGTAACATCGTGATACAACTCATAATATAGCATTGAGATAATAACGTTCTGACCTTTTCTAGTAAAACTAGAACATATATGAGCCTAGAATTACCTCGAAGTGTATTTCCGATTGCAAAACATCTGCATTTTCTTGCTAACTTCCATCTTTTGGGTAAACGGAGCAAAACTGGGGTGTTATTGCATTGGTTTCAGTGCCAAATAACATTTTGACTTGCCTCCTAATTTTCGTGTGCCATTGTCATCAGTTATTCCAAATATCTTTGAAAATTTGCAACTGATGTTTCTATGTACACTGGAATGCAATATAACAGTATAACGCTGTTAGTTTGAAAAATAATATAATTAGAACGTACATACATACATATATACGTTGATATATGTTATGCATTCTTATCAAAGTTTTCAAAACGTCTTCTCTCTTATATAGCTGCCCTTTTGTTTTCCTTGGCTTCTTTTCAAAGTCTATGCTTCTTTGGATTGCATTATTTAAAACTTCCCTCACCTCCTTGGATGCTTCAAATGCTGTTCATCGTTTCCTAGATGTTCAAACTTTTTGTGAATGGAGTGGATAGTTTCTTTTAAAATGAAGTGTTTGGATATAAAAGTAAACCAATGATACATATAACTCTGTTGAAAATGTAAACCCACCTACAAATTTGATCTCATTTCTTTTCTTATCGATAACCAATGCAGGGAAATTTTTCAGACTTCCTTGCAACCGCACCACCTTTGATAAATTGTATTTTCAATATTTAGATCATGGATTGGATTAATTAAAAAGAAAATATATTGCGATAATATGCTATGCTGTAATTGATAATAGCAGCAAAAATTCTGGGCAAAAATGTGACTGGAATGACAGCAATAAAATTTGTTTCCAGAAATAAATTTTATATCAATCTTTTGTATATACAAGTTACAGTGCACAAATTACAAAATATTTTTGTTCTCATTCACGCAAAATCTGAATAACAAAATAACAGCCTACATATGTTGACAGTAAATCACTGCAAAAAGGAGCAAATTTACTACAAATTTACACCTTACAAAGTCATAGTTAACAATAAAATATAGCAGTGGATCCTGCATCCTGCTTCATTGATGGTTTATCTATTGATGTACTATATTTCCAACAACCACATAAAGAGACTGCAGAAAAGGACAAGGGGTCCGCAGGCATTAGTAATAAGTTGTTCCTAATCATAATGTTGTCTTTAGTTTCCTGCAAAAATTTGCTATTCAGCATAGAAGGGAAGAGGGACCTTATTCGAAATTCAAATATGCGAGGCTACGGTACTAAATAGTAAGACAAAGCCAAAATAAATGGATTTTGTGACAGGTTTTCATGAGATCTTGGGTAAGCTATGTTCAATTTTGAAGGGTCAAGTGCACTATTTTCAGCCAAGTGTGCCTTCAAAAAATGTCACAAAAGCATATAGCATTACTCAAATGTTACCTCAGTTGCACTGCTGCCACGAAATCCAGACTGGGGTACAGGAAAGCAAAATTAATTAAATAAAATATCGGCAGAGACAAAAATAAATAGAATAGATAGGTACTCATTTAATGTCTTCACTGACCAGTCTTATCTTACTTACATGACTCTCTAAATTTTAATTTTTTGGCTTAATTCTTCAAAATTTGATCTCTTTCTTGGTTTCTTCTTCTTTGGTTGCCGTTTTTCTTTTCCTTTTTTTTTTTTTAAACTTTTACCTTGCCCATCTTTATTCCCTCTGCTGACTTCTTCTTCTTCAAGTTCAACCACCAGCTCTGACAATGACGATCTTCCTGGTGAAGAGTCTTCATCTGAGCTTTCCAAACTCGTATTTCAAGCTGTAATTGAAACAGAAACTTGCAAGGTTATCTAAATTGTTCTAATAATGCTAATTCGGAATTAGAAAGAGGCTATATTACGTAGAACAGTCATCTTGTCCACGGCTGTGGATCCCCATGATTCAGTGGTTGATATACCTGAAAATGGCGGCCGAACGAAAACTGAAAATATTCAAAATTGATTGACAAATTACAACAAAACTGTGCGTTTCTGAGCTTGGGAACAAGTAAAATTGGACTCTGCATATGCGAAATAGTAAGAATCTTTCTTAAAATCATATTCTTCAATTTTGTGCAACGAAAATTATTTTAGAGTGAAAAAAGCAGATTCTGGCCCACGGCCTACAGTCAATTTTACGTGCTTATTTACCTTGTTGCCTTATTTCCATGGTTGGTATGCATTGTGCAGGAATTCCGTCCTCACAAACAAATTACAATGTAGACAATGTGTTGTTAGATAGTTACTTTTATCTGACCATCCTAATTTGTATTACAAAGAATTCTCGTGTTTTGCCTTTCAATCCATTGCTAGGTAGTATTCATCCTATGACTACCAAACATTCCAATCTCTTCAAGGACGCTAGCAAACTTACAGCAAATGAATTAGCCAATATTTGGAACTAAGTACATAATTGTTATCTGAAATCGCTGAATTGTAACCGAATGAATTCTGAGATTCAAACTAATTTCCAAGAGTTTAACTGGGAGCAGCAGTTGTAACATGAAGAGGTTGTTCAGAGTTAGCCGTCAACAAGGTTAGCAACA
Organism: Chrysaora quinquecirrha; assembly: GCA_014526335.1. NCBI lineage: Eukaryota > Metazoa > Cnidaria > Scyphozoa > Semaeostomeae > Pelagiidae > Chrysaora > Chrysaora quinquecirrha. The sequence goes on along the minus strand of JACTAT010000063.1, from coordinate 2,063,627 downwards.
AAAGCTGTCCACCAGCAGCCACTCACCGCTTGGGGCTCAATTGTTCTTTGTTGGCCCCCTTTTCTGGCTTGCTTGCTGCCATGGCATTCACCTGCTCTCCCTACCATGGATAAGGTAGTTCTAGAGCCCTAAAGGTTATTATGAGAAATTTGTCTGAATTTTGGAAAACAACAGTGAAGCATGCTCCTGCAGATATAATGCTTGCTTTTAAAGCAATTTTGCACAAAAGCCTTTATCTCCCAAATTTGCCTCTTTCTCCTATGAAAGGCTTTGTCTACAACTTTGTTATTTCACTGCCTGTGATCTTTCACTGCCTGAAGATGAAGTTGTTTCACAAGACTCTAATTCTCTAATTCACCAAACTCTGATCTCATTACCAAGGGACATGAATTAGGCCAATATCTCCAAACTTTGCCTTCAAGATCTTGAGTTGCATCGCAAGCCACTAGTTCATGTGTGAACACTTTCCCACAGCACAGGAAATTTAGGGCGTCCTGCAATAATATAACATAATGCATCTGATACTGGATCTTTAGTTTTTGAAAATTGGGCATGTAGAAGTGATTTTACAAAAGATTTTGTGTAACGCATTTTACTGATTTGAGTGGAGAAAGCTTTGTAATGTTTCCTGTTTTCGCATCACATAGAAAATTAAATTCTGTATAACTTTTGAACCATTAGTGGTACAGTAAGGCCCTGCAAGAAACTTTAGGCCAATTTTTTTTAAAGACAATAGATAATACAATTGCCTATTGTACACAAACAATACTATGGGTAATGAAATTTGGTTTCTTATTTGCGGGGCCTTACTGTATCACTTCCAAATTTTGTATGCATAGGTAAATGGTTGGGGTCTTAAATTTTTAAAATTTTTGTTGCCTTGGTTTCCATTTGTCACCAATTTTTGGAACTGCTTTCTTATTCAAGGAGAGACAAGAACAAAAAGTCACAAACAATATTATTTTCGTCACCATAACAACAATGTAGCCATGGCAACAAAAAATTTTTGTACAATATTATTAATCAATAAGAATGCACGCAAGCATGCAATTGGACCTTATTAATTCCATCATCTGCAAAGAAAATAGGCTAAATAAGACAAAGGAATTTTTGCTTTAACAAACTCATCAATGACAAACACCCAAATATGTACAATATTAAAATCTACCCAAACTTATCAATTAACAAACTGGATGAATAACAGCTCTATACAACACGTATATAATATATACTTTGAATACAGTATTCTTAAACAGGTCTATTGAAATTTCCATGTTAAAAACAAGTTTGTAAACTTAAACTAATTACTCATTAAACAATACACATTACGATTACCCACTGAATACATAAACAAGTCAGAAATATATCAGCTACATTCATCTGATCCTAGTCAGCTTACAGCATAGGCTGAATAACCTGCCCACCTTCTTCATCACAACTCCCACTATCACTCTCATTGTGCATTTTGTCAATTATTTCATACAAGGTATAAAGTGGGATCTCCCCTTGTTTAACAATCCTTAAACACTCTTCCTGCATGAATTAACTTCCTACGCCTATTGGCACCTTTGTGAGCAACCAAAAAAGCATGAAGGTGCTTTGGCGTCGTGGTGTAATCCAGCTGACTCGTGGTGTCAGAAGCTCAGTGTGGTCAGGGTTCGAGCCCAACCACGGTAGCGTCACGGCCAGGGTCGAGGTCTCGATTAGTTAACCTACTACTGAGATCCTAGCGACAGGCGCTAAAACACCATTTCACCATGCTCATACCTTCTTCCTACAAGAAAACTTGGATCAGGCAGTTCTCTCAGGTTTAAACGCATCCTCTTTGGTCTTTTTGCATCTGCCATACCTGACTGCATTTTCCTGATTGTTTAACTACTTCTACTTCACTTGACATAACTACAAAACTGCCCTGCCCTGCCTCATCCTTCTCATTTTCATGCTCTGGACCATTAATATTATCCTGGGATTTTCTGTACCTACATTCAGATTCAAATGTTTCCCTTAAAACTTTTACGCATAACATTGTGTTCTCTCCACTTTTTTCAAACCATAGCACCTGTAATCCTTGTTGTTTTTTTCACTAATTTCTGCTAAAAATTTACAATGTGGGGAATTTTCAATAATTTTTGTCAAACTTCTGTATAGTTCAGAATAATCTTTTCCACTTATCTTGAAGAGATGTCCTGTTTCTTTAGAAGTAATGTTTCTGTGTTCAGCGCAATTCTCATTCTTGCATTGTCTCAAAAAAGATTCCATTTGTGATGCATTCTTCCATTCATTCCAATACTTGCTAACCGCACTGACAATTTTGATAGACAAACAACTTGTTTTGCTACACTATGTTGCTTTAATATAACATTCCTTGTATTTAAATTTTCTTTCAGTTTTAGCTTGTTTTTCTCAATTTCTTCTCCTGCCTCTTTTCATTCTTCTTTAAGACTGTCTCCATTTCCTGGTCTCCCATTCCCTCCATTGATGTTTCATTTCTGCGGACCACTAGTGAAGAATCTAAATACCCTGGTGTGGCATTTGGTCTTTTCCTCATTTCTCTTTCTAAAAACCCAATATTAGACCAACATGTTTGTTAGAGAACAATTTCTCACAACATCATGTCCTTGTCGGCATTTGCATGCTCTCTATTGTCAAAGTAATTTCAGCCTGATGCTCAAAGAAAATTAAATGGTTTTGAAGAACCAAATGCATTCCAAACATCATCACTAGAACACTCAGAGCTAGACAGATCAATCAGGATATTTGGAAATACTGACATCGGCTTAGACAGCAACTCGAAGGAATCATTTGAGTTTTTCCAAGTCCTTCTTTCATTTTTGCACGAGAGGAAACCATCTAAAAAACATTACTGCAAACGTTATCTACTGCTGCTTGGAAACAGTAATACATGCCTCAATTATTTCAAGAGCTCTGGAACAAACTAGAGGAATTGTCATGCTCATTAAATCATTGAGTACATTAACTATTTCACCTGTTACATGAATCTTTATTAACAACTCTAAGAATGCTTTAACATTATTCTTGTGCTTCCAAACAGCTGCACCGTTGTGGTATGTAATATGAGCTCTATTACCAATCTCTTTCTCAAAATCAGGTTCTTAAGACAAAGTTTGTGTTCCTTTTGTGACTTTCCAAGGGGCTGCCTGTCATTATCATCACCATCTTTCAAGAATGCCCCAAACAAATCTGATCTTCCATACCTTTCAGAGCCTTGCTGATGTAACAACATTGAAGCCAAAAGAATTGCATTGTATGTTGTTGTATTCTCCTTCCTATGAGATGGCATAAATGGCATAAATCCCAAATTAAACTGCATTTAGCAAAATCAATCAGGCCCCTCTTACATTCAACATATTCAAGATCTCTGATTATTATATGCAAAAGAATAAAAATGATGCTCAAGGTCTTTTACAAATTTATGTTCTTCCTCACTTAACCCAAGCTAGCAAGCATTTCTTTCTGAACTCATTCTGTTAAATCTTTTGATTACTGCACAATGACCACTAATTGTCCAGTTTATTGATAAAAGAATCTCTTTCATATATAGAATCTCTTCCTAATTTTTTTTACCAACTTTTACCAAAAAGGTACTTCCAATGCCCAAATACAGCAGCCCTTTCATTTTCACTCAGTCATATTTGATAGTCACAGATATTGTATAGTTGGTCAGTTTTTCTGCAAAATTTGAGCTACTCAGTCAGTCACACAGAGAAGTATTAGAGCAACCCGACATAAAAATTTCATTGTCTTAGATTTATAATTTTCAAATTAAGTTGTTCTTGTGCAAATTGAGCAACCCTGAAAAGGATTGTCGTTGGTCTCTTGTAGATTTTTTTTCAAATAACGGGTGGCTCCCACGAAAACACTCTGCAACATATCTAGACGTATCAAATACTCAGACCCCACCAGAAAAAATGTCTTGACGAGTGACAAGCTTCAGAATGAGATCAACGGATATTCAGAGACTATAATTTGAAAAGATATCTAATAATCAATGCATATACAATTTTAAGAATTACATTTATTTACAGTGTGATCAAAAGATCGAGGGGTGCTCAAGCACCCTTAGTACCCCCCTGGAGCTTTAGTAAATTTTATTAAGGAGATGTATTTACTAAAGCTAGTACAAGACAATTAAAACCATCTCACCAAACTTGCACTGTGTAGGTTTCAATTCAGACTAAAGAGTGAAGTGCTAACGAGGAGGAAAAGTAAGGAGATTTAAAACAAAGAAAGGTGTTGCTATGGTGTGTTGCTACAGATCCACCCCTAAACTATGACTCATAATCTACGAGTTATCTTTCTGGACTTACTTTTTGGCTATCTTGAAAACAGGGAGTGGGGAGTGGCGAGCAGGGGGTGGGGAGCAGAAAGTGGGGAGTTGGGAGGGGAGTGAAGAGAAATCTCTTATCTGCAGGATAACAAAACACCTTTTATATGCGCAAATATGCAAGTGACTCAAAGTCATTAATCAGATGTTCTGGGCGAAACTGAGATTTCACTTCACGTGGTGGATTCAACTGGATGCAGATTTGGCATTCTTTCCTCCTAAACTGGAGAAGAAACCAAAGAATTGTTTGAAAGCATGGACCATTTCAATGGGAATGATATATCTTTACAATCTCAAATTGGATTTGGTACCTTTAGGACCGTTTCAACTGCAATTTATCCTAAGTATTACAATCAATGCAATTTTAGGCCCAGGACAGCATTTCGATTCTTCACGATTTGTTTTGCAAAACCACAGAGCATGTTTGCAGCCCCTATTTGCTGTGACTCTGAAATGGATAGAGGGTATAGCAGTTTCCAAAGGCTATCTTATATATAGTTATATGTATATACAATTTAAAAGTCTTGAATTAAAACAATTTTCAATTCTATGAATTAAAAATTTAACTGATCCTGCAATCTGTTATAATGCTCTTGTTAAAGGATGTTCATGAACTCTCTAAGCACAACAAGATCTTTCGAATTGTATGAAGGATAGGCTGCCAACAAACAAGTTGCTCTGAGGTGAAAATGAACATTAGTAATTTGGTCAGCAACCTGCATCACACCATTTGTTGGATGCCGGAAAATTGGCTTATCGCAGCAAACCAAAACCAGGTCATCTGCATGTGCTGCAGGTTGATTCTGTATTTTCTTTTCACACCCTTATCATTTAAAAACTAACTGTACCCTCTATCCATTTCAGAGTCACAGGACTTAGCGGCGGCAAACTTGCTCTGTGGTTTTGCAAAACAAATCATAAAGTGCCGCGATGCTGTCCTGGGCCTAAAATTACATTGATTGTAATACTTAGGAAAAAGGCAGTTGAAACAGTCCTGAAGGTACCAGGTCCAATTTTAGATTGTAAAGATACACCATTCCAGTTAAAATGGTCAATGCTTTCAAACAATTATTTTTGTTTCTTCTTCGGTTTAGGAGGAAAGAATGCCATATCTGCATCTAATTGAATCCACCACATAAGTGAAACCTCACTTTCACCGAGAACCTCTGATTAATGATTTTGAGTCACTTGCATATTTGCGCATATTAGTGGTGTTTTGTTATCCCGCATATAAGGGATTCCCCTCCACTCCGCTCCCCACTCCCCACACCCTGCTTCCCACTCCCCACACCTTGCTCCCACTCCCTGCTCCCTGTTTTAAAGGTAGCCTTACTTTTCTGCCTGATTTTGTTTATAGAGCCGCTATAGAAGAGCTGGTAGGTTTTTAACCTGGTAAAATAACTATCAGTGAGTTTTTTGTATGTTTACTACCTGTTGATATGGGTAATGGCTTTATTCACGTGTAGCCTAAGGCTTTTGCTGTAGATCATGGCTGAAAAGAACAATTTTGAAAGTAAAAAATATTAATATAGTTCTGGCTTTCAAACATTTACCACGCAGCTTTATATATAAGTCTTGCTTCAATAACATATATCAATCATTGATTGACCACCTATTTTTCATTACTCTTATAATTTTTGAGAACGCAGAGAAAGCAGGAATAAAATAGTTTTAAAACTGCTCCCAGATTGTGGTGGCTTGATAAATTGGGCTGGGGTGGGTTTCAGGCCCCCTAAAGCTACAAAATTTGCAAAAAAATATCCAATGAAACCTATAGTTCTATCTTTCCAATGGTCCTGGATCATATGGTTTAATTATTATGCACTGCTGTATATGCTGCCTGATTCTTTGTTATGTCGCCTCGTGAACAATAACTCCTTGCTTTTGTCAGAATTAATAACTGGTTTCATTTTCTGCATATTCTGATGCTTGAAATTCCATTAAAGCCTCTAAGTTGCTGTTCATTTTTCATATTCATGTTCAAACGAGTACTGTTTTGATTGTTCCCTTTTTGGGTGATATTTTCCAAAATCTCTTTCAAAAAATGTTTGTCTTGTGAATGCAGAGAACACTTGCCATCAGCTCAAATCCGCAAGTTTAAAAAACTTCTGAGTCTGGTGATATGCCTTGTTACAAGAAACAAAACCAAAGAAGGCTATTCGATTCTAATTGAACTCACACTTATCTCTATGCAAAGTGAGTCCTCATAGTTTGAAACATTCAAAAATACTTCAAAGTACCTTATCATGTTCACCTTGATTTCTTCCAAAAATTCTAATATCATCACTTATGTTCAAAGCATTAGGAATATCTCTGACTTCTCGGCAATTGTGTTCAAGATGACTTCAGGAGTAGAATGGTCCAAAATTGAGAGATCTATATCTTCTCAAACCTTTAAGGTATAAAAAGTAGTAATCTACTTTCTTAGTCTAATAGCAGCTGCTGATATCCTGAAGGCAAGTTTAGTTTGCGAAATACAGTAGCACCATTCAAGAGGTGTACTAGATTATCTACATCTACATCTATATAATTCATCTTACAATAGAGGACAAAGAAATTATGCTTTCTACTTATATGTGGTTGAATGATAAACATATCCTTGCAGCCCAGCAACTTCTTAAACAGCAGTTCACATTGATTGGAGGAGTCCAGGATACTCTTCTTCAACAAGGTGTGCAATTTGATGTCATGTCATGCGTTCTAAATTTGTTCTGATAATAAATAAGTCAAATAACCATTGGGTTGCCTTATCAACTGTTGGAGTACATCATGAGGGTTCAATAAAGGTCCTTGATAGCATGGTTTCAAATGTAGTAAACCAAGAGATGAATGCCATAATTGCATCTCTGATTGTGACAAGGAAGCCTGTTGTTTACTTGAAAATGGAGCATGTACAACAGCAGCCAGATACCTCCAACTGTGGCCTATTTGCAATCGCTTTTGCAACTGACACAGGGTTTGGTAAAAATCCTCAAAGGGCCATATAAGATGTTATACCGATGAGAAATCACTTCATTCAATGTCTTGTTGGAAGAAAGATGCAGCCTTTTCCATCTGCTCAAAGCTAGAATGTTTATCACCTTAGTACTCTACAAGAGTCTATTGAACTTTTTGTATGCCATTGGCAGTTGATGATGAAAGGTGTTTGTCTGCAATGTTTGTGCTGAAAAAATTCATTTCAGTTGCCCGGATGATGCAAGTGACCATTAGGGTTCATATGATGAAATAACCATAGATATAGTAATTAAGACTAGAAGGATAACTGCAGTCTCATTAGCCAGTGATCAGTGAAGCCACACAATGATTTATAAGAAGTTGAGCAATGATTTCAGCCTTCATTTTTCAATTTTTGCATATCTAGAAAAGAATTGAATTCTATAAACTTTCAATCTTAAAAGGAGAATTTTGAGAAAATAAACTTGGAGCAAGACAAATCAGCCAAGCGCCTTGCCTGCATTGTACCATGAAAAGTCTCAGATGAAGCAAATGTCATGCAAACTCCATTTAAATCAAGCTAAGAGTTGACAATATGCAAAATTCTTGCAATTTGCCATAATCTTCCAATTAAAATCCGAGAAATTCTAAGGAATAGGAATTTTTGATAAATAAAATGTCTCTCCTAGGCAATAAAAAGGTCTTCTAATTGCCCATCATGCTGGAAGGGGGAAAGCCGACAAACACATTAAGTATTCTTAAGAATTTGATGAAACGAATGTCTATACTAAAAAAGTATGCAATCTGATGGCCCAAAATGTATCACAATTCAATCAAACAAATGTCAAGAAGTAGGTAAACTTTTTTTGCAGAGGCTGATGAATGAAATGCCTATATGCTTAATGAACATTCAATCTAGTGGCTCAATAACTAACAGAATAAAAGAAAAGTAATGTCCCTACCAAATGAGAATTAATTCAATAGATAAATCATCTGTAATCAAGGAGTATAAATCCTCAATAATTTCAAGACTATGAAATCCATTCATCAGTTTATATAATTTTGAAAAATACTGTTTTGTTCATCTTAAGCCAATAATCTATTAAAACAGCAGTTTTGTCAAGTGTTCTAGAAATTTTACCTTCATTAATAAAAGAGTTAACTCCGAAAATACTAGAATCAGCAGAGATGATTATCAGTGACAGTATCAAGCAACAAGTACCTTTGGCTTCTGGTTTTTACAATGAGAATTTGGTATCTGTTAAAGAAAAGGCTCGAAACTTGGAAAATCGCTTTGCTCAAATGCTCAATTACAAGCTGAAACACAGAAATGAAGCTTTTTGGAAACTAACAAGAAATAAAGAATTAGCAAAACTTTACACCGATTGCCTTGAGGAAGAACCCGCTTTTGTTCCCAAAAAGTTTCGAGAGGATACAGCATTTAAAGGCTCAAATGAAGAAATCGCTATCTACGATAAACTAGCAGAACAAAAATTGACAGCCGAAATCGATGTTTTGCATCTTAGGGCAAATGAAAATGAAAAAATTATTAAAAAGATGGATGATGAAGCATTCTGTTTTTTGAATCCAACGAAAGCAACGACATGGTTATTAAAGAATTGAAAGATACATGGGAGATAAAGGCAAAAGAAGACGAAGGTCCAGTAATTTCCAAATGGGAAAAGAGAATTAAAGAAAACAAAGCAATTTTTGAAAAAGAAAAACCATTGAAAGCTATGCCTAATACCAGCACCAAACCCAAAAAGCCTCTCATTCATAATTCTAACATTGGTCAGTCTTTTAATCAAGCTATCTCCCAAAACACTCCTACACGCCAAAACAACCGTTTCCTTAATGCACCGCCACCTGTGTTTAACATGAGTCAAAGTTTTCAACCGCCACAGCAACATCAAATGCAACCTTTCCCAGAGCACAAATGCAGTCAAAAAACTACAACAACCACTATCCTCGACCACCACGTCTAATGCAGCTAAACTCATCAACCTTTCCTCCTTCACCTTGGCTACACGGCACATCTCACTATTAACTAAAGGCCCTAAATTCACTCCATTCACACAGGCAAAATCTACAACCGAATTTAAAAGTGATCTGAAAGAGTTTTCACGTAGAATTAAAATTCACGATGTGTTTTTGAAAAGAAGATAATGATACTTCGCTTCACAGAAATAAATCAAACAGACCAATCTTCACACAGAATCAAGATATCAACAATATATGTAATCTAATAGAAAACTTGCAACCTCAAAAAATTAACGCAAAAGACAACCTTACAACTGAAGAAAGACTCGCACTCGAGGAGCTTACAAAAGATAATACCTTAATCATAAAACAAGCAGACAAAAGCGGAAATTTTGTTTTAATGAATAAAGATTTTTACAAGAATACATTAGTTTTAGAAGGTCATCTTAATACTGACAATTACAACGAAGTCTCTGCCAATGAAGACAAAAATGTGTTTAAAAATCTCAAAAAATTGGTTCATAAATTTGAAGATAATCTTACAAAAAAAGAAGAAAAATTTATCACAGATTTCGAATGGAAAACAAGTAATTTTTACGTCTTACCAAAAGTACACAAAAGTAAAGAGATTATTCGTCAAATTACGTCATCTAATCAAGATTATATCACCATGTTTCCACCCCAGGATTTAAAAGGCAGACCAATTGTTGCCGGCCCAGTATCACCTACGCAAAGATTGAGTGAATTTCTAGATACTCTGTTAAAACCGATCGTGGTAACGTTAAAAACATACATCAAAGATGACTGGCACTTTCTCAGCAAAATACCAAAAGAATTAAAAAATCCATCTTCCCTTTATTCGTACGATGTTGTCAGTCTTTATACATCCATACCACACGAACTTGGTCTTCAGTCCCTTGAATTTTGGATAACAAACAGAAGAGACCTAATCCCTGACCGATTCGCGAATGAATTCATTTTAGAAGCTGCAGAATTTGTTCTTAAAAATAATATTTTTCATTTCGACGATAAATTGTACAAACAAGTGAATGGTACTGCCATGGGTACAAAATTTGCCCCTTCATATGCTTGTCTAACTGTGGGATTTCTAGAAGAAACTAAACTTTTTCCTGTAATTATGCCTCAGGCTAAAGTTAAATGTCGCTCTTCTCATGCGCTGAATCTATTACTTACATTAGGTTCATGAGAAGAGCGACGTTTAATTTAATTAAGTTCGACTAATTTAATTAGGTGCAGCAGAATGTTTTTGGAGCGACTGTTCCTGTCGCATTATGCGGCAGTGGAGCGACATTGAATTAAATGTCGAACTTCTCATGTGCCGATCCAAATGCATAAATTAATGGTCATCAAATTTAATTTATTTCTGACTCTAAAGGAGGCTGAGCATGCGCAGAACTGAATGACTTGCATGTTGGCGCCACTTTTTCATTATCACTGTCTTGATAGCTTGATACGACACACAAAATGGCAACCAATTTTATGATTTACTGCTCTAGTGCCTGCTCAAAGGAAACAAAATACATGTGTATTATTTGTGGGATTCCGATATGTAATGTCTGCTCAATTGCTGAACCAAATCCCTGTTGATTCCCCGATGCCATCATCATCATCCCAGTCGTCAGACTTCTATGTTCCCATACATTCAAATAGACAACAAACTCAGAAGGAACAACAATTCAATCAGTTAATTGGAGTGGTCAGAGAAATCTCTGAAAAAAATCCCATGGCTGATTTTCTAGCATTTGCAAGGGAAGAGACTGAAAAAGCAAGACAGCATGAACTAAAACTCATGCAGCTTCTTATGAATGCAACACAGCCTGTGCAGCAAATTCACCACCCCCAGCAAATTCAACACTCGCAGCAAATTCAGCACCCGCAGCCTATTCAGCACTCGCAGCCTACTCAACATTTGCACAACACAATGCAGAACCATTCAAATTTTGATGACAAAGCTGAACAACATATTGAGGACCACTTTTCCTTATCTTATCAGCAATTAAAATGAACTTGTTCACAATGCATTCTTATTTGAACTGTGAGAAAAGAATGATTTAGAGTTAGGTAAGGGTAACCATGCTGATCTATCATTAAGGGGCTTCTCTTCCTATTCATGAAATGCCCTAAATTTTCAATCGACGCTCAAGAACCTTGTTATTGCAACTGAGGGCCTTCCTCGAAAGACTTCTTAGCTCAAATACGTCCAAACTACTGAAGAATTATGTTGTTAAATAATATCATTAATTCTTATATAATACTATCAAATAGCAGTTACAATAAAGCACCCCACCCAGGTGCTCACTAGATTAAATGCGGTATCCTTCAAAGGTAGGCTTTCCATCATTTCAGTCAACTGTCCCATATTTAAAGATGGTTCACTCGTAAGCTGTTATCCATGAAAATTATCTTTCTTATTTACAATTTTGTCTGTATTTTCCAGGTTTTGTTGTGGACAAGCAGAAAACTTTACAACTTTGTCAAAGGATACGACTTTTAACATCGCTGATTACTATTTGACACAAACAGTGTTCAGAAATCTAGCGGTCATTAGGAGGGAAGTTGGAAAGCACCCCTGGTTTCCTGGACCAGTTATGGCTCACAAAAACAAAGAAAAGCTTGACTACCGCTACTTTTGGCAGGCTTGCCAACGAGGTAATAAGATGCATAAGTCTCTTCGTGTGTTAGGGACTGATGAATATGAAGCGATGATTCAAGGCATTCTCTCAGAGACTGATCAACATACCATTAATCTACTTGGGAATGAACATGTCAGGAAAAATGTGAAAAGAAAACTGTAGCAGCTCAATTTTCCTGACAAAGCCAGTTTCCGCATAGTCAATGATATCTTTGGCAGCAAAAACAAAGGCCTAATTGAATGTGAGACTGTGGAAGACTACGATGAAATGGTTGTCGTTCTTAAAGAAAAATGGGAAGCAACAAAAAGAACATTGACGAAGAAGTGTCCAACTTAATTTGTGCAATATTTTGAGAAGCACAAGGAGAAAGCCATTCGAGAGAAAATGGTTAAATGTGTTTGCAAAGCAGCAAATGAGGTAAGTTCTATTTTGCATCCTTCCTTCAACTGTAGCAGAAAACAGAATAGTTTGTGTCAAGTTTACTGAATTCTAGTGTATAACTAATTATTTCTAATGTCAATGCTTTTACCTCCTTAGGATAAAGACTATGGTCAAAATCCGATAGAGTGGCTACACTACATGTCTAAAAATGACTTGGATGAAGTGGGTAAAGAAGATGGCAGATGACATCCAGATGTAAGCTTATCAGTTTGTTTTAATGTGTTGAAAAGAAGATCTTTACATATGTATACTGATGCCATGAAAGCAATATTTGATCAAGGACGATACTGTTTAAGCAAAGAATATGCCAGGTTTCACATCAATTACGATACCTGGATGGATATGTCTGCAGAAGATCGACGTGCACATCTCCGGCGCTTCCTGTCTTACGTGCCTAAGTCAAAATCCGTACAGAAGAGCATGGTTGATCCACGACTTCAAAGTGCTGCCACAAATCCTTGTTCTTCGGGGTCGACTTCTGACCGACCTGGCTTTGGAACAAATTTGCAATCAGAAAACTCTTTGCCCATTGTGGAAAAAGAAAATGAATTGCAGCCAAGGATTTCTGCGCAACATTTGCAAATACCTGACGCTATTATGTGCCAAGATTCTCTCGAAAAAATTTTCAGAGATGCTGAAGCAATCCTCCATGAAGAAGATTCGATTGCAGATATCCCATCAACTGATCCATTGATAAAAGCAGTCAGAAACGAGGCTGGGATAAAACCACTGATTGTCAAGCCGCAAAAGAAGAACAAGAATTCTTCACTACGGGTCATTTGTCATCACAGTTTGGCTGTTTTGCAAGTAAACGGAAAACTTCTTGAATATTTGATGGAAGTAAAGAGAAGTGTAACTGCAAGTGCAAAACAGTTACATCAACTTCTCAACGTTACTGCTGGCATGAATAAAGGGTTGCCTATTGAATTACAAGGCATGAAAAAGAACAAAGTGAGCAAAGCTGCTCAGTGAAATCGTAGAAACGAGCAACAAAGAAAGGAGAAGTCATTCACTTAATAAAGGAAAAAACACCTCACCAGAGCTGCGTGCCGGAACTCCAAGAATTCTTGCTTTGAGTTTAGTAAAATATATAGTAAAAGGAACAAGGCAAAACGGCACAGAAAAAAACAACAACAAAATCAATATTGTTTGCCAATATTTCGTCCTGCCATGAGAGCGAATAAGTAATAGGAATAAAAGAGGTAGTAAGGGATTAGCGATCTGTAGTCCTATTTATGCCGTTAGGTGAGAGTGTGTTGGCCAAGCCAATGAAATACCGTTCTTTGGCTCGCCTTTCACTTTCGCATTTGTCTCGTATCTGTAGCAGTGGCAGTATTTGTAAGTCTTGTACCGAGTGACCAGGCAAATCAGGCAAATCAGGCAGTGGATTCAACGCAGTATGAAACCCGTCAATTGTCCCAGACACAAATAGAGGTACAACAACCCGGATCTGGCATCCAGATTCAACAGCAACAAGAATATCAGACAAAGTCATTGCCCTTCCTGCGACAAGTGGTCTTAAGATATTTTGCTGTGGATAGAACTAAGCTTTTAACAGAACAAACTTTACTTACCTTTTGGGGAATATTAAATATCGTCTTAAATATATCTTGTAGCTTAGAAGAAAGTAATTCGGTGTAAGTAAAGATCATCTTTGTCACTAATATGAATATTAGCCTGTTGCCTCCAGGTACCCTGTTTTATAATTTTTTAGCAAATCTAGCTAAGCTATCTCTCATTAAAATCAAGCATTAATATTATGGTTTAGGGAAATGTTTTGTAGGTGCTTGTTGAAACTATTGTTTGCCAAAATTATTTTAGCCGATTAACTTAAAAAATACTGCAAATTTCAAGTTGCAAGCTTCAGTTTATAAAAGCAACAGGCAATAAAGCCCCACTAGGGTAGGTAATTCCACTTAGTCACAGCGGCAAGGATTATCACTTTATATGTGAATGCTGCGAGACAAATCACCCTACTTTTTGATACTTTCGTATTTTTACCCCCTATGAATAGCCTTAATGCATATGCTGTCAAATTCTTTCTAAGAATATTTTTTGTATTTTTTTCCTATATAGTTTGAAATGCCAAAAATCAGTTGGAAAGACGGTTTTCAAATATGCACTGGTTTTTGATTATTAGTTACAATATATACTACTCTTTAACAATATATAATAAGCTTCGGTTTGGAAATCTGATTTTTTCTTCATTTTGTTCTGTTCTTTCAATGTCTGATGCGTATAGAGGCTCTTTTCCAAAGAAGGAGGCATTCTGGCAGAAAACCTGATGCATTGAATTAAGATTATTTTCAAGAACCAAGGTATACGAATAGTTCACCAGATAAATGAAGCATTTGACATCTCAACGTACATAAGACCAAAATTACACAGAGGTAGACTCAGAAAAGAAACATATCTTCGTTGTTACTCCGAGTTTCATGCATTCATGCGATCATCAGGCAACTGAAAAAATTACACTGAAAAAATGAAAAAATTTACACTGAAAAAATTTTTATTTATTACATTTACTTGCTAAGGGCTTACAATGACTGTTCTTTGGAGGTGTTAATTGTTCTAAAGTTGCGTAAATAGTATTTGTTCTCATGTCGGCACTTCGAAATTTGTTCAGATCGTCTATTCAGTAAATGTGTTTTGTCGCCGTTTATGATGTGGAGCTTTTCGGTCAGGCAAAGGTTGCAGCATTTTGTCTTGTTGATATAGGCGATTGCTTGTGTTGCGATGGACCAGTTGATGGAATGTGCTGTGTTTTTGTCTTTCAGTTGCCAAATATGTTTTGATAGTTCGGTGCTGTTTTGATGTCTTTTGTGAGTGAAAGTTGATTTGTGTTGGGTGAAGCGTTGTTTGAAGGTTGTCTCTGTGAGTCCGATGTAGGTTTTTCTGGTCGTTGGGTTGTTGGTAGCTACGAGGGCATTGTATATGACGTTGCTGGTTTGGCAGTTTCCATTAAGGGGGCAATCATTTTTTCTACGGCAGTTGCATGGCTTTCTTGTTTTGCTGGGTTGTGTGTTGATGAGGTGTTTGTTGTGGCCTTTTATGATTGAATTCATGTTTTCCATACAGCTGTAGCTCACTTTGACATTTTGTTTATTAAATATTTTGTGCAGGGGGGAAGACTTTGGGAAATGCTTGTTGATCAGTTTTAAGAAAGTCTGGGCAACGTTGGTTTTGATGTTTTGGCTGAATGGCGGGTTAAACCAGATAATATTTCTTGGGCGGTTCCTTCTGTTTCTTATTTCGGTGGTTGGGGGCTCGTACTCTATATTCTTTTCATATTCGCTTGATCTCAGGGCATCATTGTACAGGGGTGCAGCTTCTTTGAAAATCTTTTCGCTGGACGATATGCTGGATATTCTTTTGCTGATGGATTCGGGGATTCGCTTTTCGATAATTGGTGGGTGGTTTGACTGTGCGTTGATGTATATTGGGGTGTCGTTAGGTTTCCTGTATGGCTGGAATGTTCCGTTGTTCAGGTTGAGGGTGATGTCCAAGTAGTCGACTATTTTCAGGTTGGTGTTGACCGTGATTCTTAGTCCTAGCTCATGGAAGATTTTGGTGATGTCCTTGCGAATGCGGTCTGCCATGCTGCCTGTGATGTTTTTGAATACAGCAAGGCCGTCGTCTCTTTATAGGCCGATGTTTGCTTTGTCGAATTTTTCTGAAAGTTTGTTAAGTAGAAAAGTTCCTACCAGCTCACAAATTTCTGCTCCGTCGTAGCTCCCCATGGTTACGTCGAAATAGCTGTTGTTATTTTTCTTTGCCCAGGCCGAATCGTTGTAAAACAGTGGAGATTGTCGGGCGTGCTGTATGATTTGTATTTCTTTGTCAGTAATGGGCATGTGTTGTTTGGCAAAGTTGATGGCTTTTAGCAGAAGGTCTTCGGAGATGGAGGGGTAGTACTCGACGATGTCAAAGATGAGGAAGGTGTGCTGCTGCTTGTCTCTTATGTTCTTAAACCAATTTATCACCGATGTTGAACTTTTCCACTGGTTTACTAATGTGGTGTTTCTGAGGTTGCGGTTTATTCGGTCCAAAATTTTTTTGCTGACTAGGCCTACTTCACTTTTTGCGGGGTTGATGAGGCGGCATGAAGGGTTGTTTTGGAAGTTTTCCTTATGGTCTTTCAGGGTGATGAATGCGTTCCATTCTGTCGTCAATGGATAAGTCTACCGCGATGTCTTTTGCCTCTTGGTTTATTTCGATGTATGCAGTCTCGTCAGTTTTTTTGTAGCTTTTCGTGATGTTGTATGTCATTAGCTTTTCATAATGTGCCTTGTCAATTTTGTAGAGGTTTCTTGTTTTGTCTGCGGGGATGAATATTATCGTTGATGATTTAATTTTCTGGACATCATCTTTTAATTTCAGTTGGAAAGGTAAGACGAAACGTAACGTAAGACGAAACATAAGACCAAAATTATACATTACGGGATGACATATAAATTACCCGATTATAGGGTCTGGGTGTATCTATTCATAAAAGCACAGGTAGACCCTTTTGTATTGTCCAAAGTACAACTACCTATCTCTCTGAGACCCAGGTGACCAACTTCTAGTACTCCACTGCTGTCTATATATATCTCTATGTATGTAGGACCTAGGAGACCCGGGTGACCCACTTCTATGCTGTCTGTTGTTCAAAGTACAACTACCTACTTTCTAAACTTTAAAAAGCAAAAGAAATTGGTTCCAGTTTCATGAATCCGAAAACCCCTGAGCTTTACTTCGAAGTTGAGGCGTTTATTTGGCAGGGGCGTTACTACAAGAGAGGACGTTAGATTTAAGGTATGCCTGGATATGAAAGAAGGTAGCTTTGCCTTATATCGTTGCACCTCATTTACTGTCAAAATTGTTCATTACCATGTTGACCTTTTTTCCACTCGTGTTCCGCAATTTTTATTCTTTTTCATTACTATTTTCTTGTTTTTTGCTCATGTTTACTCATATTTGACACATGTACTCCTGTTTGACTCGGTTTGACTTGTTTTTGACTCGTGTTCACTCGTTTTCAACTCGTGTTCACTCGTTTTTGACTTGTGTTCACTCGTTTTTGACTTGTTTTCACTTGCTTCACTTGTGTTCATCTTGTGTTCACTGGTGCTAATTCGTGTTCATTCGTGTTCACTTGTGTTCACTCGTGTTTCGACTCGTGTGGTGTTTTAGACTAGATGAGTTGTACTTCATACAACAGACAATGTAGAAGTGGGTCACCTGGGTCTCCTGGTCTTACATACATAGACAGCAGTGGAGTACTAGAAGTGGGTCACCTCAGTCTCCTGGGTATCAGAGAGATAGGTAGTTGTACTTCGGACAACAGACAGCGTAGAATTGGGTCACCTGGACCTCCTAGATCTTACATACATAGAGAGATATATATACAGCAGTGGAGTACTAGAAAAAGATTAAGCAAAGAAAGAAGATTAAGCTAAGTTTCTATTTGTTGCTATTTTTAAAAAATTCTGAAATTTGGCCGCCAAATTTGAGAATTTTTTAAAAATAGCAACAAATAGAACTTTAATTTTTACTTGGAAGACTAAGAAATAAGAAATAAGTAAACAAAGAAAGAAGATTAATCTAAGTTTCTATTTGTTACTATTGTTAAACAATTCTCAAATTTGGCAGCTAAATTTGAGAATTGTTTAAAATAGGAACAAATAGAAATTTTATATTTATTTGGAAGACTAAGAAATGAGAAATAACTCATAAGTAAACAAAGGAAGAAGATTAAGCTAAGTTTCTTTTGTTGGTATTTTTAAATAATTGTTAAATTTTAGTTGGTATTCGTTAATTTAAACAAATGTATTTTCTTAGGGTTTGATCTCTATTTTTTAGGAAGTTCTCAAGTTTATTTCACTTGTCGTTATTGACAGTATATAGGATTGCTACTTCCGTTTCCATTGCTCGACTCGTCTGCCCTAAAGGCCTGCATGCTTTTCAAAATGTTGATTGACTTTGATTTTATGTGCCGTCCTACACAATATAACTTGATACAAATATTTTCAGGCTTATTCTTCCCGTAAGTTTTCATTTTTTACGTCTTGCTATCGGTGTTTGTTTTGAGTTGCTTTGTGCCTTGTTTTCTGGAGCACACTTCAGGTTTTACAACATTGAACCTGGCTGCATGCTGTGAATCCCATTTCTCCAACAGTTTGCCTGTGTATCTTAAGAGAGAATTCTGATGCGTTTTTTTTTATATTTCCTTTCTTCACTTTTGATTTCGTTAGGAATTAAACCCAAATGAGACATGCGATCTCGATTCTCGACAGAGTCCTGAAAACAACGTCCTAACCTAATAACGGCCATCAGCCATTACCCGTACACTGTGTCTGCCAGACCCTCTGATCAGTGGCTAGACCATGGTCTCTGGCCTACTATTGGCTGGATATCTAGAGATCCCAGCAGCAGCCAATGAGAACGCTTGGTACCTCGGGCATCTCCCTCTCGTTGAAGTAACCAATCACAGAGCCTGTTAGATTCATTTCACATCTACTGGATCTAAATAATGCTGAAACTGATAATATTCTGGATGAGTATTAGATTACAAAAGTTTCTGCAACAGGTAAAACAATTAAGAACAAGGATGATAAAGCTGTTATACACAAGGCTTTATTCAGAGATAACAAAGAACAAGAACACCCCTTTATTGCCTACCTGGTATAATGGCCAATATCGCGATGGAGGAAAAGGATTCCATTTACAATTACAGAAAGTAGACACTGGAATGGCTGTCATGTTTCCAGATGGACAAAGCGGTGTATTTGAGTGTTATACAAAATAAATAGAGGTGTGTTTTAAGTGTCTGATTCCTACATCGGAGAAATTGAAAGAGTATATTAATGAGTAGCCACAATGTAAATGACTCTATGCAAACAATTCATTTACAAAGGTAGAAAATGTCAAATTATTATCCCCAATATGAAAAACTGACTAGTATTAATGTCCAGAACTTGTACAATGGCCACAACCCTGATATTGGGGTTGCAATGTTTAGCCCAGCTTATACTAGCGATAGCACTCAGGTGAATCAATTTAATAACAAGCATATTGCAAGGGATAAATTCAGTTTGCAAATTTTTAGCAATCATGAATCTCAAGCTAGTGCTGATGAATATACCAATAGAGCATCTGCTCTAAATGTGTGTATGATGTATTTCAAAGAGCTTATAATATGTTTGATGCTGATCAATATTTGTTGAAAAATAGACAGGCATTGTATCCATTCAGATTGACAATGTCAAGATACCAAAATGATTGAAACAAAGTTGTGGATAGTCTTACCGGACAAGTTTAATTGAAATTGACTTTAAACAAGGAATTTGAAGAAAAACATATAATATCTACACTTGGCATATTCAGTAGCCATATGGAGATTGTTGCTGGAGTTGAAACTGTTATAGATTATATGCCATAATGAAAGCAAGTGATACAGAAGAATTTTTTTGAGAAAAAGATGAGGACATAAAAAGAAGTTTTAAAGGTATATTTGCTAAAAACGATATAAGATTACAAGTGTTATTAGGGGACCATTTGTTGATTGTATGAAGGAGGAGAAAGACCTTTTGTATCCCTGCTTCTTTATATTAAACACTGGTACTTATAGAGAAAAAGAAAGACATTGGCAAGCAGTATATTTTGATGTGAAAGGAAATTGTTTTTATTTTGATTCTTATGGACACGAACTTGCTGGGTTATATGTAACATTGTGTGAAAAAATAAATAAATTTCATAACTCTACACATTTCAAGTTACATCATTTAACTGTGGGAATTCAAGCATTTAGCACTGAAGTATGTGAAGAATATTTTATATATTTTTTAAAAAAGCTAGTAATACAATAAAATGACTGATGGACATTTATGCATAATTGGGTATTAGTATATCAGCTAGTTGTCAGAATTGTGCATTTTATGAAGCAAGCATTAAAATTGGCATACCTACCCAGTTTGATACGCTGAAGATGATGGGATACAGACCCCAATCGAAAAATGCCCCCAGATGCTATTTTTAGACTGCGGTACTCGGTACCATACCTCTACAAGGGTTTCTACCATACCAATGTTGAGAATAACGATACTGACATGAAACTTGGCAAGAATGCACAGTTTGATACGCTGAAAAAGATAGGATGTAGACCCGTCCGGAAAAGTGCCCCCTTATTCTATTTTTTTACTAGGGTACTCGGTACCATACCTCTCCAAGCGTTTCTATTGTAACTATGTTGAGAATTAAGATATTGCAATGAAACTTGGCAAGTATACACAGTTTGATAAGCTGAAAAAGATAGGATGCGGAACCCTCTGGAAAAATGCCCCCTTATTCTATTTTTAGACTGGGGGACTCAGTACCATACCTCTAGAAGCGTTTCTATTGTAACTATATTGGGAATTAAGATATTGCAATAAAACTTGGCAAGTATACACAGTTTGATAAGCTGAAAAAGATAGGATGCAGACCCCTCCGGAAAATGCCCCCTTATTCTATTTTTAGACTGGGGGACTCGGTACCATACCTCTACAAGGGTTTCTATTGTAGCTATGTTGGGAATTAAGATATTGCAATGAAACTTGGCAAGTATACACAGTTTGATGCGCTGAAAAAGATAGGATGCAAGCCCCTTCGGACAAATGACCCTTCATTCTATTTTTGGACTTGGATTTTTTTAATGAAATAATAATTAATAATGAAAAAAGAAATAATGGCCTAGTACCAGCCCGAACTAAATGCCTTGCAACGCATTTCATCTTTACAGTACGGTGTATAAAAACTAATGCAATGTTGTATATCATAATAAATATATATTTAACAATACCAGCCCCCTTCACACCGTACTCAGCATTTAATCTCCCTTAAAGAGAATTTAGGAGGAATAACTTCTATGCTCCGGCACCCGGTGTTCTCGCGTCAAAGAACACGGTCTGAGGAGATTGGTCGTATATGAGAGTCGGTGTATACTATAGAGGTCATGTATACTGAAAGTTTTTTAAATTTGCACAGAGGACATATACTCAAATGGTTATCATGTTTAGCTGATTGTACATACAGTATAAATATATGATTTGTATATCCTTGAATTGTGGTTATAGGTCTCATTGTGTTCGCCATGTACAAATTGCCTCTCTATACTGTGCAAATTTATAAACTTTCAGCATACAGGCGCTCTATCATATACATTGGCTCTTATATATTCTTGAATGCGAGAACATGGGTGCGCCCTTAGATGAACCGAGCACACGAGCCGTAGCCCCAGATGCTCTTTAGTTAAGGTAAGATAAACTGATGAGTATAGCAAAATGCATTGTAAATATGATAAACAACTCTCCATCAGTTTTATACAACTTACTGTATACTTGAAAGTGCGTTACGCCGCGTTTAGCGATGGGTTTGTACTAGACCACTATTTCTTTTTTAATTTATTATTAACATTTCATACAAACATGTTTTAAGTTTATGATAAGTTTGTAAATAATCAATAGTTATTGATATGGTGCTGAAGAAGGCTCGACATAGCGGAAACAAAAAACGTCAGACGGGAGGAGAGCCTTTGGCTGTATGACTTGGAGATTTACTTGGCGATTTCATTGAGTTCTTTAGCTCAGCAGAAACGTCGTTGGCTCTTTGGTCATGCAGCCCAGGTTCGGATCCCACTTATTGTAGTATCCACTTGTGGAAACATCTAATTAATAGTTATTGAAATAGAGATGCTTGAAATTAGGTATGCCAGTCTGACGCAGCATTGAAGCATATAGATACGAGGAATGTTCCTACTGTAATATCTTAATGTAGTATATCACAGTTATAATTGAAACGTTTTGAGAGTGGTATGGAACCAAGTCTCCTAGTCTCAAAATAGAACTGGGGACACATTTTCAAAGGGGGTCTGCATCCTATCTTTATAAGCGTACCAAACTGTGCATTCTTGCCAAGTTTCATTGCAATATCGCAATTTCCAACATAAGTAGGATGCAAAGAAGGCGCCGGGCAGACACAAGCGTCCGGCAGACAGTGACGTCATCAGTGACGTCATAAGGTTGCGCTATAGTGCAATGGTTTTTATGGATGTTGATTTCTCATACCATATCATCAGTGATGTCATCAGATCGCGCTATAGTACGCGGGTTTTACAGAAACCGCAGATGTTAAATAATAAAGAGGTTCAATTCGTCAATTCAATTTAACATTCAATTCCAATTCAATTTAACCATTCAATTCAATTTAGCCATTCAATTTAATTCAATTCAACCATTTAATTCAATTTAGTCAATTCAATTTAATTTAATTCAACAATTCAATTTACGACAGCAATTTAATTCAAATTCAATATTTAATTCAGTCCAATTTAGTTCAATTCAATTAAATTCAATATTTAATTTAGTCCAATAGTTTAAGCCAATTCAATTGTAAACATGCAGCAATTCAATTTATAACAGAAGCAATATCTAAGAAAAGCTATAACACTATAACTATAACTTCAACTCAGTAAGTACTTTACAGGTAAAGTCACTTGTGTCTCCAGGAATAAAAGATCTGTTCATTTTAATATCCAGAAGAGGGTAAATGCAAGAAACGATTATATCTTTCAATATCAAGAAGGCATGCTATCAGAACACCAATGGAACACCGAGAGAGAAAAGAAGAGGCAGAATCAGAGGTCTCCTGCAGATAGGGTTAGCGATGGAACACCTACTAACAACTCGCCCATTCGGCACCACCCGTCACTCCTGACCATCGAACGCTATCTGACGGTATCTTTCATTTTAATATTCAGAAGAGGGTAAGGCAAGAAACGATTAATATCAAGAAGGCATGCTATCAGAACACCAATGGAACACCGAGAGAGAAAAGAAGAGGCAGAATCAGAGGTCTACCTGCAGATAGCGTTAGCGATGGAACACCTACTAACAACTCGCCCATTCGACACCACCCGTCACTCCTGACCATCGAACGCTATCTGACGGTCTTTCATTTTAATACCAAGAAGAGAACTGAAGCAAGAAACGATTAATGTTGTTTGCAGCAGTGGGTATCAGAACACACTCTTACTATAACATCCAAATGCTATCTGACGGTATCTTTCATTTTAATACCCAGAAGAGGACATACGCAAGAAACGATTAACACTAATGAACACTCATGAACACCAAGGGAACACCGAGAGAGAAAAGAAGAGGCAGAATCAGAGGTCTACCTGCAGATAGCGTTAGCGATGGAACACCTACTAACAACTCGCCCATTCGACACCACCCGTCACTCCTGACCATCGAACGCTATCTGACGGCATCTTTCATTTTAATATCCAGAAGAGGGTAAACGCAAGAAACGATTAATATCAAGAAGGCATGCTATCAGAACACCAAGGGAACACCGAGAGAGAAAAGAAGAGGCAGAATCAGAGGTCTACCTGCAGATAGCGTTAGCGATGGAACACCTACTAACAACTCGCCCATTCGACACCACCCGTCACTCCTGGCCATCGAACGCTATCTGACGGCATCTTTCATTTCAATACCCAGAAGAGAACTGATGCAAGTGTTTTCCAGGAATATTGCATCAGTTGGAAAAACATATAAAGCTGAAACTTGTTCAACTCAAATTCCAAAAATTAACAAATGGTCTATTTGACGAACTTAAAAAGCCTTTGTAACGGAGACACAAGTGACTGGGATCCAACAACCCTGTTCTTTGTTTTGCTGTATTCAGGTTTACAACTCATCACACCATGCTGGTAAAGAAGTTTGCCGTTCAGAAAGTCATACGGACTGAGGGAGATCATCTTTGCACCAATGAGCAGCTGTTAAACCTCAAGTATTTCAAGAGCTATAAATGAGTTAAAGAGTGTTTCCAAAGTATTGTTCAAAGGATCTAGTGAAGAATAACCCTGAGATTGAGACATCAAGAAGCCTTGTACGAAACAAAGAAAAACCCTCTGCAACGAGTCAAGAAACCTAAAAGAACTAAACACACCTCCATGTTGCTCTCACAATGAACCTCTCAACATTAAGCAAGTGCAAAAACAAGTTGAAACAAAAAAAAAACCGAGAGAAAAGAAGAGGCAGGGTCGAACCGGGGCTATATTTTTAGAGTCTAAATTGTAAGCGAAATCTAGAAATCTAGTCTATATTATATACGAAAAATCACGATTCTGTTGGACAATGGAGAGGGCAAGCTGATAATTAGACGATGGTTATTTTTATTCACAACCTAGAATATGAGCCAACTGGAGCAGCATTTTAATGCATCTATTCAGTTTAAATAATAAAGGACATCTTAACATGGAATGGGATCGAGTCAGTGTTTTTAAAGGTGGGAAGTTGAACGAGAACTTTGTGAACGAATACTAAATAAAGAATTTAAGACGCCGAGGGCAACAACACACAACCCTCTAAAAGAACTACAAGAACATTAAAACTAATTAGATTAAATTTTTACCTTGTAAAAAGTTATAATGCTCCTGCAGTTCTTCAAGAGGATCGTGCGATGTTGCTCTCGGCGCCCAAATTCTTCAATATTTCTGCTGGCTATGCCGATTTTATTGCAAAGTTCTCGTTCAACTTGTCCACCTTTATAATATACCATCCCAACATCATTCCATGTTAAGATGTCCTTTATAATGGGTGGCGATTCCTTACATTTCAGGGCTGCTCCAGTCGGTTCATATTTCAGGTGGTGTATGTTATAGAAACACCATTTATATGCCCTCTGCCACTTTGGCTTTAACAGATTTTTTGAACGCAGGGTTTATACTCTCTCACAAATGACGTCTTTCCATCGTCTAATAGAATTGCTATCTTTCTTATACATTGTGTATGATCTTGTATTTCTGTTATTATATCTGACGTTTGTATGTATTCAATGTCCATCAAAGCTATTCGTGACATTCTAGAAAACAAGGTGGAATAAAAGACGTTAAAAAATTGCTGAAATTAATAGGGTGGTTCAAAGCATGTTTACTATCCTAGTTCATCAAAAGATCGAATAATAAAACACGAACTTAACGGGGCCTTGATGAGCAGCATTACCTGTCTACCAAGGGTCTCCGGGGTTCAAGAATTTCTCGTGCATGGAAAAGTCTTCAACCACCTGTTCTGAAACTCACCAAACGGCTGTTGTAACGAACGGTCTACTAATCCTACGCTGCACGGGGCTCAACACAGTCTCTCATGACATTGGCCAGAGCATTCGTCAATAGCCTTTCCAGTCTGAGAGAGGTGGTGTTAATTAAACGATAAGAATGATGAACATTAATTAATCTTGTTAGTTTTATGAAATTGAATGATTCGAGTGTTCACATAAAACTATGTAATAAAAATACATACCTTATTTCTTCTATGGACAACTAAAAATAAAGAATTAGAAATTTAGTTGAAAGAATTGAAACAAAGAATTGAAGTCAAGATTCTTAGGCCCGGTCGGGTCTCAAGCTTCATAAGTTTCACGGCTTTTGGAATAAGTTTTGGTCAGGTAAAAATAAAAATAAAACATCCTTAAATAAGCAAGAAACATTTATTATAAGTTAAAATGATAAGAAAACCTACATTTCTATGAAAAAAGTAAGAGTTGAAACAAAGAATTGAAGTCAAGATTCTTAGGCCCGGTCGGGTCTCGAAGCTTCATAAGTTTCACGGGTTTTAGAATAAGTTTTGGTCAGGCAAATAAAAATGAAACATCCTTACATAAAAAAGAAACATTTATTATAAGTTAAAATGATAAGAAAACCTCGTTTCTAACACTTTTCTGAGAAAAAGTAGAGAAAAGTTAAAGATACTTACCAAAATTCCGAGAAAATTTTCCAAGAGTGTTTGCATTTGCTGACGTGACGCCAATTTTAATTTTTCCGATAAAATCCTCGTCACGTGACGCCTCGTTTTGAATGACTTTCTGAAGAAGGATAGATCTGATTGGTTGATTGACCATGTTTCCAACTTACAGCGATTTGATTGGTTGAAACTCTTGTTTCCAAGGTTTCTATGAAGAAGACTAGGTCTAGTTTACAGCGATTTGATTGGTTAAAACTCTTGTTTCTAGAAAGTGCTGAAGAAGACTAGGTCTAGTTTACAGCGATTTGATTGGTTGAAAGTCTTGTTTCCAAGGCTTCTTTGAAGGCTTTTAGAAACACACAAAACCGTTGAGTTTGTTGTTTTTATTTTGCTTCAACCTACTGCGACCTGTTGTGTTTAGTTTTAAGTCTCGAAGAAAAGATGATTGGAGCGAGGAGAGCAATTGTCAACATGCAGCAAATGATCAGACTGCAACCAGGAGAGTCAGTATTTCAGAACCACTGCTCCATTTGCCTAACATCAGAGGTGAATGATGCTTACTACTCGAGATGTCAGCGGTGTGAGCAAGTTTTTCATCTGGGATGCATAAACCAGTAAGTTGTTTCAAACATTCACTTAAACAAATATTTCAAACATTTGTTTATACTAATTATTTCAAGTATTTATTTATTTCTTTTTTCATTTCAGATGGCGAGTGCAAATGAATTCATGCCCTCTGTGTAGACTCATGCCATACAATGCTGCTATACTAGAGGTAATTTGTAAAAACATAATTTATACTCATTTTAAATACACTTATAAGACTGGAACATCGTCTCATATTCTCTTTATTATTATTAGGCTGCTGCTCAAGAATCTTCAGAATCTTCAGAACCTATGGTTATACAACCTTCAGAATCTATGTTAGTACGACCTACAATGGTGCGCGATGTAATGATGCAAACAGCACTTCAGGAGATAACAGATAGAGCATTCAACACTCCCGATGATGATGTAGATATCGGAGATTATGGACTTGTCGCTGATGATAGTGAAGATAGTGGTTATGGTAGTGATGGTATTTCTGAAGAGAGCTACGAGGCGCTAAGTCAACAGCATTATAATACACCAGAAGAAGAAGAGGTCAATCCTTTTTTGCTGACAGGAATAAGAAGGTTTACAAACGATAGTAATGTCAATCCTTTTTTGCTGACAAGAATAACAAGGTTTGCAAACGATAGTAATGAGAACGCTAGTTTTTAATTCGTATGATTGAATTCAAAGAAATGATGGATAGAATGTCGAGGAATCTCTCAGGACGACTAACGTTAAGAATTGACCCATCACCAGAACGCTAACTGTTTACATCATTTTTAAAAATCAGTTATAAAAGCTTAATGATTGGTTCTATTTATTCCATATTACGTCGTATTATTTTGAAATGTTAAATTCAATTAACGAGACAGAAAATGAAGTTGGTGATTTACATGATGCCTCTATCTATTTGAAAACTATTAGAGAATATACCAATCGATTAACAATTAGTATAATAAAAGAAGCGCATTCCTTTATCATATATGAAAACTATGGCGAATTTGCGCAAAACCCCCGAATAACATGTTTCAAGGAAGAATACTTTGAATATTGTAAACCTGAAGATATTGAGAAAGAACTTGCTAAACTCTTAGATGATAGAAGTATTCAACCTCATGAATTTCTGCGAAAGTTTTTACAAATACATCCTTTTCCGGATGGTAATGGTAGACTGGCGAAACTCTTGTATTGTTTCCTGTCTAATAAATGTGTAATATGGGAAGATCAAGAAAAGTATATAAAGGCTTTAAGAAAATCTGATAAAAGTTTACAAGAATATCTAAGTCATCTCAAATCTCTTATAAATACAATGCATGCACCTAGTAATTAAAGATGGGTAAGCGTAAGAGGCAGGATAGAAAGAAACAGCGTACAAAGCGACGACGCATAAAGAGAATTAGGGTAAAGGTCTTTTAAAACCTTCAGAATTGGATTGTCAAAACAGCGATTGGCATTACACCATTACCAGGCTTACAGCGCGAATTGAAACCGAGAATTAGGAAAAAGGGGTGGAAAAAAGATAAACCCTTACAATTTATCCCTAGAGAAGTCTGGAGAGCTGCTGGGGTACCAAAGAAAACGCTGAATAAATTCGCATATGCTAAAAAATCCGATTTCAAATAATGGCATCACTAGCAGGAACTATTATTGCTTCAATGATTATTGATGATATGTTAAAAAATGATGGTGGACAGGAAGCATTCGAGTTGATGAGAGGTGGTTATAAAAGGAAGTCAACATTAGAAAATTCTAGAAAGATGGGGTCCGCATTAGCGCGAGCAGCAGTTAGACAAGCAATTAAGCAAGGAGGAAGAGCAGTGACTAGAAATATTAGCAAACAAGCCGTAAAGAAATTCGCATTAAAAGGAGCAAAAGCAGCTGCAAAAGGCGGTGCCATAGCTGCAACTGGTTTAGGTGTTGAGACTGGTTTAAGAAAATTAGCCGGTGGCGGTGTGAGAAGAAAGCGTGAAAGCGACTTAATGGTGGTAGGAAAACAACCAGAAAACATAGACGAAAGAAGAGAAAACTTCGAGTAAATCTGATTTTCTAATAAAATGACGTAATAATCCTTCAGCAAGTTCATATCGCATCTTCCATACAATCGCATGCAAATCATCCATATCAACCATTAGACTCCTGATTAAAGGAAGCGATGCCAGAACACAATGTAGCTACCAAAAGTAAAGAAATCATGAAACTTATTAAGCCACCACAGCATTCTTTAAAACAATCTTTCATTCTTCTTTTTCCTCCTCCTTCACGTTTAGATGATTCTATATCCATAACTGTAAATACTTCTGAATATTCTGACAATATAACTAAATTCAAAACTCTACGATCTTTTATACAGTATTCGACCCTCTAAATGATGTAATACTCCTGCAATCTGATTGGTTGGAATTTTCCAGAAGTTTCCAGAAAGTTCCACAAGATTCTAGAAACGAGAAATCCTGCAATCTGATTGGTTAATAATTCGAACGTCACGTTCGATCAAACTATAAAATCGAAGCGTAAGATGAAATCAGTTCAGTTGTAACAAGTCGTCGTAGAGTGCGGAGCTTAAAAAATCACTAAAGAGTCATGGCTGCAATTTATGAAGTAAGAGATGAAGAGGGCCTAATCAAGTCATCATTTGCTGTCCAACCCGGTTCTAACAAATGGTTGTTAGTGGTGAAAGATACAATTAAAGATGGATTAGCTGTTAAATCAATGGCTATTTCTCATGCAGCACTGTCTCGTCTCTTGGAAATAGTTGATGAAAACATAAACGATCAATTCCAGTTCATGGAGAAGATGCTGAAAGTCTGTTTGAGAAGAACAAAGCACACATTCAATCAAAGCAGTACTTTGGCAGAATCACACAGTTTCTAACACTATACACTGAAGTTTTGAGCAAAGAAGAAGCGTATGAGGATAAGCTGGAAATTTATTTGCAGAAAAATGGTGATTTCCCTCTACGACTCTGTCTTGGAATCCGAAGATGGAAGAATGAGAAACCATCAAAGACGGGAATAAATCTGAAAGAAGAAATGCTGAAAGCATTATATGGAAAGGTTGCTG
The DNA here is from genome assembly GCA_014526335.1 of Chrysaora quinquecirrha. Taxonomy (NCBI): domain Eukaryota; kingdom Metazoa; phylum Cnidaria; class Scyphozoa; order Semaeostomeae; family Pelagiidae; genus Chrysaora; species Chrysaora quinquecirrha. Next base: position 2,033,853 of record JACTAT010000063.1, on the reverse strand, counting down.
ATCTGAAAATGCTTCCACAACCATCCCGGAAAAGACCAGCGAGTGATGATGATGAGCAGATTCAAAAGAAGAAAAAGAAACAAGAAGAAGATCCGGCAAAGATTGATGTTCAAGTGCAAGAAGCATATGCCGAAATTCTCCTGAAATACATTTTCAACAAAGCAAAAGAGTATTGTGAAAAGTGTGCAACTACAGAGATGTGGGCAAAACAAATTGATGCTGCTGATCATAAGCAAGATTGTATGGTACATAATGCTTTTAGATTTCTAACATTTCACATTAGTTATGTCAACTCCGACATGCTGGCTGAAGGGAAAGAATCGTTTAAGAAATCAATGTTTGATGAGCTGAAGAAGAAGAATGGTCGACTGAATCAAACAATCAAATTCAGAGTTGAAAATCTGCATGATGAATTATCTCATCCAAGTCTCTTCACATCGATGTATCTGTTGCAAATATTGAGCAGAATAATAAACAATTTAATCATGGCATTTGCCTAGACTGAACGTTGTTATACAGTTGTTATTCATGAGATGTTTAAAATTAGTGAACATTAGTTTGATGTTATAGATATTAGTTTGATGTTATAGATATTAGTTCAATGTTGTAGCTAGATGTAAAGAATTTGTTATAAATAGATGTTGTCTGTTGTATGAGATGTTTAAAGTTTGTTATAAATATGAGTTATGATTTGAGATTTAAAGCACCTTTTTCTTTGATTTTATCTGGAGTAAGCGGAAGCGGTAAAACGACTTGGGTAGAAAATCTGTTGAAAAATTATAACAATATAATTGATAATGGCAGACAATATCCCAATCTTATGTGGATCTCGGGAACAAATCAACCGGAATTGTTTGAGCGCGTTAAAAAAAGTTTTAACGGGAATTGTAGATTTATTACTGAGCTACCTGAAAACTTGTACGAAGAAATCGAAAGATCGGACAAAAGATTAACTATTGTTGTCGATGATTTAATGCATGAAATTGCCAACTTTAAAGATTTGGGAAAATTGTTCACAAAAGGAAGATCTCATCTAAACATCAATGTAATTGTTATGATGCAAAACCCTTTTCCAAGAGGAACAGAAATGAGAAATTTAGCTCTCAATACTCAGTATCAAGTTCTTTTCAAGAATCCTCGAGATAGAAGTCAAATTAGATTTCTTGCACGACAAATTATGCCCTCATCTCCAAAAACATTCCTTGACATTTACAATGATGCAACAGCAAGAATGTACGGCTACTTACTTTGTGATTTCACACAATCGATTGGAGAAGATATGAGATTTCGCACTAATATTTTCCCTAATGAAGCTCCTTTAGTGGTGTACAAGTCTAGAAAAGGTTATAAATAGAGATCAACAATTCTATAGGACAGTAAAATGGATTCTTTTGAAAAGATAGTCATGGAGCCAAGCAAATCTGATGATGAACCAGTGAAGAAAAAGCCTAAAAAGGTTATAAATAAAGGAAGAAAGTGCAAGAAAAGAAAGCGACGAAGAAAAAAGTGTACAAATGTTAAATTGTTAGAATTGTTAATTGATTTATTATGAGTTTAGAAAAGTTATATTCTGATCCTTCTGTTCCGGGTTCTCTCGGGGGTTTGGATAAAGCGTATAGGGAATTCAAAAAAGTAATTCCTAATTTGAAAAGGAAAGATGTTGAAGAATGGAGTAAAACTAGTCTTGCCTATTCGCTGCACAAACCAAGTAGGAAGAACTTTAAACGGGAGCGGATACTAACCAATAACATTGACTATTTGTGGGAATGTGATCTTGTTGATATGACGCATTTGAAAAAAGAAAACGACAACATTACATTCCTCTTGTGCTGTATTGATACTTTTAGCAAGTATGCATGGGTAAAGCCTCTAAAAAGAAAAACTGCAAAAGAAATTGTCAATGCGTTTAAAGAAATTTTATCCGAAAGAAAACCTAAAAAGGTACGATCCGACAAAGGCAGCGAGTTTATAAACAAAGAATTCCAAGCTTTGTTGAAGAAAAACGATATTGGATTTTACACTGCAAATAATGAAGTAAAGGCAGCAATTGTTGAACGCTTTAACAGAACATTAAAAGGACGAATGTATAGATACTTTACAGCACAAAATACGTTGAGATACATTGATAATTTGCAAGATTTTGTCAACTCATACAATAATACATATCACAGATCTATTGGTATGAGACCTTCTGAAGTCAACCAAGACAATGTCGACACTGTTCGAAAAAGATTGTTTAAAAAAGAAACCAGAAAAAATAAAAAGCTTTTCAAAACTGGAGATTATGTAAGATTGAGTTTGAAAAGAGAATGTTTAAGAAAGGTTACTTGCAAAATTATACTGAAGAAATATTCAAGATCAGTAAAGTCTTTAAAGAAAGATATCCAGTAATGTATGAAATTGAAGATCTACAAGGTGAAAAGATAGTTGATCGTTTCTATAAAGAAGAGCTACAACGTGTGTATCTTCCAAAAACATTTGTTGTCGAGCAAGTGTTGAAAACTAAGAAGAAGAGGGGCAAAAACTTCTATTTAATCAGATGGAGAGGCTATCCTCCCCAATTTGATGAGTGGGTTGCTGAAAGTCAATTGGAGACAATATGATTGATGAAGAATTTGATTTGGTTCTTCCTTCGGGATTTGCTACCGATAGAATGAAATTAGTAGATTTCACAGTTGATTTACCTCACGTATTTCAATTAAACAATAAGAGAAAGTGGGAAATGGCATTGTTACAAATGACGTTGCCAGATAGAGGAGAAAAATCACTACAAGATCAATATTGGTTTTCAATAGCAAATGAGTATGTAACAGTCACGGATGAAGAGGAAAATTGATTGATTGGGGTATAAATGATTTTTTTAATGAAAAAATCTATCTTGATAAAGAAATTATTGAAACACGCGATAATACTCTCATGTATTATGAATTCAAAAGGCTTTTCAATGACAGGGTATTGAATTTCCCTGAGTTTGGTTATGAGTTGAAAAACATGTTATCAGTATCATTGATTGGTGGAAAGATACAGTTTGAAATGAAAGATGATTTGAAATCATTGGGATATTCAACATATCACGGTAAAACGATGAAATTTACCAGTGCACTTCTCATGAAATTTTCAAGACCTTTGGCACATTTCCTTGGTTTGGAAGATCAAATGAATAACACATTGCCAAATGGTTCAACATTAACATACTTTGAATACAAGACTTCTGACAGCATACAACCTCACCAGGCTATGTATCTGATTGTATATAAGAAGAAGGCAGATGGAGATCCGTTAACTGGAGGAAAGATCAACTGTTTGAGTAGAATAAAGGATGGTGTTCATTTAAATGAACATACATCTATAAATATAGAATGCGATCTATTGGAAAGTAACTATCTTGGTGGTATTGAGAAAAGGCGAGTTTTGAGAAAACTAACATTTTACGATACAGATCTCGATACATATGTTAGATATTATGCTCCAAAGAATATAATTTTCACACCATTGGAGAGGTTGCAGTTTCAACAAATCCCAATAAGATTGGTAGATGATGAAGGAATCTTATAAAATTAACATCTCTCTATTCCGCAAAGCAATATATTGGAGAAACATCACTAACAGTTAGAATTAGACCGGTAATATGAATGTAACTTTAAATAATAGACATGTAAATTTTGTTAATCCACTTCCAGTGGATACAAGTTGGAAATGTAGCATGATTGCTTGTACGCTATATCGAAAAGAAAAGATGAGAATGAAAAGTGTTTGCTGTTTGTTGTGATTTCATTATAAGTAAGGATGCTGTTCCTCTATTGGGTCTAGTTATTGACGATTCGCAATCGATTCATAGATCAACTATAAATCCTGCATCGTATAGAGTAACAAGATCTCATATAAAATCATTTGATATTAAAATCATCAACTGGGAAACGTTGGAAGATATATCGGATAAATTTGAAGACAATTGTCAGATTGACTTGTTTTTCAGCAAAGATGATTAATGACTTTTATCTTACATGTACCAACGATTCGGATTCAGCAATAAAACTTAAAGAACAATTACATTTACATGGAAAATGGGAGGTGGCATTGGTGGAAATGGTCTATGAACTGAGCGATAGATTTATATTTAATCCCGCAGAATTCAAATATGGGAAATATGAACCCTGGCGAATGATGGGATTTTTCCAAATTGGTACCGACAAGGTTGGTTTTGAAGATTTGAACGTGAGATTGGTAATATCTGATGAATATACAAAGAAATGGAATCAGGCAGCTGATAAGCGCGAGTATTATGTACGTCTTAGTCACCTTATTGGTGAAATCTCAGAGGGAGATGACGTTCACAAATTAACAATGAGAGAAATTGTTTCAATTATGAATGAAGACATTCGCGCAAGAGGGAAGAATAAAAGAATATGTAAAAGAATTAGGTTTGCCTTACGAAGATCTGCCACAGTTTTCAATTGTAGATTCAAAATCAAGATAACCTTTCCAAAGTACGTTAAAAGAGTTGCATTGGGAAAAGATTTGTGCAAATTGTTTGGTTTCGTTGAAGCTACAGAAGAATATAATAAAAACATGAATAATGTTTATTACAGAGATGTGAGATGGACACCATGTCCATTTACTGGAACTTTTCTAGACAAACCATTAACAGATTATGTATTCAATGCAATCGAAAGAACGACTGATGTGGTGGGTGATGAACATTTCCAAGTCAATGCAGAAGGGAAGAATATGTTTATATATTGCTCGTTGTTAGACTATCGTGTAGTTGGAAAAATTAGCACGCCACTGCTACGCTTCATTCCGTTGAAAATTAACAAGCACGTTGTAAATTTTGTGGAATTTGAAAATTTGTTCTATTATCCATTATTGTACAACGATATCAACGAATTTACTATAAAAGTCTACAACGAGTTGGGAAAAGAGATACAATTCTACAAAACAAAGACAACATTCTTGCTACACTTTAGAAGAAAACATGTATGATTTCCCAATTTACAAATCAACTCCGTATTTTTACACCTACCAGCGTGGAAGAGGAGTAGGTAGTATTTTCAGGAAAGCCGGATCTATTTTTAAAAGAGCTGTTAAAGCTGCAATGCCAACAATAAAGAAACAAGGTGTAAAAGCTGCTGAGAAAATTTTGAAACCTGTTTTAGAAGAAGAAGGAGGAAAGGCAGTCGATCGGATATTAGCTGGTGAGAATGTTGGAGAAGTTGTAAAAAATACTGCCAAATCTTCTATGAGAGGAATTAAAAGGAAGGCTACTGAAGAAATTGCCGATGTTGTGAAGAAATCTGTCAAGAAATCGCCTGCTGGTAAGAAATCGACTGCTGGTAAGAAATCGACCTGCTGGTAAGAAATCGCTGGTAAGAAATCGACTGCTGGTAAGAAATCAAGAGTTCGTCCTAAAAGATCTATAAAAGAAAGCACCATGAGAGGGATATTCATACCTAAGCAGCCGGTGAAGAAGAGAAGAGCTAAGAAAGCTAAGAAACCTGATTTGAAAAAAACTTTGTTGAAGAAACTGTTGAAGAAGAATTTGCAACAATGAGCATAAAGCCAGAATATACTGAATGTCCTAGTGAAAGTTTGGATTTATTCTGTCCACCAGTAATTCAAAACGATGTCAAGTATTTTAAAGATGTTGAATATTTTCCACAAACTGCTGCTCTCAATGCCTCAAAACAAACTGTTGTGTTTGACATTCCTGCTCAGCCTGATCATATGATTGACTTGAATCATTCTTATTTCGTCTCGACTCTGGCTATTAAAAGAGTCGATGGAAGTAATATTGGAAAAACCACTGCAGAATTTGCTGGAGTAATAAATAATATTGGCCAATCCATGTGGAAGCAGATAGAGTTGGTTTTGAATGACACTCCGTCACAGAAGCAAATGGAATGTATGCCTATCAATCTTACTTGGAAACAATTCTGACGTTTGATGAAACCAGAGCTAAAACTATTTGAAAATGACAAACTGGGTCAGTGATACGATTGGCAAAGAAAATGTTGGTTTTCCAACAACCGCATCAGTTAAAAATCTGGGTTTAAATGCAAGATCTGCACCATTTGACGAGAGTGAAAAGGTTAAAGTGTTGACAAAACCTCATGTCAACATTTGCAATCAAAGCAAATACTTGCTGCCTGGTGTTCGTCTTCAATGGCGATTGAGTCCAAACAGTGATGTGTTTTGTTTGATGAGAAAAGCTGGAACCACTTCGCGCTTATACATTTCCGAAGTGAAACTGGTGCTTCGTCACATACATCTTAAAGATGATGTATTGAAAGGAATTGAAAGAACACTGATGAAAACGAATGCGGTTTACCCAGTCTGTCAACCTCACATGGCAAGCTACTTAATCAATGCTGCAACAACCAACTGGGTTCAAGATAATGTGTTCAATGGAAAGATTCCAAACAGATTGTTTTTTGCGCTGGTTGATAATTCATCATTCAATGGAGCGGATGAAGGAAATCCGTTTGAGTTTGAACATGTTTCTGTTTCTGCCATTCAAGTGACTGTTGACAATCAAGAAATTACCCCACCTCTAAGATTGAATTATGATGATGATGATTACTTTGATGCCTACAGCCGCTTGGTGACCAGCTTGAATAATTCACCTAGTCTAATTGATTATGATAGATTCAAACAAGGATCGGCAATCTATGGGTTTGATTTGACACCTAAAGGAAACTGTGCAGATGAGCAATATTTGCTTAAAAGAGAGGGTAATCTGAGAATCAGTATAAATTTTGCAAACGCTGTTGACAGTTTGATGAACATTGTAATTTTGGGTGAATTTGATAGAGTCATTCAAATTGATAGTCATAAAAACATCATTCGAGATTGGTAATTATGGATGATATAACGATTAATAACTTACTTGTAAAACGTGAAAAGCTACCTCATTTCCATGGTGTATTTGGGAAAGATGAAATCAAAAACATCGACATTCATTCTCTACCTTGTTCATTTATTTTCAACGAAGATAATTTTACTGGTAAAGGAACCCACTGGGTAGCTGTCTATATTGCTGATGATGGTCGATTGGATTTCTATGATTCGTTTGGTGAACCTCCTATGTTGAAAGAATTTCTACATTTTATTAGGCCGTTTCAGCTCACTTATAACAAGGTTCAAGTTCAATCCTATGAGAATGCTACATGTGGACAACATTGCATATTCTTTCTAATCAATAGAACAAAAAACGTTTCAATGAACTCAATGGTTAATAAATATTTCAACATTCATAACAAGTTAGATAACGATTTATTTGTTTACAACTATGTTAAACGAAGATATAATTTAAGTTTGTTAAAACAATTTGTTACAGCAATTTAGAATATTGTTACAACAGTTTGTTAAAATAGTTTGTTAAAATAGTTTGTTAATATTGTTACAACAGTTTAGTTTAGAATATTGTTAAAATAGTTTGTTAAAACAGTTCAATCAATGTTTTCTTCTTCGCAGCGTCTTTCTAGCGAATAATGTCCATATGGCAGCGTGTTAAATCCATCATCAAGAATGTATCTTTTATCATCAAAGGGATTCAGCGATGCCTTTTTTCTTTCCGTAGTGTAGATGGTGTGACAGTGTGATTCAATGTTGCGTTGAATGTGCGCATCCGCTCTCATTTCCATCAAACATTTCACATAATCTTCATGCTTCATTTGCTTCTTCACAACATACTTTTGATTCCTTTCGCTTTTTGATCGTATTTCCATCATTGATTTGACAGCTATACATCTTTGATCTCAATCCAACAAATTCTTTCATTCCCACACCACCAAGCTCGTCTTTCATTTTCCCAATAACTTTCTTGTTTCTTGTAGAGTAATTTGGATGTTCTTTATCATAATTGCTGAAATCGAATCCATCTTCGTGATCTTTCAATACTTTATCGACTTGATCTTTAGACATTGGTATGTCGTAGATGAAACTATCAGTATCCATGTAGCATAGCTCAACATTTGGAAGGTTTGGCTTTGCAAAGTTATAGTGGAAATCATACATCAATGTTTTGCTAATATCCAATATGCTGAAACCAATATACATTGGTTTGTTGAGTGTAACTTTCTTCTTCTTTTTCTCAACCAAAAGCGTGTCTTCGTTGATTTCAATTACTCCGTAAAAGTTTGGATTTCTTACCCATTTTCTCAAGACTTCTCCATCAGTACAGATTTCAAAACGTCCATGATTTCGAACATTTTCCATCGTCTTCCCGAACACGGAATTGTTCATCAACTTGAACAGATCTTTTTCAAAGTCGTTTCTTGCATGTGTTCTCTTCTGAGTATTAAAATCAATGTATTCTTTCAACCATAGACTTTGCTTGAATTCAATGATTTCATGAACTTTTGTCAGCTTCAAACCCAATTCCAAACACTGCTTCAAATTTCTTTCATGCATGAGGTATTCTTCTTTGTTGAATAGATTTGGTATTAGCTTTGGTGTTGACTTAAACTTTTTCCATCGAAAAGTTCTTCGTGAGCGTTCTTTTGATGTTCAGATAACATGTCTTCTTGAACTTGTAATCTTTGCGGCGCCAATGGTAGATCTGCATGATGATCGTGTAATTCGGCTGGATATTCCAAATCGACTTTGAGAATATAACCAACATCTTCATTCGATCTTGTCAGCAAAGCGTGGATGTCTGTATTTCTGATTTCTTCTTGTGTAAACTGCTTGAAACCACCATACGGCATTGGTTGCGACATTGCCCAACCATAAAGATTGTTTGCATCCAGATACATCAGCGTGTTGTTTTCTGTTGATTTAGCATGCCGTTTCACTGCTATCGAGACACCACCACGAATACCATCTTCAATCATAAGGAGAATGTCCTTCTTTTCTTCAGATAACAATTCCAGCTTCACACCAGTCATCTTCAGCATCGCATCCCAGGCTAGCGAAGGAGCAGTTAGATAATGTGCAGGATCGAGTCCGTAGAATTCCAGACTTTGTGCTCTGAACGACACGAATATATCAGTCAACAGCAACACATCAGTTTTCAAGTATAGTTCATGATAATCTTGAAAAGTCTGACAGTTGAAGTATCGCCAAACCTGCTGAGCATGTTCATAATCTTCATTGCTGATGTCAGAATCACAGAGTTTGTTGTAAAATGCTTCTTTCGGTGGTAGAGATGTTTCTTCCATTTTCTCTGCACTGTCCATCCAATCGTAGGGATAAACACCTTTTCTTGTCAGCAACTCAAATGCTCTCTCAACTTCTTCAGCTTCAGCATCTGTCAAATCTCTCCTTGATGGTATTTTCCAATTTCTATAATCTAGAACATCTTCATCTTTTAGCGGGTTTTACATGCTACACCAGGCTCAAACATTCCTTGACGTTCTCTTTTCAATTCTGCAACTCTTTCCTGTTCATTTCTCGGTACACTAGGGTACTGCTGTTGAGTAATCTCATCATGTAGGTGACCTTTGATAGAGACAAATTGTTCTTTCGGTAGGTTGCCTGCTAGTGTTGCCAAACTTGTACTCAGAAATGCAAAGGAGTCAATGTATTTGATCCCATGAATATTTCTTTCCTTACCATCTTCATTCACATCAGTATGAGAACCAATCTGTGCAGTCATGATCTTTTCTTTCGAATTGGCAATGATCTTTGTATTTCTACCTTTCAAATTCTTCAGAACATGATGCATGTCATACCCTTTGAGATTGTGGAAGACGATCGGGATCGTGTGAGTGTTTGCTATTATATCTAGATGATTAAAGTTGCAATACTTGCAAGCTGGTCCTCTGTATTTCCCAGTTATGTGACAATGATCTTTGACTTTTCTTCTATTGTTACCATCAAATAGCTGCTTGCAGCAATAGCAGTGTGTAGACATATCATGTCTTGCATTTTCTTCGGTGTTAATCTAATCATCGGCATGGTTTTCTTGAACACTGCTCGGATTTCCTCATTCAATTCATCTAGACGATTCATCAACACCTCCATGCAGTCTTCACCAGTATAGCATTCCAACGGTTGTTGCCATCTATCATCGATTGATTTGACATAAATGCAATAACTGATCGGCTTGTGTTCTTGATAAGCAGCTCTTTTGTTTGAGCTTTCCAGAATGGATTCAGTATCTGCATAGATGATAAATGGTAGCAAGCTCTGATGTTTGAAATGTTCAAACTTTAATTCTGTATCTTGAGGATATTCAACAGCTTGAGGAGCCTTACATAGCTTTTCATGCTTTTCCAATCTTTCTTGAGTTGTACATCCTGATAAGCATAGAGGACAGTAAAACGTTTTCCGTGATACTTGTGACCATCTCGACCTGCTAAAAGACGACTCAAGTCCTTTATCCAGCAATAGTGGCTCTCACCATCGTCATTGAATACCAATAGCAAATGCACATGTTTTTCACGTTTATTTTCAGTTATTCTTACTGGTACAATTTCACCATCTTCATCCATATAGATATTGATTGAAATGTTGTTGTTTATTTCAAATGTATCAATCATCTTTTTATCAGATGCTTTTACTGGATATGTCAATCCTTCACAGTTAAGTTCATCTAAGTATCGCCGGTACGGTGCGGCTCTCTCTGGTTTCTGCGATCGTGGACGTGGATGTAGACGGGATAGAATTGCCCAGATGAAACATTTATCGTCACTGTTCTGTACATTGAGAACAGCTTGCTTGTTTTTGATGTATGTTGGCAGTTGCAAATACTTTCCACCACGAATTGCATCATAATCAAACATCTTCACTTGCAGTTGGGTAAACTTTGTAAATATCCAACCACTTCCATTCTCCAAGAATTCATCAACCTTGTCTCGTAGTGTGTTGATAGCTTCAACTATCTGATCTTCAACATAGTCATACTCTGACCATAGAAGCGTCTGCACGGTGGTTCTGAATGTGGGTGGTGGTTCTGTAACCATAAGCGTATCACCATACTTTTTAAATTCGACATCAATAGTGATATAATCATTCATCCCCTGCTTGTGGCCTGGTAATTCATCTTTAATTTCTCGAATACTGTGCTGTGTGATTCTTGCCCAGTCTTTAATATCTTCTTCTTTGGTATATATTCTGAAGGCTTTCTTATCCATCTTGTTCATGTTCTTACCTTCACCAACCAATTTCTTTTGTTCTGCTGCTGACAGGCGTATATCATGTGCTGTTCGCTTATGTGATGCGAGATTTAACTTTCTGTCAAACAATTTCCCACATTCATCACAAGCGATTTTTCTTCGCTTACTATTATTAGCAGCTGAGCTCTCTTCTTCGTGTGACCTCTTCATGATTAATTTCTAACTGAACTGATTTCGTCTTACGCATCGATTTTATAGATCGATCGATCGAAAGTCGCGTTCGAATTATTAACCAATCAGATTGCAGGATTTCTCGTTTCTAGAATCTTGTGGAACTTTCTGGAAACTTCTGGAAAGTTCTAGCCAATCAGATTGCAGGATTATTACGTCATTTTAGGAACATTCTGGAAAGTTCTAGTTAGATTGTAGGATTATTATGTTATTTAATAAACGATTCGAACGTCGCGTTCAAATTATTACGCCATCATAATTAATCAGATTGTAGGATTTCTGGAAACTTCTGGAAACTTCTAGAAAGCTCTAGCTAATCAGATTGTAGGATTCTTAGAGATGTTCTGGAACATTCTGGAAACTTCTAGATTGTTAAATCAGAAACGAGGCTAGCGGTTTCTGTAAAACCCGCCGTACTATAGCGCGACCTGATGACATCACTGATGATATGGTATGAGAAATCAACATCCATAAAAACCATTGCACTATAGCGCAACCTGATGACGTCACTGATGACGTCACTGTCTGCCGGACGCTTGTGTCTGCCCGGCGCCTTCTTTGCATCCTACTAATAAGGGGCATTTTTCCGGAGGGGCATACTATCTTTTTCAGCTTATCAAACTGTGTATACTTGCCAAGTTTTATTGCGATATCTTAATTCCCAATATAGTTACAATAGAAACGCTTGTAGAGGTATGGTACCGAGTCCCCCAATCTAAAAATAGAATAAGGGGGCATTTTTCCGGAGGGGTCTGCATACTATCTTATTCAGCTTATCAAACTGTTTGTACTTGCCAAGTTTTATTGCGATATCTTAATTCCCAATATAGTTACAATAGAAACGCTTGTAGAGGTATGGTACCGAGTCCCCCAGTCTAAAAATAGAATAAGGGGGCATTTTTCCGGAGGGGTCTGCATACTATCTTATTCAGCTTATCAAACTGTGTGTACTTGCCAAGTTTTATTGCGATATCTTAATTCCCAATATAGTTACAATAGAAACACTTGTAGAGGTATGGTACCGAGTCCCCCAGTCTAAAAATAGAATAAGGGGCATTTTTCCAGAGGGGTCTGCATACTATCTTTTTCAGCTTATCAAACTGTGTATACTTGCCAAGTTTTATTGCGATATCTTAATTCCCAATATAGTTACAATAGAAACGCTTGTAGAGGTATGGTACCGAGTCCCCCAGTCTAAAAATAGAATAAGGGGGCATTTTTCTGCAGTTGTCTGCATACTATCTTTTTCAGCTTATCAAACTGTGTATACTTGCCAAGTTTTATTGCGATATCTTAATTCCCAATATAGTTACAATAGAAACGCTTGTAGAGGTATGGTACCGAGTAACCCAGTCTAAAAATAGCATCTGGGGGCATTTTTGATTGGGGTCTGTATCCCATCATCTTCAGCGTATCAAACTGGGTAGGTATGCCAATTTTCATGCTTGCTTCATAAAATGGACAATTGCCAACGATTTCACAGTTAAGCCATTGCACTATATGGTTTTTCCATTACTGGATAAGAAATTCAAACAAAGAGACTGGTTACAAAAAATTATAACTATTATAAAATAAAAAGTTTATATAATGAAAATAATGATTAGTGAAAGTATTTATTTTGTTTTATATTTTGTTTTATATTTTGTTTTATATTTTGTTTTATATTCTTCAAAAGTCTGTGTCCAAAAATGCCCATCATGTTTCCCCTTTTGTTACCACTAGTATTATCGGAGGTAGTGTCTCTTCTGAAGATTGAGAATATCCTGTAAGCACTGAGGTTTTCTCATTTTCCTTGTCATACTTACTGCTGTGATGTTTTGCTTTACAGTTATACAGCCTCTATTGAAACATTTGCTATCTTGATATTCTTGACACTGAATGTTGATAAGATGAAGAAAATATTTTAAAAAGAATAACAACAATAAGAATTTGAAAGGTGGAGAATTTTTTGACAATATTCAACATTTTTTTTCTTAAAACAGGAACTAAAATGACTCCAATACCTCGTTTGCAAAAAACATTGAAACCTGTGGTTAGATTAAATAAATAGATAAAATTCAAGACTTTACAATTTGTTCCAAGAGAATTTTGGAGAGCTGCAGGTGCCTCTAAGAAATAAAATAGATAAATTTGTATATGCGAATGGTCTTATTAAAAAAGGACTTATTAAAAAGAAATAACTTGCAGTATATCAGTTGTGAGGAAGGTTCACACACTACTGTTAGTTACTGAATTTCGGAGATTATACGAAAAATTAAAAAAATGGCTTCTTTAGCGGCATGTGTACTGGCTTCAATGGTAATTCATGATATGTTAAGAGATGATCAAAGAAAAGAAGTGGACGTTATGATGGGTGAAGGGTATAAATGGCATTTGAGATGTCATTTGTCAAAGATGGCTGGAGCATTAACACGTACAGCAATATGAACAGCAGCATGTCAAGCTTTAAAAAAGGTGGACTATTTTTTGCAAAGAACTTGAAAAAAAAAAACAGCTCTGAAAAAGCATGCTTTAAAAGGTGCCAAGTCAGCTGGGATAGGCTTCCTGGTGAAGCACCAAGCAGGCTTAGCAGCAGGGATAGGCTTCCTGGTGAAGCAGCATTGTAAAAATTAAAAGTTAGATGTAATGATATAAAAATTGGTAAGAAGAAAAAGAAAAAGAAATTAAGTTTAAAGAGAAAAAACCAAATAAAAAGTCAATTGTTGAAATCTTTGTATGTTAAATAAATATATATGTTTAAGAATAAAATAATGAAGAGTATACAAGCTTTTTTAACAGCAGAATTACCGATTAGTTTTCATGTTTCTGCTCCTATAGTAGAGGAAGGATCTGTATCTCCTCGAACTCTATCTTCGGCAATGTTTTCAACAAATTCTTTAAATATTACTTTGGGTTTATACTGAATGAAGGAGTAGATTTTAATTATCTTTAATCCATGTTCAAGATACCATGTAGCAAGTGGAGTATTTAGTCCATATTTTTTACCAAAGTGAGAACTGATTAATAAACGTCTATCTGCTGTAAAACATTCACATTCTTGTACCACATTTTGCATGTCTTCTACAATATCGTTGAAAGAGATGGAAGCTGCAATATTCCCAGTTCAGGAAATATTGGAAGGAGAGTCAGACATGCATGGACTACATTGTTGATGATTATACTGAAATAATGATTATAAACACATATACAAATTACACAATGGTTCTGAATCATGATGACACAGGAAGTGCCTCAATAACATTAAACCTTGAACAATGCATCTCTGCTTTTCTTTCGAAATTTGAAAATGCTAGAATGTTTGAAGAAATTAAATTTACTAAAAATTAACTCGACATTTCAATGTTTACATATGAACTTGATGTTGCAAAATTCTTGATTTAATCTCCGTCAGGGGTTGACTGTTTTCAATTTTTTGCTTATTTATGATCCCTCTTTTCTTTCTTGAAGTCAACATTCTCTTGTTTTGTTTTTCCCCAATCTTTATTTCCATAATTTGGTGTAAAAGTTGCCTACTTGAATTCTCTGTATCTGTATTTTCTGCAAGTCTACATGTAAATGAATGCAATCTCTACGTGATATCCAACTAGGGCAGCCTGTTTGTTGTGATACAGTGATATGACATCGGCTTGGCTCTTTGTAGCACTCTTCTTGTGAACAGCTGGAAACCAATATGTGTGTCTCTTTCTGGACCAAGTTCCACTATATCCACCCTGTTCCATGATGACAAGCGCAAGTGGAATATCAGCTATTCGGGTCACTGCTATGTATGGTCAAGTATTTGTCAACGTCTTGTCTAGATTTCCCCTTGTCTTTTTCATGTAAATTGTAAAGCTTCTTATCAAATTTCAAATATTCATTATTATGACTAGTATGCTCTTCACGTTCATCCTCATCATCATCGTGATCACTTTCAACATCAGAATCAGGCAAATAAACACTAAAGGTCACTTAGTAAATAAATGCAACTCAGTAAATTTCAGAAGCAAGTAGTAAGTCGATTCCAAAATTCCATTTTCTCGTTTCCAATATCAGGCTGTTGTAAAATTTTCGTTTTTAGTTCCTTATATTTCGTTTCCAGAATGTTTTATGTTAAAGAATCGAGAGAATGGGTTTCTTTCGAGAGATTAGTTGTGCGATGTACTGAAAGTCGCAGACCATGACAAATGCTAGTGACAAACATTGAATTTAACTGAAATTGTAAAAAAAAGAAGCCTGGTGGCTCCAAAGTGAGGGGTGTTGGTGCCAGGACACCCGATAAAAACCATTCTAAATTTTGTGATGGAAGCATTCGCCCTTTCAACTGGCTTGTGAGGCATATATAAAACCCTCCTTCCGTCTGGTTTATCTGAAACTCTTTCTATGATCTGTTGCCCAGGTTGTTTTTCAAGAATCTTTGCATGCTCTTATTTCAAGATATATTATGAAACCTTTTTCTACTCTGAACTTCATTTGTGCTTGTTAATATCACATCTGGTACCCATTACACATTGACCTCATACCTCAAATATCTTGTCTGCAAATATTTGCTTGGAACTCTTTCAACTCGTCTAATTGATCATTTTCACCTCTATTCTCTTGTGAACGAACATACAATAAGTGTCTGATTAATCTCCCTCATGAATCACCCAGCCAAATCTTGTCCCTTCCACTACTAGTTCTTCAGGCTTCCCTTTGGAAAAAGTTTCTGTTCTTATTCTGAAGAACAACTTGTCTCAAAGAATTATGTGAATTGTGTACCTTCTTGATACAGTCCTGTAGTATACTTTGTCCCTTGTATGGTCATATTTTGTTTTCAGCTCTCTTATATCTGGTCTGGTTGTTGTTGTAAAATTTTCTAGATTTGCTCCTGTTACCTCTATTTCCTCTATTGCTTTGATATCAACAGACTTAACAACTATTTTATAAATTGGAAGAGATTGCCTTTTTTTTCCATTCACAGTCATTATATTCTTTGTTTCAGACCCGATGGGCTTCAAGTGGAGCATCTTTGTTGCATTCATTGAGATAAAATTTCTTCAAAAGTCTGTGTCCAAAAATGCCCATCATGTTTCCCCTTTTGTTACCACTAGTATTATCGGAGGTAGTGTCTCTTCTGAAGATTGAGAATATCCTGTAAGCACTGAGGTTTTCTCATTTTCCTTGTCATACTTACTGCTGTGATGTTTTGCTTTACAGTTATACAGCCTCTATTGAAACATTTGCTATCTTGATATTCTTTCTTTCCACAATCGAAACACAACTTATTATATCTGAAATTTTGTTTTATTTTGTCTTTTGTCTCATACGGATCACATTTGTCTGGCCAATGTTCCACCACAATAAATACACTTTGGCAACCTCTTTTCTTGATTTACATTTTACAACATACCAGTGTGTCTCTTTTCTTTCAGTCCCTTTTCCTGTGTCATCTGACTTGTATCTTCTTACCATGCATATATATTCTGAATAAGGTTATTCATTTCCAATGTTTCCCATTTTTCATCCAACCTGACAATATCTGATTATATAGCAGGACGTTTGTCCAGGTTGGTCATTACAAAGCCTTTTTCTTCTAATGTTGAAAGGGCATCACAGTTTTTGCTTAGCTCCTCATTAAAATCATGAATTGTTTCAAAGGTGAAGCGGCAATTCCTTCAATATGAGTGTTAACTACTGTTTGTGTTTGGCTTTCATTAGCCTCTCCTATGCAGTATTCAATCCTTCTTTTCCTGGCTTTTAATTTCGATATTTTCTCTCTTACTTTTGGATTAACCATTTCAAGCAAATAATCAAATTTAATCTCATCATTAAATTTTTTATCTAACACTTGTATTTTGAACATGTTTTCAGACCTTACCCTGTCTGCAATTGTACCTTTAAATTGTGAAACTTTAAGCTCAGGCAATTTCGAATGGCTTAATCTTTCCCCAGCTTCTAGCTGAAATTTCTTTTGAGCTAATTTGATCTCTGCTTCCATTCTTTGTTTCCAAATTTCACTTTCTTTGTCATATGTTTATTCTCGTAATGATCTTTCAAACTCTGCTTGCATTTTTGCTGTGTTTAATGTCAGTCATCTTCCATCTCATCCTCTAATTCTTGTGATCTCATTGTGTCTTCTTCAACTTTCTTTTCATGACGCTTCAATGCTTCAAGGAGCCTCTCCTTGTTTTAAATTTGCCTTGAAAATCTCTTTTTGTTTCCTCCTTCCATGGTCTTACTGATCTTGCTGATAAACTCTCTGATTTTCAATTCTTCAACTTGAAGAATCAACTCTGTCAACTTGTTATGAGCAGACCTAGGTTTCAAATTGGAACATTGTGGCTGTATATGAAGGAAAAACATCTCAAGGAAAACCTAGGCTTGTTCAAGGATGCCATATGTGGACATTGTCAGCCAATATTTCTGATAACAAAAATAGCTTGGTTATACCATGGTCTTCCTAGGGCAATTAAATGAATTCATTACCATTATTGGATAGAATACCTGGTTGTTACCTACATTAACCTAAGTAATGAAATACATCTTTGTCCTAGAAAAACTTTGACAAGATTGCACACCCTATTTTCATTCACGATAAAAAATATAGAAATTTCTGATTATACGGCTCAATGCTATTCATCTGTCATTTTGCATTGTTTGGTGAAACACCTAAACTTCAGCTCCACCAACAAGATTTTTTCAAAAGTGTACCAACATGAATGGATAAATTATGAATAATTTTAGTTAGGAGGATATGTTTGAATTACTTGTTTAAAAGTGCAAGATATTAAGCAAAACATGAAACAATCATATCTTAAACCCACAGCAAAAACATTGAGACCAGATGTAATGGCATATAAAGGAAATATATTGATTATATATAAATTTGACTTTAGTAGCTATTTTTGTCATTTTTTAACCTTCTTCTTGTGAAGCTTCAGTGCTTCAAGTGCCTCAGTCATTCAGGGACTTATACAGAGAAAAAAGATGACTGTGGTACTGCGAAAAACAGAGGATCTGGGAACCAAACCCTTTTTCTTTGGGAAACCCGCTTTTTTCAGCACACTCCCAAAAAAGCAAACCAATGTCTTTTGGAATTTCCGGAGAATCGTGCATCTGATTTCAGAAAATTTTTGAGCACTGCAAGTAATTTTTTCGTTACATTATTATTTAATCAACACCTTAATCTCTATTACTAATATGCTTAAATGCAAATCAGGTTTCCATTGTTCTGTTCCCCGTACTGAGCCTTATAAACGGTCGGACATGAAAGGCTTTTTCCCTAGGCCACCTAGAGATGCGATTTTTTCTTTAATCGATCCCGTTTCTGGCCGGACACTGTTTTAAGATTTTACTAAGTGTTTTGAAACCTAGAAGTTGGTTAAAATTTCGATTTTCTCTCGGCTCGAAAAAGTTTTGGTTTAAATTGCGGCCATCTATTATATTCCTTTCACTACACGTACATTGAATCTTTTGCGTGCAACTCTCAGGGGTTTATTCAATGACTTGCGGCTTTAAAAGCCTGGATTCCATATAAAATCTTACAGGCGTTCGACTATCGCACAATCGTGAGACGTAAGAATTTCTTTTCCTACGATTATCGCACAACCATAAATACAAATGGTGACATTTTGGTCGTAGCAGAGCCTTCACGATTACATTACTACGATTTAGTTATGATGTAGTCTTTATTACAAGATATTTTGAGATATCAAAATGAAACACGCTTTCCAAACAATGGATACCTTTCCCAACGGTATATTTATTGGCAGCGTGCGATTGTGTCTTATCTCTCAACTTCACGCTCAAAATACAATACTACATTACTGTCGTGAACAAAAAAGGCTTTTCCCACTCAAGCTATGTAAAAGCTTTTCATGTCAACTAAAGTCCCAAGACGAAAGTAGAATTATAAGAGATAAGAATGAAATTTCAAAGAACATGAGAGTTTCTGGTGATTTTTCAAGGATTTTCTGCCACTTAATAGATGATTCCAGGTGAATTGGACATTTCTGGGTGGTTTTGGGTGCTTTTCATCAACTTATGGTTCGTTTTGAGTGCTTTGGCTGGTTTTGGGCAATTTTGGGTTGTTTCACGTTTTTGGTAAGTAAGTTTTCACCTTTCAGGGGTCAAAGGACGTCAAAGGACACTAGGAGACCGTAATTCATTTTGGAATTTTACTCATATTTTTTCCGTTTTCATGAACAGTTCTTTCTTTGATTATTTCCATACATGGCCACACTAAACTTTGTGTTTTACTGTTTCAATGCATATGAAACAATACTAAGAGGCCATAAATTTTTCGGCTTTCAAGTTGAACATTCCTTCGAAAATTCAGAGCACAAACACACAAAAAGAATATCGTTCTGACATAGTGAGATATTTATTGTTTATGAATGACATTTAAAATTGAAGTTTGCGGTGAGATAGGGATAGCATTTTCGAATGTACGCAGCAGTAATAGTACTCATTTTGCGTCTGAAGTTGACACAAAATCGCTTGGAATATTCTCAGTAGATCTGAAAATTCGGTGGCAAAAAATTTCATCAAGCATTTACCATCGACCTGTTCGACTTTTATTTAGGCTGTTAATAATGTGATTTTCGAGTGCAGACAGGGCATAGAAACGTTGCATTAGAATTCAAGTGGATGGAACACAGTCAGAGACACCCTTAACCTCCGTGACTCACTGGCTCACTATCCCACCCAAGGTTTTGTTTTATAAAACTTGGCTTATATTAGACCTTCAGCTTTCATATTATAATGATGATAATGATGATGATTTTGAAGACATGAAGATAATGATGATTGTGATGATGATGATGAAGATGATGATTATCATTATTATTATCATGATTTTTTTGATGGCATGGTGATGATGATGATGATCTGATGATGATTATGATGATGATGATCTGATGATGATAATGATGATGAGGATGATTCTAATGGTGATTATGTTATAGTTGATGATGGCGATAATGATAATTTTGACACTGATGATAACTATGATGATGATGATGATGATGTTCTTTTTTTGTCCACAGTTTAATACCCCATCAATCCTCTTATGTCTTTACCATTACAAGTAGACTAGCTTTTTACCGTGACACCCGCGATGCGAGTGAGACTTTTAACTTGCAGCCTTCTGAACACCGCAAGTCCGGGAGGTTTTTCCCATGGCAGCCGTGATGCTCCCGGAATATTAGTACCAGTTTAGAAGGCTGCTCAGCTGCCTTAAAAGGCAGCAAGATAAAAGGCAGCTGAGTGGTTCCAAGGCTAAACTGGTACTAATATTCACCCACATCGCGGCTCTCAAGCTAAAAAGTCACCCGCATCGCGGGTGTCAAGGTGAAAACTCACCCGCATCGCGGGTGTCACGGTAAAATGTCTTTACTAATAATGATGAAGATAATAAATTTTGTAACACTTCTCTTCAGTTAGTCCTGCAGGGAAAACGTAATCCTCCTTTAAATCACTTATTACATCTTCAATATCAGTTGCACTTTCTGAAGAAATGAAACTTCGATCATTGAATAATTGTGATGCTTGGTCATCAAGCATCTCTGGGTTGGATCTAAAAAGGAAAATGATAGTTTTCTTTGAAAATTGAATAAGTACGATACAGTTGCTATCATTTGCTGGAAGAGGTTTTTAAATATGTAACTTCATACTCTTCCATATGAAGGAGCACAATGATTTTACATATACCAAGTTAATCGGTTTTACTTCACTGTTTGTTGCTGTCCTAAAAGAAAACCAATGCTACAGTTTTCATTCTCCCACAGTTGTAGAAACATAAATATCCTTCTTAATAATATTAATATTTATTGCCATCAGTTTATAAACATTTCAAATATTAAAATTGCGATGAACAGCAGAATCATTTTCGGACATACTTAAAAGCTTTTTTCGTCTGGCACTCCTCAGAGTATGAACGTCAGAAACAGACCGAAACAGATGTGGCTATACCCAGATGCGGCTCGAAATGCACCAATCAGAAAGAAAGAAAAGCTGAATTGGCATTGTGTTTTAAACAGCAATCAGCTGGTCGGATACAGCAGGAAGACCAATGAATTATTTGAAGAGTCCAAGTGAGAAAACGAACTCTTTCTGTCTACACAGAACCGGCCTTTTGGTTTTGGTGTAGACAGATTCCAAAACCCCTAAGTGAAACAAAGATCTTGCTTTGCCATTGATTCTGAAAAAATCCTCGCTGTAATTTTTTCCGCACAAATTGGGTTATCGAGTAGATGTTGTCCTATGGCAGAATCATGTTTAAGACTAGGTTGTTGTTTAGACCCACGGGGTGGTTGCTCTCTTTGCCGAAAATTATGCAGACGAATGTTAGTATGGACATGCTGCTTTATCCTGTCACCTAATCTCTTGGAAGTACGACCTACGAACCTGGCATCACACCGCACGAGAATTCATAAATGACCAAACTTTTTTGTGTGGTAGGTACGCAATCCTTTTAAATGGATGGTAGAACTTTCGAGTGCCAAAAACTAACCGAGGGTTGGCAGCAGAGAAGCACTTAGTAATGGCCTTTTTAATTTGACTTTCCACTCGCAATGAGACATTTCCTATCCAAGGCCTTTTTAGGTAAACAGGGCACTTTTGCGGACCATACTTTTTATCAGCCGAAAAACTTGCGATCGTCTTGCGTAAACAATCCGAAATGACGTCCTCAGGGTAACCCTTTTCAATGAGAATTGACCGTATTTTATCCAATTCCGAATCAAGCCGAGATTTAGAGCAAATCATAAGTGCTCGATGAACTAGCGTGTTGATGAGGTTAATTTTCCTCTGTTTTGGACTAAAGGAATCCCACCGTGTATAGAGGCCGCTAAAGGTTGGTTTCCTATATATACTGGTGACAAATCCAGTAGCAGTGTTTTCAACAAAGACGTCAAGAAACGGCAAAGAGTTGTTTTGCTCCTTTTGGAAAGTAAATTTTAGAGACGGATGCAAGGCGTTGAGTTTTTGGAGGAAAACGTTACAATCGGACTCTTCTTTGATAATGGCGAAAGTGTCATCAACATATCGAGAATAAACCAGAGGTTTTGATTTGGAGCTGAAAAGTTGACCCTCGTAGAAACCAACAAAGATGTTTGCTAGCGCTGGTCCAAATGGGCTCCCCATGGCGACTCCGTCCCTTTGTCGGTACATCTCATTGTTGAAGCTGAACTCTACCGATCTGGTAGCAGACTCCATCAGTTCGACAAATACCTCCTCAGGGAACAGCAGACTGACAAGTTCACCCCCGTATAGAGCTCTAGCGCAAATCCTGATGGTCTCATCCAAAGGTACGTTAGTGAAAAGGCTGCTGATGTCGAAGGAACACATAAACGATTTTGCCGGGTCTGACTGAAGGTTTTGAATAACGTTAGCAAAAGAAAAAGAATCCGAAATACAATTTTTAGAATAAAGTTCCAAAACAGGTGCTAAAATTTCCGAAAGCCATTTAGCAAGCTCATGTTGAGCTGAACCAACCATAGAGAGAATAGGCCTAAGAGGGACGCTGGGTTTGTGAGTCTTAGGTAGACCATACATCCGTGGACGCTGCGAACCCGTTGGTCGGATCCTATCGTAAATTTCTTGAGTCAATAGTTTTTTCTTGACCAATTCAAGCAACCGTTTTTGAAGTTTCTGCTCTATTTTAGCCATTTTATGAGTCGCTGTTCGATGTTCGATGTTGCCTAATATTTCAAATTTATTTTCATCATTGAGCATGTTGCCCATTTTCGAAATATAATCTTTTTGGTTCAAAATAACGACCCCAGATCCTTTATCAGGTTTTGTGTTAAGAATCTGTTTGTTGTTTTGGAGGGATTTGATGGCTTGAAAATGTTCCCTATGCATATAAAAATCCGTGAGGTTGATAGGTGTGCCACAAAAGCATGAGCTACATCGCTTAAACGGGCTTTTAGTGAGCTAGGCTCTTCTTCCAAATCTGGCTTTAGCCTGGTTAGTTGAGTGTGAAGAATTTGGAACTCAGCAAAAAGCTCCTCTCTGTTTATATTTTGAGGTGGAATACAAAATTCTAAACCGTGTCCTAATACAAATTCTTCAGCTTCAGAGAGAGAGTAATCCGAAAGATTTAAAATATGCTTTTTAGAGTCACTCAACAAACCGCCGAAACGTTTCTTAACAAGCAAAGCGAGGTTCCTATGGTGTTTGTTTTTTTTTAGTTTTTTCTGTCCGCTGGTCAATTTCTGAAATGTAGCGGCTGAACAGAACCATGTCGAAAAATGAGAGAAAAGTGCGAATTTTTGACCATTGGCGTTGATATGATTACAAAACATAATTCATCAAATAAAATAGAAAATCTTAATGATCTTACCTTTCCTTTAAGTTTTACCGTGTTGTTGAGATCTTCAATCTCAAGTCTTGTGTACCGTGTTCGTAAGTAAGTGAAAAGTTTGGTCATTTTTCACCAGTTTTTTGCGTAGATTTCGAATCTGGGTGGTGATCGGCCATTTGAGGGGGCTTTTCCGAGATATGGGGGGTCGTAGGTTAAAAAATGAGGGAAATCGTAATTATACGGATCTCCATCAAAATATTCTTATAGCTTGGTTACACATGGGTATATAGCATCAGATATATCCCTGTGAGTGTATTTGGTCCTCAAGGGCATGTTCCTATTTAAAGGGGGGCGCTTGGGGGTCGCTATTGAATGTAGGTACAATAGCCAGCCCAATTGATTTTAACATACACAAGATAAATAAATGTCTACGTTATACTCGAAGTCACACACGATCATGTGCTTAAATAGTCTCTGTTGGGAAATACTAGAATGTAAATCGCCTTGCTATGAAATCCAGAGAGTAACACTGCTAAAACTGGTAGTTGCAAGATTACTCATCGTCTTCATCTGACGATTCGTAACCAACTACTTCAGGATTTTGTCCAGCCTCTTCGTTGGTGATCAGCAGCTCGCATATATCCTCTGGGTACGC
The DNA here is from genome assembly GCA_014526335.1 of Chrysaora quinquecirrha. NCBI lineage: Eukaryota > Metazoa > Cnidaria > Scyphozoa > Semaeostomeae > Pelagiidae > Chrysaora > Chrysaora quinquecirrha. The sequence continues at coordinate 2,009,642 of JACTAT010000063.1, read as the reverse complement.
CTCGGACACCCATTTGCACGAAAAATCATCATTCCAACCATGCATCCTAGGGTCTTCCTGAATGATCATGGGCTGCGCTGCTTGTCGCCACGTTCTTGCAACAAAATTTGCTCTTTTAATGTGCAGTAAAAGGATACTTCTACAAGGTGGTAGTGATGAAAGATACGTTATCTTCTCGTCTCGGGTGAATTTCTTCCAAAGGATCTTTCTTCGTGCATCATCTACTGATGTAATTTTTTTTTCGCCGTAGAAGGAACAAACAAACTTTTCTAATCCAGCAACAAGATATCAGAAGCATTATTTGCTTGCCCTATTTCGGAAAAGATGGCTAGGAATTCTGCATTTTTTTCAATCAGCTTCCAGCATTGACTTTTGCCTTTCCTGAAAAAGGATGAAACGTAATCATTTCCAGTAAATGCATGGAGTCCGAGAAGTGCTTGCTTTTGCTCTGGCGAAAGTTCACACTGTGTAAGGTCTAATTGCTTCTTGCCTTTGCCTGTCCCATTTTCAATCAAAACATGCAGGTTTGGATCATCATTGGCCAGTAGAATAATGGGTATGTCTATGTCTCCTGAGCAAGAACGCAGAACACAACTTGTTTCTTGGACCCCGTTATTTCGCATTGCAAAGTGAAGCAAATAACAAACTTTAGTGTCAGCCTTTTGATGGTTTGTCTGCAACTCGTCATTGGTCTCGACACTTCTGTTGGTAATCTTGGTGCAAAGAGCCGATCTTGCAAAATATACAGTCCTTGTTCGGAGTATTTCTCTATTGTCAACCCAAACTTCCTCTACTAGCTCGAACAGGCGTTCTTTGTTGTTCCTATTACTTAGGAAGGACGTAAAATTTGTAGGGATCCTGATGTCTGCTGTCTTGATAACGAATTCTTCTCCGCGGAGTGCTTTCTCTGAATTCTTAATGGACCGCTTTGGGTAGGTATCGCTAATGGATATCCCACTGCAATTTGACTTCATTTATGTTGCATATTAAACTTGACAGCTCCATCGTTTTTTTTCAGCTTGTCAATGGAGAAGAGTGACTTTATAGTATGGGATAGCTTAGCATTCGATCCGGAGACCTCCTGAGACAGCTCGTCAATTTTCTGTTTTAGATTTACATACTCTTTTGACTAATTGGAAGATGGAGGAAGTAGCAGTGATCTTTCATGAGACTAGAGCCTTCCATTTGCATATCATCGTTATCATCCAGGTAAACTGGCGTCTTACCAAAAGAAAAACCAGTCTTGGTGTGACATGTCTGTAAATTAACTGATGAAATTCCTCCAGTAGCATCAGACAAATCAAAATCTTCTTTAAAGCAATTATCTGATGCAGTTGAAGAGCAAGGTTGTGGTTCAAAAACTACAGAACGATCTTTTGGCACTTTACGCATCATCCTATTGGTAGTGGTCGTGGTGGCTTTTGGGTTTACATATAACTTCAGTGAAGGAGCCACATCAGCCATCAACTTCCAGCGCTGTGGATTTTTCTTTATATCTGTGGCTTTAAAATGCTCTTCACACAAAACGGTATGACGAGTCACCTTAAAGCCATCAAAACTATCGCGTCTTTTGATTAGATTACACCGATGATTCTTTTTTGGATTCTTTTTAGTAGGGTCAATTTTGGCACTCCCATGTACATTTTGAGGGAGACTAGGTCTGAAGGTGTTTTCAGGTAGAATTAAACATGCTGATTAAAACTAGCTGGGGTATATTTTGATTTTTCGTGGGGAATGGCTATGGGGGAAAACCATAATGGCGGCAAAAGTCACTTTTCATCGTATTTAGCCAACAAAACCTGTTTAAAATTGGGTCTTATACCGATTTAGATACGTTAATTATAAATTTTCTTAAATTTTATTTATGAATGCCCAGCGAACCTATAAATGATAGTAGGAAATAAAGATGGTCAACATTAAAGATGGCGGGCAGTAAGCAACATAAAAATTAAAAAACACAAGTAATGGTAATACGAATCTATGCGTCAAATAAGAGAACAGGTCTACACAAGTGAACGATTTATGACCATATCAGTGTATTAATTTCAAGTGGGATAGATTTGAATGTTTTTAGTTTTTACGCATCCTCAAATTCCGAATAAGCATTTTTAAAGTTTCAACAGGTCATGGAACTTGAACAGAAGATGTTATTAACATTCTTCAGCTTCATGTGTTGTCTGAAGTTGAATAGTCGGTTCAAATTACACTCTTAGGATGAACAAAATCCTTATTTGACGCATTGTGAATCATAATATGGAGTATATGTTTTAAGATGGCTGATTTTAGACATGAATAAACCATTACTTAAGCCGAAAGAACAGGGGTCCCGCGAATCAACCATAACAAGCTCTTATGGCAATTGTATCGTTTGTAATACTTCATGCTCCGAACAAAAGAAGACCTGGCAAGCTTGGAAGAATCTTCAAGTGTTAGCAAAAAATAAGAGAACCTTAACCCTTACGGGACTCTTTTTGCCATGATAGACTGGGAGAATGGATCAGCAGGAAAATTCATCCACAAACTTTGTCATTTGCAATGATCATCATCATATGTGTATGAAAAAAGCTGAACAAACAGTAGCCAGTGAAGGTGCATCAGGTAGTGACTCATCTGAGCCTGTACTGTGTCATGTACTGCCTATTCATCTGAGCCTGTACTGAAAAAATAATGAAATTTTTCCTATCCACTCAACATCCGTCAGCGACAATTGGTGAGAAGAGTGATGCGTCTGTTATGATGTTAAGTGATCTCATATGGTCTCGATTGACGAACAAAAGATTACTTTGAAGGTATATCAACTTCTGAGTTTAAAACTCCACAGCTGCTGTCAAAATTCTGCAGTAATTTCTTGTTTTCAGTTAGAGCTTTGCAGTAGCTATCAATAACCCTGGGATTTGTTGCATTGGGACCAAGATTTTTAACAACTGTTTTGAGCAGATTGTTGTAATGTTCCAAAGCAAGATCTAACAGAATATTACCACCATATCCTTCTTTTTTCTTCTGAAATCTATTCCAGATAAGCCTGTGTGCCTCTTTAGGGGACAGAATGGCATATACCTGGCAAAATATAAACAGTGCTTCCAAAGCATATTTCCTACTTCGAGCACCATCATGTTTCAAATAGGGAAGCATAAATTTCCAGCATCTGATAACTAGTTGACCATCTCCCTCTGACACTGCATCAAAGAAATTCAAAATAACCATTCCAATGTCCAAAAGTGAGCATTGATAATTGAACATATCATCAGTTATTCCACTTGGAGGAATGGCATCAATTTCATTGTGCAGTCCGTGTGTCTTCTCTTGGTCCACTCTCCTCTTTCCATCAAATTTGAATGTCCTAGGACATCCATCATACCTACACATAAATAGATTTTCCTTGTTCTTTTTGTTAGTGGACAGCAACTAGTCTTCATATGACTTGCTTTTCACCATAGTCTCCCTTACATCTGCTCTAACAACGAACAACCTCAGCAGAAATCCTATTGACAAATCCCTTCTTTTCTTCATTGCTAGCATGAATTCCAAAGACGTGAATTCTTCATTGGAAAGAGTCTGATCAGGACTGTCAATTCCAAGGACCACACAGAAGCCTGCAATTACTCTGGCATGTATCTCCAAGATGAAGAACTTCTTGCAGCCATCAACGTTTCTGCTAACATCTGTGTTCACATTCCTCCTGTTGATAAGCACTTTGTCAGAGAACAATGTGCATTTGTCCGTAGTTGCTTTGGGGTTGTACAAGTTGTCCAAGGATAGCTGGAGAAACATTTTTAAGGTTACCTCTGGTTTAAATCTACAGAAAGGGCAATGTTAAATTATTTGCCAATTCCAAATTGCAAGCATCTTATAACTCATTAACCATCTTCCTTTGTGTTAAATGGCATAAAAGGAATTAGGCATTAGTTTTCTATTTTCAGAAAAAAGCACTGACAACTGAAGGCATTGTCTGGTTTTTCTTTTTGGATCCCGCTCTCTGAATGAAATAGCAAGGTTAAACAGATGTTGGAAATTCAGATTTGATAATATTTTTCAATGACACATACCTGTAGAAACTTCATACCAGCATGAAATCTGCAACTTCAAGATGCAGACCTTCCAACCTTTCTTTTGAAGTAAATCCATTCTCCAACTGAAGAAGACAGTTGACTCCATTTTCAATGGTTAGTTGGTCACCAACTATTCCTTGCTTCCCAAAAACTGTGCTGTCAGAATCAGCAAAGGATGGAACGTAATTGTGAAGGTGAGTCATCACATTCTGCATTCCACTTGCCTGGTTTTCATCCTCATAGATCATTTCAGCGAATATCTGAGGGAAATGCAATACATTGGTAAACCAGTTTATGTCAGAAAAAAAGTTATTCAATTTATAAGAGAAACTACAACACTAACAACAAAGTCCTGCAAAAAATTCATCAATCAATCAATTTCACAATTAAAAACAACAAAAATTAGTAAAAGACTGTATGTTTGTCTTCTCGCCGTATTTGTTGGTTTACAAGTGACATCTGAATATTGGTGTTTGATGTGTTTAACAACACATTCATTAAAATTTTGCAGGCAGGTGATATGCTTAACAGCGATTCTTCCACACAGAGCAATGTAATCTCTACGCTGGTGTGCATACTCAACATTATTAGGAAGGCAAAGCCCATTCTCAATTCCCATTAACTTTTCTAAAGAAGGTTTGTTGCAATCCAGATATGACCCTGAGATTCTGTTTTCTGCAATCATCAAGCCAACCCAGTTCACAACCTTGTTCTGGCGATCTTCTGTCATTTCATGAGGCTGTGATTTGTAGTTGAAATTATCTATCACTAATTTTCTCCCACTTGAATTCAAGAGAGCAGTAGATGATGCAAGAGATAATTCCAAGCCTTCCTTCTGGATACTATCATCATCTTCTTTAAGATGATCATGCCCAAATTCATCCATTTTTTTTGTACAGGAATGTATGGGAAACGGCTAGCTGCAAAGTACTCATCCTCAGCAATGTTGCCTGTAAACAAGGTTGAAAAGTAATGAGTGCACCCTAGTACATCATACAAACATTAGATCACATTTTTGCCAAAGAGGCATACCATTATTTGATGAGACTAAAACGTAGACTATATGATTACGTAGCATAAGAAATTTCCAATGAAAGCTAGCAACAGTTCAGTGGAATTGTCAAGGAACTCTACTTGTTTTTAACTATTTAGCTCCATGAAAATTATGCTAGACCCCCAATTATGCACTCTTGTCCATGTGGTTTATGTCAGACAATGCTCTGTCAAGTATGTAGCCAGTCCCTAAACGAAAATGTTATGAATAAAAAAGATGCTAGAGTACCACCAAATTGTCTTTTGAAACTTATGCAAAATAGTCAGAAAGAACACAAAACGCGCCGCAGCTGAAAAAGTGCCGCAGCGCATCCACGGCTAGTTGGCATGAATATGAGGTCGTAGTTTTTGCTGACTCAGCAGTACAAGCTTTCGTTCATTGTTGCACAGACTCTACTCTTTGTCGGAGAAGAGTTTGAGGCTGCACGCAGGCTATTACTTGATTCTTTATCAGGGTTTCAGTCCTCTTTGAGGGGTAAAACTGAAATCAAGAACTTATTATAATGTCACTTTTCCAAGTCCTCCTTATAAGTCAACAGTTCATGAAGCTATGGAAAGGTGCAATAGTGCTGCAAGTTTTAAAAGAATACAATTTATACAACTAGTTGGCGATCAGCGCGTTCATGCACTAATGGTAGAGCTGAAGGGTGATAATAAACTGAAATTCTGCAGTGTTCTTTCTGTTCTAGGATCTTTCCATATCCAAATGGCTTTTATGAACACAATCTACAAACGGTTTGCCGATTCAGGGTTGTCTGACCTTGTAGTTGCAGCCAGCGTCATACAAGCTGGATCGGTTGACAGAACATTGAAAGGAAGGAATTACAATAGGTGTATGAGGATACACAAGCTGCTGTACAAATGCCTTGCTAGGAGGATGATTAAAATGGCTCCAGAAAAAGATGATGTTGGTGTTCATGTTGCCCATAGAGTAACAAGTACAACCAAGCAATCTCAAAGGAAGGATATTTTTTATGCACTCGCTGAGAGCGAGTCCTTCAAGAAGTTGGTGGACAATATTTTCAGAAATATAAAGCTTACCGGTTCAAGCTATGCTCGTTATTGGTTAAGCTACATGAGTATGGAGAAATACTGCTGCCAAACAACCACTCACTACGAATATGCGATTGCAAAGGCTACCTGCCATCTTTAAGACGCATGCTACCTTGGATGACTATTTATGACAGTGTTCATTACATGTGATTTTACCAGTTTTTATTGGTCAACTATGAGGACATTAGGTCCTAGGGAAACAAAATGGATGATGGAGAGCAATTTTGCATTTTCATTGGCAGGAAAACCATACTCTTGTATTCCACCAGATATGACGATAAAGATGACTATGAACAAGGGCAGTAAATCCAAAGGTGGCTGGATCGGTATCACCAAAAACTTAGCAATGGTAAACAATCAATGCATGACAATCAATAAAGTAACCACTGCAAAAAAACATTGGAAGATTTAGCGGAAACCACAAAAAAGACGCAGATTAAAAGAGAATTTGGAATCAAGAAGAAGAGAAGATGAAGCAATATTTAGATGCTTGTATTGAAGAATGGAAATGTAATCCTTGGGATCTGACTGACACAAGTCTAAGATCAATCCAGCCAGGGTACCCAGGAGAGATGACCTAGTGGAAGATTTTGAGACCGCACATTCAGATGGTGAGAAAATAATACAGGATATACTAAAGGAACTAGAAGTAACAAAACGTTAGTAAGTGTGCGCAAACTTGTAACCTGAGTTTGGACCACGATATCATGCAATGTTGAGAATGGTTACTCACAAATACAGCTTAAAATACAGTGTACAAATGTTCAATATAGTTATGTGAGCGAAAAATTTAGTTATATTTTCAAGGAAGTTCCACAGACGAAAGGTGAAAAATGAAACCAATGCATCTACTTTCTCTAAAAAGCAATTGTATCTGCAAAAGTAATTGTATCTCCACTCTAATTAGGTAAGATGTCTCAAAACTTCCCTGATCAAGAGACATGCCACCAATGCAATTCAACCCCGCCATCAGGTCAAAAATGCACTCCTCTTACAATAGGCGCTTGCTTCGTTCGGGCCTTAGCCCATCAACTCTGTCACCCTTGCTACTCCCTGTCTCTATCAAAAATCTAGATCAGCTCCTGCTATGAGAAAAGTTTAAAGCCTACAGCTGTTTCTTCTGAATGCAAAAAGGAAAGCACTGTCTTATGTATGCATGGGGCATAGAAAAAACACCTTTATCTAATATGCCTATAGTACAAAATTAACAATAATGCCAACTAAATTACAGTAAATCATTTAATGCATGGAAACCTATACAAAGTTACGTTTCTCATCAAAACACGGGCATTGCATCACATTTTTTCACATTTCCATTCTGTTTTATCCCTGTTACAAACGTTGGATCTTACTCTTTTGGCATCTTCTAAAGGCCAATGGGCAACCAAATCATCTCCACATATTTAGATTGTGTTGAAGTTGATAAACTTTGGTTCGTATTGTGGCAACGAGAAGACAATATTGCTGAAAAAATATACATTTCCTTTTATAAGGATTGCTTCAAGTAAAAAATGTGCAATGGTAGTGTTAGCCGATTTGCTATCATATTGTTATCTGTTTATACAGAATTTATCGCAGTCTGATTTTTATGGGCCTAAGCAGCCCAAATGGGACATGAGTATTTCAGTCCGGGGTAAAATGGAAAAATAAAAACACTCAAATTGAATTCGTTACCAAAGTGGCCTTCTCAGGTAAAACAAATAGTTATCATATTATTATCTGTTTCGGCTATACAAAATTTATTGCAGCACAGGCCTACAGACTACCCATCTTGAAATTTTGATTTGATGGGCCTAAAAGCAGCCCATAATCAATAATGCCAATGGCAGAATGGGGCATGAGAAAAATAAAAAACATTCAAATTGAATTCGTTACCAAAGTGGCCTTCTGAGGTGAAACAAATAAAGCAAATATTATATACATTCTCAACTTACATTTAACACCAGAAAAAGCTTCTTGACGATCACAACTTCATTATGAGAGGGAAACCATGAAAGAAAACATCGAAGTTTGCTAAAATGTCATGCGTTAATTCCTTCGAATCCCTTCGCACAGCGGAAAGCTGTTAACACTGTGGTTGCAAGTGAAAAATATGCGCTGTCAGCAGACGAAACGGAAGCCCAGTTTTGCCGATTGAAGCCCACAAATAGTAAGCTCGCTCCTTCGTCGCGCGCAATGAATTGCACAACGGAAAAGAAGTTGCTAGCTCCTATCAAGAGAAACGACCGATCAAGTGTTGCAAAACTGCCAACAAACAGACACGTTTGTCAAGAAAAACAGCTAAGACTTTGGAGATGCAAAATAAAGCCATGATTAAAATCGTTGGCCTTGCACAGGAAAAAAAGCTACATTTTAATGAGATCATGAAGTTTAGGTTAACTGATATCCCTTTGGCCATATTCAATCCAAATGGTTCTATGCATAAAGTTGTGAAGTCAAAGATAATTGAAACGCTGAGTCTCCAGACTGTCTGAAAATGAAGTTCATGGATCTAAAGTAGCTGTTGACATGGGGTTTTTAAGCAATTATGGATCGCCTACTGCCCAAGACAGAGAGAAAGATGGCAAATCAGACTATCTTTAGGAAGACTATGCCAAGAACCTGTTTCAAACCATACAAAGATGTCATTCAAAAGCATCAGAAATATACATGGTTAACGATAGATATGACATAGAAAATTCAATCAAAGACGCCAAGCATTTGCACGTCAAAGCGCCGCTAAAAATTTTAGTGGGAATGGGTTTCCAAAAGGCAAACAGAAATTTCCTTCCAGCAAAGAATTCAATTCTTTCTTCATGTAGAACAGTAACAAAATCTGACTTCAAACATATCTTCTGCATGAGTTTACTAATTTGTCAAAAGAAACCCTGACTAAGTTTTTTTATAACAACGGTATTCACTGCATCAACCTTGAAAATTCACAGCCCCTTCCGCATCTGGACTGCCATGAACACGAAGCTGATACAAAGATGTTTTTTACACATCTTGGCGATCCAGCAACTCCTATCGTCATCGATGCTGAGGATACTGATGTTTTAGTAATTGCAGCTAAAGCTGCACATGAAATTTCTGCACGAATGTTTCCCTACAGGAGAGGAAAGCTCTACAACTGCTCAAAAATGGTCGAGGAGAGTGTTGCCCGATATCTAATACAGTTGCATGTCTTGTCTGGCTGTGATTCTGTAAGTGGCTTTTTTTGGTCATGGTAAAAACGCCATAATCAATAGCGCTGCAAAAGCAGGGACAGATATTCAGAGGCTCCAAGAATTAGGAAGCTCATTAACTTGCGGCAATGAGCTTTTAAAAGGTGTTTCAAAGTTCATTCTTCATTATTTCTACAAAGAGAAGGAAGAAGCAAAAATCAACTTCGCTAGAGCCAAAAAATGGAACTCGATGAAGAAGAAGGACACAGCAAGACCGGATCAAGAATCGCTGCATTTGCATATAAGACGTGCAAACTACCAAGCTTCTGCCCCAACATTGCAGTTTGAGCATGGCTGGGTAAGAAATGATCAGGGATACTTGGAACCCATAATATCAACAACTGCTAGGATAACTAAAAATATCATGGAGATGTTCACAGATTTAGATGAAGAAGAAGGATCAACAGATGACAATTATGCAAGCTCTTTGGAAGATGAAGACAGTGATGAAAGCCTAAGCCAATCCGATGAAAGTGATTTTGAAGAAGAACTTACTTGATTAATAACTCCCTCAGTGTTTGCTTCGATTATAGCCCACTTTTTATGTTCCGTTAGCTTTTTATATATGGCATGATTGTCGTTAGTATTTAGGTTAGAAGAGATGTTCCATCATGAAATAGGCATCACAGATTGTATTAAGATCATTTATCTGCCATTTTGAATTTCTGCCATTTTGAATTTCCGCAAAGTTTGATTCTTATATTAGTTCCATAGCTATCCGTATTTCAAATTTTTGCATAATATATACTTCAAGAACAATAAGACCCCATTTTAAACAAGTTTTGTTGGCTAAATCGTATGACAAGTGACTTTTGCCGCCTTTATGGATTTCTCTCTTTTTCTGCCATTCCCCCCAAAAATCAAAGTATACCCCAGCTAGTTTTAATCAGCACATTTAATTCTACCTAAAAACACCTTCAGGCCTAGTCTCCCTCAAAATGTACATGGGAGTGCCAAAATTGACCCTACTATTTGGGCAAATGTGAAAAAGTGTAGGCCCATCGGCAAACCATCTTTTTTATACTGAAAATTGAAGCATCAAACACCACACATTGTTTTCCTAAAGACGATTTCTTCTTCGTTTTAGCTTTGGAACTTATTTCGACACTATTTCCAGCCATCTTAGAATCAATATATTCAGAAAAAGATAAAACTTAGAGCAACGAATGACTAATTCTGACTGATCACAGGTTATCGATTGTTTGATTGTTACTGGCTCCTCATTTCTTACAGTGTTAGCTTCGTTCTTGATTTTGAGCCTCGTGTTCAGAAACGAATGTGAAAAGGGCTTATTTTACTCCTGGATAATGATTCTCCTTCACACAGTACAGTACGCAATGATGGAATATAAACTGAGTTTTTTGGACACCATGAATTTAATGTTCCATTGCACCGACATTGAAGCTCTTATCACCAACATATTACACAATACCAATATCTACACAATACCACATTTGGCTTGAATATTACCTGGTATAAATTTGATAAAATTCCTCCTTGAAAAATTTATTCAGAAATTTTTTACCTAGGAGGTTCCCTTTTTGGGCCACCCTGTATTTAATCTCTTATGCATCAAACATCATTTCGTTTTACTCGAAATTCATTTCACTTGAATTTGAAGCACCGGTCTTATTGCTGAAGGGGATCATTTTTTCTGTGCAACTATCCTACAATAGACAGAGAATGTTTCCGGTTTTACGGTTAGATGGACTGGAAAAGAAAATGCAACCAACGGATTTTTATACCAAAATAAAATATATCTTACATTCTCACCTCCATCCCGTCTTCATTTGTGCCCTAAATGACAATCAACGTGCTGACTTCAGGTAGTCACTTCATAGACTTTGTATAGGATCAAGCGCAAACATTCTTTAACAATCTTCATTGCTTCCCAGCAACTGACAAACTGCTGCAAGTGGTTGAGTAACATCTGACAATCATGATTGTATTGTGCTACATTAGCGTGTTGTTCTCGTTTGATTGAGCATCAGGATACATAAGCGTGTAGTTTTTCATCTGATTGAGCATCAGGATACATTACCATGTTGTTCTTATGCTGTTGAGCATTCCTGCTGCAATATATTTATTTTGATCTTGACATTCAGACTATTTTATGTGCTTAGGCATATTATTCTTTTTCCAAATATTTAATAATTACACTCAAATATTAATTACTTGCTAAATCGTAATTGTTCTAAAATTGTTGTCAACATAGAATAAATTAGGATGAAATAAATAAAATATTGTAATGAAACAACGTCCCGATTCACTCGTGAATAGCTGCAATAATAGGAAGTAGTTCAAGGCCATCTACTTCAACTCTTCTCGAACGTAACCCACGAATGCATTTGATCGTTGATCTCAGCAAGAAAAACATAATTTAGATCAGATAGAGTTCATTACTAAGCTGAATGGATTTTTTCATTTGTCTGATATCTTTTCCGAAAGTCATTTGTAGAAGACAGTACACTCTCTTCCCATTGGTCGAGAAGACAAGTGGTGTGAAAGTCCCATTTTCAACTTCAAGGACTCTATTGTTGTAGTGTTTTTTTTCAGACTCCTTTCTCAGGTAGCACTTTGTCAGTTCCAAGTTACTTTATCTTTGAGTGTTGAGGTCAAAGACCCTAATGTGAAAAATGCTCTTTGACCAGTTACTTAGAAGCTGACCGCCCTTACATCAAGTCTGGCTTCCCGACTTCTGTTGCTTGAGTGCAATTCTAGATTTTCAATTCTAGAATGGTTGCCTCAGACGAGTTCTTAAACTCCTCTGGGGCTGCTTCAGTGTAGCAATGTATTCCCAAGCTACCAAGACATGGTGGAAGGGAAAGAAGTCTCCTGTCAAGGTCGTTGACAATGTGCCACCAGTAATTGCAGAGATTAATTTATGTCGGATGATTGAATCCACTGGGGAGAGATATTCTTCACATCCAGGGATTCTCTGCATGAAGTACGTCATTTTATGTTGATAACCGGCTAAGAAGCACGAATAGGCTGCTTGAGGTTGCATAGCTGCGATTTCCGACAGCAAAGTGAACTCTTCCACCCATTCTGATACCTTGGTGGTAATAAAATTCTGCTTAAAGCTATCATCCCCGAGTGCTGCTCCCAAGTGCTTTGCAGCTAGTGTTGGGATGTTAATGTTGGAACCAGCAAATAGGTTCTGTGCGTCGTTCAACATTTCTTTTTTGACAATCAGGCAGGATTATGAAGGTTTCGAGAAATAGCCGAATATATAGTCGAACCTCGCTATCTCGAACTCGGTTATCTCAAACAACTCGCTATCTCGAACAGATTCCCATTTCCCCTCATTTTCCTATAAGGCTAAGTATAGAGATAAAACCCGTTATTTCGAATTTGGTTATCTCAAACTATTGCTATCCCGAACGAAAAGTTTCTCCTGTAAAAGAAAAAACCCGGTTATCTCGACCAAAATGTCACCAAAATTTCAATTAATAATTATTATAACAATGATAATTCATTTTTTAAGATTAAAGTTAACTTAGGTTGTCAGACAATTATTATTTTGGAAGGGACTTTCAATCCTCTGCCATCTCCAAAGTTTGCTCGCTTGCCATTCACCACAGGCATGCAGGAACAAAATTTTTCTGCCTTGAGGAAAAAGAAGATTTTCATTCCAAATCTGCCAGTCTTTCTTTTTGATAGATGTCCTACAATGTTGTCGTTTTTCTGTACACAGACTGCATATTGGTCGGCTATGTTGGTCGCTTTTTTGCGTACTGTTGTTAATACACACTACAGTCGTGGTTTATTATGCTTGATGTGTTGGTGTTTTGCGTACTTTGGTCTATAAGCACTACTGTGGTGGTTTATTATGCTCGATGCTATCATTGCTAATAGATGAAGAAGTATTCAAAAATATGAAGCAAGCTTCAATAATGTGCTATTTTAGTTAAATTGGATGTTTAACACAGATGGATACAAAATGCAAGAACAATAACTATCAAGATACTGTTGATGTTCGAAGAAGAAAAACTTGAAGGCAAATGGGTGGGAAACAAAATGGAAGAACAATATATCAGGACACTGTTCATTGTCAAGAAGATAAACATGAAGGCAAATGGACTGGAAACAAAATGCAAGAACATTAAATATCAGGATAGTGTTCATCATTAAATACAGCAAACATGAAGGCAAATGGCTTTGAATCAGAATAAAGAAGAATCACTTGAAGGATAAGTGAAGCTGTAGGGCTTGAAATTAAAAATGCTTACGCCTTTTTATCTAATAAACTTCTGACAGAATTGACTCATCAGTAAGGTAAATTTCTTTATCCGTATCTAAAATGTTGCCAAAATTCAATCTTCGCTTATTCTTCCTAACAAATTTTAAGACAACTCCGTTGATGTCAACGACCATGTATTTATGAGTATAAACGGTTGTAAGTCCAGACAATCTTTCTTGTGACACTGTGCTTTGTAGATAATGTTTTGCTAGACAAATTCAATATACTGATCTTTCACAAGTGCAGCTAGTGACTGAAGAAACTTCCGGGATTTTCAGTGCAGTATGAAAATTTGGATAACTTCAAGGATTGATGTGTTGGAGAGTTTTCTGATATATTTTGAGGAAGATCATCATGGTTGTAGTATTTCGTAATGAGATTCCTAGTTGTTGACCTCATGAGAAAGAGAGGATGAGTTGCTAGTGTAATAAAGTGTAAACGCGGTCCAAGGTTGCACGACAGTAGATAAAACAGTAGATAAAACACGACAAGAAAAGACACAGTATAGCTTCTCAACTATATATGCTTGCCAACAGTTACAATGCTAATACGAGGCCTCTCACAAGAACCTGTACACAACGAACCTGATTTCTCAAGAGTTCCCCGAATTACCAAAGTAATTGGTTTAAATACACGTTACTAATTATTGATATTCAACAGATGTTAATTACCGCGGCAACATTTGACATGTGCTAGACGAAACGTGATTTTTGCCACCCCAGTATGAACAAGTAACGCGGCGAGCTTAACAGCGAGTGGCAACATAACAAGTAAACACGGAAATGCATAAGTTTAATTAAAGTAAGAAAATAGCTAAGTTACTGAATGGATGATATTACGATAAATGACGAACGCATAAAATGATAAGCGGAAATGAGACTTAGCAATAAAACAAGGCGACACTGAACTGAAACTTTACCAAGTAAAATGTAACCGTATTACAAAAGAATAGAGAAATCGTCAGGAGACGCAGATTGGCCAGTTTGTTAGCTTGCGCACAGCCTCAAAACTTTCCTCAGGTCAAGTGTTGAGTCTGTGAATCACAGTCGAAAAGCTTGTTCACTGAGTCAGCAAAAATTTCAGCCTTGATGTCAAACGAGATTGCCGTGTGGGAGAACCATGCGGTTCGCAACACGCATATGCAACCTTCGCGGATTTAGCTAGCAGTTAGGCAGAAGCAGAATCAGAATAGTTCTGAATTAGTTTCTTGTTGAAATAATTGTATATTCACGCAAAGAAATGTCTTGCATCTTGTGTCTAGATCTGCATTCAATGAATAAGCGCTTTGATTTCAACCTAGTTGATGGAAATCGTGAATTTGATGTGAGACAAGCTCTCCAACAACTTGATGTGGTGGTTGGGCCTAGCTCCCAATATATTTGTCATGCCTGTCTTCGTCTGCTTCAGCGTATAGCTGCTGCTTGAAAGAAGCTAGAAGAATTGCTGATTGAGGAAGCATCGAAACACAGAGATGGAGCCTCGAAGAAAGGTGTAGCTGTTAAGAGCAAGTCTTTTAAACGGGCACTATTTACGGCGTCAAATGATGATTTCAAGCTGGGTGAAGACCATCATCAACAGGAAGACTTTCTCAAAGTCCATACTCAAAGCACACCCAACGTATACACTCCTAGGCCTGTTGTTACAGGTACACCACGTCCAGGAATTACTGTTATAAGGAAAGAACCTGAGGCTGTGGGACAAGCTGAAAAGGAAACAAAGGTGGTGGTCAATGTTTCTTGGAAGTCCAGATCCAGAGAGAAAATTCTACCTGACGACCTTGTATCTGTGGGCTCTATGCTCTGTCGAGGGACATACAAGCAGATTGCACCCTCTGTTTGGAGGCACACAACCTTGCGAGCTTATGTGATTGAGCTGTTCATCAAAGAGGTTGACAAAGAATGCACTGCATTTTGCCTACCTTCTAGAGATAAGCCATTGGAGTCAAAACGCGGCCAGAGAATCTCTCAAAGTCCCTGAAAGAAGAAAAAAGTGAATGGCCTTCCTGCCAGCTGTCTCTATCTGACAAGAAAGGAAGACCTTGTTACATTCTCCTTTGAGAAACTGGACAAAGAGCTGCAGGAGAGAATACCGTTAGCAAGTGCTGTTCTAATGGCCATGAGCTGGCGGAGCACAAAAAGAAAAGAAGATGACCTGTTCTTCACTCCAGCTGTTTGTATGGTGGCAGCTGTTTGTCTAAAGAATCGTTCGAAATATATGACTGCCCTCCAGCTTATCATTTCTTTAATGATGCAACATTCTGGGTTCATGGTAAGTTGATTTTAGATTTATCTACAGTACAATCCTGGGTATAATGCACTTGTTTACATTGTTGATGTAGTGTTACATTAAAATTTTACATTCAAGTGTGTTATACCAAGATTTACTGGAGTGAGAATATTATTTTTCCAGCATTTAATTTCTTTTCAAAAACTGTTAAATGCTCCATTTTCTTTTACAGGCAACCCTTGTACGAATGGGAGCAGTGAGACTTGCTGTGTCCCACACCTATTTGTACAAAAAGATGGATTTGCTTGGCAAGAATCATCTAAGTGAAGTTTGGAAGAGAATAGAGAAGGAGGGGGAGAGATTAGATGAAGAGAGCAGTGCCAATCACATTGGTGGTGGAAGATGTTTGGGGCACAAGCTAGTAGCTGACAACTTCAACTACACTTCACAACCCCATGAGATGACTGAAGAGAGGCAAAATAAGGTTGTCAACTGGGTTGGTCTTATGATTGCAGAAAACAGAGTGTCTAATGACAGTTTGGGAAGAGCATTACCACCACTTGACAAGCTCTTAAGCATTGAAAATAGTATCTTCTTACCATCTTCAACTGAACACAGGCAGCAACGGAATAATTATGTTGCTTTGTGCAGCCGTTTGGCAGTGAAACATCTGGCATGCCTTCGGAAATTTGCAGACGATGTGTCATTGCATATTCCTCATAGATATTCAGCTGCTATGTGTCAACCAACCAACACTGTAAGTATTGATAAAAATACCACTGCAGGGATAAATATTCTTCAAAGCAGCAAGCAAAGGTATTTTGCCATACCTAATCGTTAGAGGAAGAAATAATGAGGAATGGACATAAATAGCTTTGATGCTATATTTAGAAAAATTACTGAATTTCTTTGAAGAATATTTACCTTGTATGTAAACATCTGAATCCATTTTATAACTCTAAGATATTGCCAAATGCAAAGATACTAATTTTCTTTCTATTTCACAATTTTAGTAATTTGCTGAAATGATTTACGCTGATGAGAATGAGTCTAGTGGTATGCAAGAAGTAATGACCCGTTTCCATGATTTTGTCCCGTTTCAAAGCAGAAGGATCTACCAGTTTTGGCACACAAGGTGTAGTTGGGGATCAAATGACTGTGGAACGTGGGATTAGTTCCTTGCTGCAGCTAGAAAATGGATTCACCGCCAAAGAACGATTGGATGTCTTGCACCTGGAAATTGCTGACTTTCATGCAGGAATGAAATTTCTTCAGGTATACAAACCTTATCTTGAAGTTTTTATTGTTCTTTGCTTTATGGAAAGATGTGTGAAATGTCAATGGTCTCTTTTGCACTGTCATTTGTTGTTATCCCTTTCATGATGTTGTTTCCTGGAAGTGCTTGATAGATGTTGGAACTAGGGAACCTTAATATAGAGAAATATGCTATTGAGTTTCTGTGTTATATATAATTTTGAAAAGTAATCTGAATTTCCATATTTTGTTTTAGCTTGCATACGACAACCTCTACAACCCTAAAACGTCTACTGACAAGTGTACGATGTTTGCTGACAAGGTTCTGATCAACAGACGATACATCAACACCGACGTTAGTAGAATGGTTGATGGCTGCAAGAAATTCTTCCTGTTAGAAGTTGATGCAAGAGTAGTTGCTTGTTTTTGTGTTCTGTTGAAAATCAAAAGCCCTGATGACTGTCCCTCGGATCATGCCTTCCTGGAAAAAGTTGAAAGAATGAGCAGGAAAGAACGAGTTGACTCCATTAGCCAGCTAGCTTCGGAGGTTGTTGATACATTTGTGATAAGAGAGAGCACAAATGCCTCCATCATGCAACAACAAACCTATGAAGACTGGCTGACTGCAACAAATCTGAAAAATTGTGATGGTCTCTTTCTATGCCGACAACAAGGCTGCCCTACAACCTTCAAGTTTGATGGGAAGCGCAGAATTGCACATGAGAAATCCCATGGGTTTCACAAAGATCTTTCCGTTTCTGCATCATGATCAGTCACTGATGATATGTTTAACTACCAATGTGCTTTGCTTTATGTCGGAGTGGTCATCAAGAATTTCTTTGATGCAGTTTCAGAGGCTGATGGTGCACGTGTGGTAAGGTTTTGGAAGTACATGCTGCTCTTTCTGAGACAAGATGGTCCCCGAAGCAGAAAGTATGCACTGGAGGCCTTGTATCTTCTTTGCCAAATCAATGCCATTCTTTCACCCAGAGATGCCCATCTGCTCATCTGGAACAGATTCAACAAGAATTCATTTGGACGTGGAGGAAACATACCACTGGATCTTGCTCTGGAGCATTACAACAATCTCCTTAAACATATGGTAAAAAACCTTGATCCTAATTCCACTAACCAGAAAGTCAGGCTACACAAAGTGTATTTTAACATAATGTGTAAAGTAGTCCACATATTTCCATTGCAAGTTTGTTAAACTCAAACTTAAGAGCTTTAAAGTTGCATTACTAATAGTTGATTAGTTGGAGATTTCAAATGTCATTAAACATTTTGTCAACACTTATGTAACTATTTTTTTTTTAGTGTAGTGGAAACATGCTTGATAGATTACCTGGAAAAAGGAGCTGCCTTTGAAGGAAATGTCCCTAGTATGTTAACAGATCATTAAAATAATTTCCCCTTCAAAAGATGGCACATGTTTATTGCATGGGAACCTATATGTAGGAAGCAGTTACTTTTCGTCCAATTTTTTAGTGAGCACAAAATGTTTTGTAGTATGTAGCCTCCAATTAAGCCTGCCAATACACTCCATCTAGATGCATAAGTAACATGTTGTTTATTTGTATAATCTGTTTGTATATGTTTGTATTAGCGGAAGAAACTTTGAAAACCATTCCATAAAACACAAATGCTTGGAAAATTTTTATGATAATTGAGTGTTATTACATTAAACCAGTGGGAGGCTTAGAGACGTATTTCCAATTTGTATTTCTCTTATCTGGTCATGTTTTGAAATAGCTGCATTTCCTTGAAACAAACATATGCAAATAAACCTTCTGCCTGGACATGCTTTTTCCTGGTTCTGTTTATTATTTTCGTAATTATTTTTGTTAGTTGAAGATGTTAGGTCACTAAGGTATTATTCATAATGTCTATGTAATTTTTAACTGCTCAGTTCCAAACCATTGAAAGTAAATTTGTAAGTCTTAGATGCAATAAAGGTTCAATCTTTTTTAAAACCAATTGTTATCTATTGTTAAAAGCAGAAAATTAAATCTTCAGCAAGTGTTACATACTTTTATTTGTGCATGAACACCTTGTTAAACATGTTTTATAAAATATGATAAATTTTTATCAACAAGACATACATGTATTGTATTTTTTAATTCTATAACACATGAAATGCATTTATAATGAAATTTAGCAAGCAGGTCTTTGGTCTAAGTTCAATGTTTTCTTGCAAATTTTACATTCATAGTAAGGTACAGGCCATTAAATCATACAATTATACTACAACCTACAGATACAGTACAATCCCCTTATAACATACTTAAAGGGACTGGGGACTGTAGCACTGGTTGCCTTATCACAGAGAACATTATAAACAGGGTATTTTCTCTTGTTCCCTGTCTTTTGGGACCATTTAATTTGTACCTTGTATTGCAGGGTACATTGTATTAGAGTATGTTATAAACAGATTATGTAGTATGTGTATTTGATAACTTCATAACGTAAATACCATAACGTAAATGCATCTATTACTAGAAATGCTCAAATACAACTTTTTTGTTATATTTTCTGCGAAAAAAACAAGGGTGATTAATTTTGGGGTGGGGTTTTTTCAACATGGATGAATATTTCACTGTAATATACTTGCAGGACAATTCCAATAATTGCTGTTCCCTGTTCTCTGAAATGCCTAGAACAAAGTAAAGGAATATCCAGTTGAAGAAACGCTTACCTAAGCCCTTCCCAACCCCTTCCCTTTACAACATTCCCACCCCCTTCCCCAACCCCTTCCCCACCCCAGATACCATTGGCTTTTGTGTAGCTTCTTAATTTTGCTTTAAAAATTTGTGAGGCAGCAGAAAGACCAAAACCCTCTGGGTATTGCTGCACTGAGATGCTTAACACATTATGAAATATTAAAGCATCTACATTCAGCAACACAATGACCCCATACTGGCCACCAAGAGTACATTTTTGTTCAACAACTTTAACTGTTCATGGGCAACCCAAAGAGCAATCGCGCAAGAATGCAACAGTACTTTTTTTTACAAGAAAGAACCCTCAAATATTCTTCTTATAAGAACAACTTGTGAAACATACACAAGGCTGAGACTTAAGTCAAATTGTTCTGCCATCTCGGAAAATTCTTGATTTAAATACAAACAAAGTCTACCATGTTTTTGAGAAGGGCAGGGTTGTTTTGAATAGGCATTTTCAAATTTTTATAAATAAATTCAATGTCTTTATGAAACTCTTCCTTTTTTCAAGACCAAGGTTGTGGTACGGTGGTCCAATCCAGCTTGCTTATGGTGTCAGAAGCTTAGTGATGCTTTATTTAAAAGGTCATTCACAGTATCATGACTACCCGGGTTGAACCTCTGTCAGTTCAGCAACTTCGGAGATCCTAGCAACTGGTGCTAAACAACCATTTCACCTGCACCAATATACATAAAACCAGACTACATAAGCTACACTCTTTTTTTATAAGAACCAGGAAATTTTGATTGAGGCTGGCTGTTCTTAAGTTTTTGCCTTTTTTGAGCCTGAAATGTTCTTAATTCCTTGGTTACTGAGACACTTAGATCTGTCAGTGAATGTCTTTAGTGGTAATAGGGTTGTGTAAAAATGCAGCATGCCTGTCCTGTTCACTGTTTGCTTGCTTTTTACATTGTATGACTGTCGTACTTTCATGTCTAGCTTATATTCTTTAGGGCTTACGAAAAGGCCCAGCCTCAGCTTGTTCTTATTTTATTCTTAAAATCTGGGCAAAATCAAGGCTCGTGTTCTTATAAAAAAGAGTGTAGAGGCTAATTGCAACCTTGATGATCAAAGCAGCCAAATATTTAATTGGTATTCAACAATATCTTACCTCACAGATTATCCATATCTTCATCTTCGATGTAAGGCTTCACTGCTTTGTAATTAATAATGGCACTGAGAGACCGTGCTTGGTTGTCAGACTGATCTAAAATCTCCATTGCACATTCAAACTCCTCCATCCTGTCAACGTCATGTAGAATACTTATGCTAGAATCATCTCTTACTTGCATCCACTGTTCCTCTAGTTCATCTTCAAAAACTTCAACTGTTGTTGCATCAACCCCAACGGAATCATCCATCTCAAAATCATTGAAAACTTCTTTCAGAGCAAAAAGAATTTGACAAGCATGTCTCATTTGCCAAATTTCAATGTTGTCAAGGACATCATCAAGTGAGAACAGGTGTTTGATGTTTTGAAGCACTTGGGCAACATGGAAATCTGTGAACTCCAACATGATGGTGGGATAAGAAACTGCTTCAGTAACTAGGGCTTGTTGAAAGGATCCCTTATAAGCATTGAGTTTCTCAAGAATGCTACTCCTTTGTTCTTCTGTTGCATTTCTCTGTCTGCCCAATACACGGACTTTTTTGCTTTCCTTGAATGTCAGGAGTTGAGACATGCAAGATGGCTCAAACTGACAATGCAACAAGCAAATGTCGCAACATTTGCAAGAGGACAAGAACTCGGCATGTTTTCCAGGGAAATGATCTTGAAAAAACTTCCTCCTGCAAGATTCACTGGCAACATAATGTTTCATGTCATGCTGACATTGACTAGCCAAGAAACCATTATATAAAAGGTAACATTCGCTGTGTTTACCATCTCACCCAGCTCTTCCACATTCTTGTAAGTAGGCTTCAATAGATATTGAAGGACCAAAATGAATTACCCTACTCACTTGCTTGCAGTCTATCCCCATTCCAAAGACAGTTGTAACAACTACAACCTGCAAAAAACTCTCTTTCTTTCGCATCTCAGACAGAACATGTTCTTTGACTTACTTTGGAGAATCAGCATGGAACATCTCAACAAGCCTTGAGGTAGGATCTTCTTTGCCATCTCTATAGAATGAAGCACCCAACTGCAGCTTGAATGTTTTCCAAATGAGAGCACACTGGCTTCTTGTCTGACAGAATATGATTGTCCTCTCGCTACTTTCACCATGAAATCTCAATTCATTGATTATCTCTGCTTATATATCCTGGAACTTTCTTTCATTGCCAACGTATTTTGAAAAGAATGACAGATTTGACTTCAGATGACTTTTCTCAACTACGCTAGTTGACACTGTTCCGAGGTTTAATATACCAATTATTGAAACCCTGGTTGACTTTGTTGCAGTTGCAGTGAAAACAGCAAGCTTCACAGAATTGTCCAAGAGAGACCGTATCTCCCCAACCATACCATACCAATGACGAAAAGCAGATTTCTGGGAACTGCTGAAACCCCTAAAAAGATGAGGAGAGTATGTTTGGTTATGACATATATCTTACAGTATTATGTGTATTACTTGTAATCAATTATTGACAATTAAATCAATTTTACATGCTGAAGCATATTATTAACACTCACCATTGAACAATGCAGTGAGCCTCGTCAAATGCAACTCCAACACAATAATTCATGAATGCTGGAGAAGTAAGGAATTTCCTCCAACGAGTTGTTGCAAGCATAGGCATGGAGAGATGAAGATGATGTTGTAATAAACACCTTCCTCAACTTCACGCATAACGTCTTCTGACTGATCGGCATAGATAGCAACAGGATTCTGTCCAATTTCTTTCAGATGGGCTACTTGATCCATCATCAGTGACTGAAGCGGTGAAACGACAAGAATACAACTGACGAAGGGAGTAAAGCCCAACAAGTAGTCGGCAATGATCAGGATGGCCTGGTATACCAGAGACTTCCCATAACCAGTTGGAGCACTGAAATACAAGTTCTTCCCTTGGAAGAAATGTTTCAGAGCATTTATTTGATGGTGGAAAAGGTCTTCGATATTGTAAAGGTGCTTTACGAACTGAAGGCCTTCGTTAAACTTTTCCTCATCCCATACGAATTTCTTCACGCAGCTAGCTTTTGCCATTTTGATAGGGAATAGACTGGATTGCGGTGCGTTTCAAACGGCCTCGCCGCGCGGTTTGCTTGCCCTATTGTGATCCTCACCAATCAAATATCGAGCTGGTTACCAAAAAGTTGGTAACTGGTGCTGATTGGTCGATATACAAAGAGAATACAATAGAACATGGGAAATTTTGAAATGGAAACGAGGCGTGAACAAGCTTTATTACTGTGATTCGCAGATTCTACACTTGACCTGAGGAAAGTTTTGAGGGTGTGCGCGGGCTACAGTTTGTCTGATATGATCTAAAATGGCTGAGGGATTAACTTTTATTGTTTCACCATGTTTACTAACACCCAAATGTTCTCTACATCGAATGGCAAGGTGGCGGGAAGTTTTCCCGTAGTACGAGGCATTGCAGCCAGGACACTTAACCCTTTCCCGCCCAAGCTTTGTGCGCCAATTTCATACCTGTGAGACCGGCTGTTTTTATCCCGTAAAAACTTGCAAAAGTACTGCAATTTATAATATTGCGCAGTAAGAAATAATAACTCTTTTTAACTTTGAATGTCTCTTTATCATTAGAAAAGGCTATAAATTTAGTATTTCTGCAATTTTCGCATGAAATTTCTGCCAAGAAGGCCGAAATTTTATATTGATAAGTACGGCCTAAGCCTCAAAACAACAACCATCGGAGAAAAAACGCAATATATTACTCGAAATTTAACTTATTGATATGAGAGAATTGTTTTAGAAATAACATTAAACTAATTTATTACAGTTTTATTCAAGGATCTGTAATTTTTTTAAGAGAGAAATACATCCAGAGAGTTTTACTGCCACACGAGGCCGTCCTTCCAGATTAGGCCTTCCTTCGGAGACGTCCTTCCCTTGCCATCCTCTCACCGAATATTTTGACCATTTCGGTTAGCTACATCATTTTTACATTGGGGAAGCTCATTTCCGAAACTTAAGTTAACATGTTCTATTCTGAAAAACCCTATGAGTCAAATTTTTGGGCACTGTTATTGAAAAATTTCCTCAACACAAACAAGCGAGTTGTTTGTCGAACTTGCACTCCGAAACTTACAGGCTAGGCCCCTTCGTTGTGGTATGATTTATTCTAACTTATTTTCTTTCTCAATTATTTTGTGGGAACAAGTAAAAAATGAAGGTTCAAATGATGAATTTTCTGATTGAATTTCGACATAATAATATCTAAAAATCTCCTCATAATCACTGCTTTCCCAAAAATTCTTTAGTGACCTTCGCGCGTCATGGCGGCACGCTTCCCATCATGACAAAATTCTTGGGAATTAAAGTTTCGAGGGGCTTTTCGGTACGAAATATTATTCAAATTTATGCGCAAATACTGGATTCTGATTGGCCAATATCTGAATAAATTATACATAACAAAAGATTTCATGGAAAACATGTGTTTTCTTTCCAAATATGGTGTTTACAGGGCCTTATTTGGTTGGCCGGTATGGGCCATTCAGGAAGGAAAATTTGCGGCCGGTTTTGGCCGGTATGGGCGGGAAAGGGTTAAATTTATAAACAACGGTAGAGGACATTTGGGTAGGAAATCTGTCTTTGAAGGGAAAAAAAGATGATATGCCCCTAGGGGAGGTAAAAATAACATTACGTTTGATTTGGGGATAGCACTGCTTGACAAGGCGAGATAATTGGGTTTTGATCTTTAAACTGTAGGAACCAAGAAAAGGTAGACAAAAAATGAGCTTTGTTTTCTCCTCGTCAGAAGGACGAGGGGAGGGTTTATATTGAAATTTGATATTAAGAAAGCTACGAATGACACTGTCGATGAGATTAGAAGGATAGCAATCAAGTAGAAGAATATGTTTGATGCGAATAATTTCAGAATGAAAGTTATGATATGAGGAACAGATATGAAAAGCAAGGTAAATAAGAACTTAAATAAGAAGAAAGGAGGAGCCAAGTGGCAGTAAATAAGAAGAAAGGAGGGGACAAGTGGCGAACCCATTGCTACGCCATCAATTTGATCGTAGAGGTTATTATTGAAAATGAAGTGATTGTCTTTGGCAGCGAGAGTAAGGAGATTACGAAATTGAGAACAGTTAAAAGTGCATTCGTTATGCCTTATAGTTTGTGAATCGGAGAAAAGTAATTCCATGCAAAGGTCAAATGAAAAAGAGTTCTTAACAGAGAATTCATTGATAGTGAAGGGATAAAGTATGGGAACAAGGAACTTAGCTAATTTGTAATTGTAGGTGCCAATAGCTGAGGGAATGGACGAGTAGGACAGTCAGGTTTGTGGACTTTTGGCAGTCCATATAGGATGCCAGGAGTACTACCAGAAGGAAAAAGGTCTTTATAGACAGAATCGGTTATGGATTTTTTTTTGAGTAGTTTACCTCTAAAAAAGTTAACAAGTTTATTTTCTCTTTTAATAGAAAGATCAAGCATATCATGATCGAGTTTAGTGGATTTAGAGGCGTCAGTTAGGACAGAATCAACCTTATTAATGTATTCAGAGCGGTCAAGAATGACGATGCCATTACCTTTATCAGGGCGAAGAATGATGATATCTCTATTGCAAGACAGGTTTTTAAGAGCAGATAGTTCAGCTTTGCTTATATTCAATGGAAAGTGTCTAGAGTCGAAGCCAAAGAAAGAAGAAAGAGCTATGCTTTTGAGGCAGGTCTTAACAAAATCAAAATTAACATTACTTTTAGAGATTGGCTTATTCTTAAGGTCACAAGCTAATTTTTCAAACGGAGTAAGGAAAGAGCAATAGTTGAGTTTATAAGGTATAGTGTTAAATCTCAGACCACAGGAGAGAGCTTTCTTTTCGATTTCGTTCTAAATATAGGAAGAATAATTAAAGATAACTTTCTTGGGGTCAATGCCTGTAGCTATATTCTTGTTTGAGTTTTTCTAATTGACAGTTTTGGGAAATTTGAGTGTTGCAAAGGGACTTAGAGTTATTGGAATCTATGAAATTAATACTAATATTATAATCAAACCAACAAAAAGAATTACGAAGCTGTTCACTGGAACCTTTACTTCTGACTTCATTCGTCTTGACATGTCTCTTCTTGGTTGTGATTTCAGCTTTCAGTAATCTTTTCCTACAGGTGTCTAAGGCATTTGAGGAGCAAAGGTGAACGTTGGCAAGCTTGCAGTGAAGGAATTTAGGTATAACGCCAAAGTTATCACAAGATGTTAGGAACTGGAGATCTAATTCTGACTTCTTGAGTTTTCTGTCCAGTTTTTCATGGCGTCTGAATTGTTGAAGACCATTGCTGCCATATTGTCGAAGGATGATTGTAGAGAAAGGAACATTTGCAGGAAAACGCAAACTTTGAATGAATTTTTTATGAACTTTTTATGAAGGTGCTGTGGCGTCTTGGTGTAATCCAGCTGACTCGTGGTGTCAGAAGCTCAGTGTGGTCAGGGTTCGAGCCCAGCCACCGTAGCGTCACAGCCAGGGTCGAGGTCTCGATTAGTTAACCTACTACTGAGATCCTAGCGACTGGCGCTAAAACACCATTTCACCAATGAATTTCAGAATGAGAACGATGATTAATAATTTAGACATTGTATTATCCATTTATTGATTTTTTAAGATGACAGAAACTTTAATTATTTCGACAACTCCAGCCAATGACATAAACAGTAAGTTAAAAAATTAACAAAGTTGACTAGTCCATTGTTCAAAGAAAAGTTTCGAACCTATCACAGGTTCATCATCAGTCCAAGTGAAATTAGAATTACAACATCATAATTTATAGTAATAATGACAATAGATAGAATGCTAGAAAAAATAATTGACACGAAAAGTAAGTAAATAGCAAAAACAAAGTGAGGGAAATGCTAAAGGACAAAGGACAAAGGTGAACAGGGTAGGGAAAAAGCATGAATATTAAAACAATTCTGAGGGAATAGAGGACTGTTGCGAATTGAGGGATGGGTGATCGTGCAGGATGAGGAGACTTTCATGAATAAGGAGATCAAAAGAGTTGCTAGGTTTATTAAGAATAGAGAAATTATCAGGAGACGCAGAGTGACCAGTTTGTGTGATATGATCTAAAATGACTGAGGGATTGACTTTTATTGTTTCACCATGTTTATTAACACCCAAATGTTCTCTACGTTGAGTGGCAAGGTGGCGGGAAGTTTTCCCGTAGTATGAGGCATTGCAGCCAGGAAATAATGCTAAGTGTATTGGACTGGTGAGGTTCCCGGGTGAAATCAGGTTGTTTGCGGATAGATGTTATTTGATTTCTATGCATGGTTTGTAGTGGAGGTAATGTGGTTATTGAAGCATTGTTAAAAGTTACTTCTTTATTAGTTATTTTCAAAAAAATTGCAAAGCGATTGGAAGCTGAGGGAGGATTTATCCACTCACACACACAAATCAGTGAAAAACGAAAACAGCTAAAGAAAGCATACAAAAAGGTTAAAGACAACAATAACGTATTTGGAAGATCCAAGAAGACCTTCAAGCATTTTGATGAAATGGATCAGATCATGGGAGATAGGCCAATTACTAGGCCTCCAAGTTTATTTGAGAACAGCAAGCAGGCTTCAATTGAGAGCAATTAGACAACGAAATTTCAAATGGTGTCCTTGGGAATTTGGTGATGATATAGAACGCTTACAATCAACTCCTTTGCCTGCCTCAAGTAGTGCAACTCCACCTCTGCCTATGCCCACCACTATATCCAATGATACTGTTACTTCTTACAGTAAACAAGGAGAAAATCCTGTCTTCACGAACAGGAAAAAGTAAAAAGCGAAGAAGAAATGAAGTGTTTATGTCAACTGCCTTCAAAATAATGTAAAAGCAACAAAAAGCAGCTGATGACAGATTTTTAAAATGGAGCAAGAAAAGCAACTTTGAGAAATCTTAATAAAGGACAACAGAAGAAAAGAGGAGAAACAACATGAAATATTCATGATGCAGATGATAGGGAATATCTCCATGAGAGTGGCCGAAAGTTTCAATGGAAGGCAGAATTTTGCCTACCAGCAACAACCACCAGCTTTCCAACATTACCAGCAACAGCAGAGCCAGTATTCGAATCAATCTACTTCTTCTAGTAATGGGGACCTTACATCTGTTATCTAATATAATGTAATTACTGTGATTACGTGATAAGTAAATGAATAGTATTGAAAAGTTTTTATGTTGTTAATAAAAGCTGGTTATTATAAAAAAAAAGTTGATAACACATCTACATCCTAGCAATATTTTATCAGATGGAATTTGTATTCTGTGACGGTTGATTTCTGCTGTCATTACCACCTGTTGGTTGAATAGAGGACTCTTTCATACAGGTCAGAGTCAAATTCTTCCTTGAAAATCTCACAGACGTTGTGTGGTACACAACAAGTAACAAAATATTCAATTCGTTTTTTCAGTGTTGACCCTTGTTTTGTTTCAACAAGCAACGCCATCTCCCCTTCAACCTTCCAAAGGCATTCTCAACTACCATCATGGCCCTAGTAAATCTGTAATTGAAATACAACTTCTCTGATCCAAGTGTGCCATTGAAACCTTTCCCTGAAGGGAAAGGTTTCATCACCCACAATAAAAGGGGACACACAGCATCTATTCTTAATTTTTCTTTTGAAAATAGTGCTCCATTTTGACCCTTCTTAAAGATAGAGGAGTTTTAAACATTTCTAGTGTCGTGAACTTTACCAGGCCATCCAACATTGATATCAATGAATCTGTATCTGCTGTCAACAACTCCTTGCAGAATGATAGAATACCAGCTCTTGCGGTTGTAGTAGTCTACATGGAATTCAAAGGGGGTTTTAACAGGTATGTGATAGCCATCAATTGCACCCACACGTTGTGGAAAGCCCCACTTGTGCTTAAATTCTGCAAGCACTTTGTCCAGTTCTTCATCGACAGGGATTATTATGTACTCCTCTAGCATAGTAGTTACAACTGAAGAACAGAAATCTTAAGTGATGTGACATACACTTGCATCAGATATGCCAAAAGATGGCAAATAGCTCTTTAGTCAGAATTTGTTGCTAGCCCCCAAGAGCCACACCGATTTGTTTTCTGGCAGGAATGCTTGCCTGAGATGGTTGTCTTCTTTGCTGATGAATGGGGATATGTTTTCACACAGGAAGCTGAATGTTGACTTCCCCATTCTAAAGTTTCTTTTCCAGTCCTCATCACTGAAGGTCTTTCCACAATTGTATCCCACCAATTGTCGCTTCTTGGTCTATTCCAGATAGATCTGGAAATTTCACGAGGTTTTGAAAACTCTACAGTTAAATTGTTAAACATACGTCTAACCAGCCTTGCCCTGAATGTTAGGTAATTGCAAATATGGTGCTGAGCAGCAAATATTTGTGTTTCTCGACATTTTCTTCTCACTAAAGCTCTTCATTTGAAAAAATATCGCATTGCCAGAGCTATAATCTTCAGTAAGAAAAAGCTTCGACAAAATTGCGGGCCTAACAGTTGATCATTTGCTTCGTTTGCCATGTTTTCATTCCTTCGCCAGTTTGATCAACCTATTAAGCATGCGTGATATTATTAACCCAGTTTGGCCCCAGATCAGGGCTTACACTACGAGCAAAACTAACCCAGGGCAAACCCGGGTTAGTATATGTAGTGTAAATAGGGCTTTAGATTTAGCATATTTCACTGGATTTTTCACTAATGCAATACCACCCTGATTATCATTTATTACAACAGTGTTGAGCTTGTCTGGTATTAGCTCCTGCACAAGGCGGGTCAGGTGTATAACTTCTTCATAAGTAATTAATAATCAATATTGACAGCGCAACTGATTTCTACTTCTTAGATTTCCAATTAATTGGTGATCCATTTGCACAAAGGCTAATGTCGTAACCTGTAATGCTGTGTTGGTCAGCTAAGGATGAAGCCCAATCAGCATCACAATATGCAGTGAGTTATAGATTAGTGGGTTACTTCTTAAACGCCAAACAGTAGTTGCTGGTGTCCTTCATGTACATGCTTTAACACTATCTAGTCAGCAGCATGAGGGCAAGATAAGTGCTGTGACAGCTTAGAAATGGCATAGCTAAGTTCTGGTCGTGTTGGAAGCTTAGTCTATGTTATTGCATAGACTATGCTTCCAACTACTTGGTGGTACTGCTTGATGTTCCCATCTGTATTGGTGATTACATTTGCATGATAAGAAGTTGGGTTTGGCTTACATGGTGTGGTACATGGTTTGAAATTTTCCGTACCTTGAGATTTAAGTATGTGTTCCAAGTAATTTGTTTGTGACATTTTAATTATGTAATCCGATTCCAACGAAAGAGGACAACTTTCCAAGGTCCTTCTTGTTGAATTTTGTGCTGTTTCATTTCATGTAGAAGGATTTCAGAACTGACAGCAATAATTATATCATCAACCCATACAAGTAGAAGAATGGATCCGTCTTTACCATATTTGATAAAGACGCAGGGATCGGCAGTCTTGATGCCACTTTCTGCCACTTTGTTTCAATCCGTACAGTGATTTGTTTAATTTCCAGACTTTTTCACCTGATTTGTAACCAGTTCCTTGCTCTACATAAACATCTCAGTCAATTGGAGCGTGTAGATAAGCACTTTTCTCATCTATTTGACACAGTAGCCAATCATACTGTACTGCTACTTGCGTCAGAGTTCTTACTGATTTTCAGGCAGTTGGTGAGAATGTCTCTGAATAGTCAATTCCTTGTACTTGACTATATCCTTTATCCACACAACGTGCTTTATAAACAGCGTTTTCAGGGTCACCTTTTGCAGCATACATATCTGCTACATGGCTCAACCTTCTTTGCATTGTGGACATAAAGGTAACAAACTTTCCCAAATATGTGTAATTTTGCAGCATTCAATTTTAATCCAGTAATTGAGCCATAAGGGATATTCTTGGCTCATTGGATATAGCAATGGTTGTGGATGTATGTTAAAGTCATTATGGCATAGTTCTATAGGTACTTTGGCATTTGCCATTCTATAAGTAGGGCTCAGGCCATTTCCAACAATGTTCGCCAATTTCTTTCCCCTCTACCATTTTGGTGCAAAGAATATGGTGATGATAGTTTATGCTTGATGCCGTTTTTAAGGAGTAATGCTTTGAATTCGTTGGATATATATTCTTCTTCATTGTTGCTTCCGATACATTTAACATCTCCTGCTGGAACTACATCAGTGTGGAAATTGACTTTAACGTAAGGTGCAATATCAGCAATAAATTTCTCAGTAGCTTTTACAGCATCTGATTTTTCTTTAATAAAAAATGTTAACAAGCATCTAGAATAATCATTGGTAAAAATTATGGCATGTTGAAAACCATCTTTAGCAATTGGGTCAATAGGGCCAGCTAGATCTGTGTGTTCTAATTTGAAAGGCTCTTTAGCTCTTACATCGGGTTCTATATCGCAAACATTTGTTTGCTTTGAGAGGGTACAAGTTTCACAATCAAAGTTTTTCTTATCTGTTATGCTCATACCTTGAACAAGGTGCTCTGCCTTTTTTCCATCTTCAAAATTACAGTGTTCCAGAAGTTTGTGCCACATTTCTAGGGTTTCACTTCTCTTTTTAGCATCAGAGGTTTTACATAGGTAGTAAAGGCGGCCATATTGTTGAATAGAAAGTGTAGTTTTACCATCATTTGCTATCAGCATCGCACTGTCTCCAAATTTACTTTGGCTCCCAAACGTGTTGCTGCTTGAACAGAGAAAATATACTGGGGGTATGTTGGAATGAACAAGGCATTCCAGGAACGGCACTGAGCTAAATCAATGTACTATTAGTTGGGAGCAAAAAATGGTGTCCCAGGGCATGCCCCCAGAAATTTTTTTAGTTTTTAGCAACACGCCCTTCAGTCCCTTGGAGACACCCATTTTTTCGCAAAAGAACATGTTTCCAAAGTATTTTTTAGCCTAAATATGATGTATTTTCCTATAAAATGGCAGTGTTTTATCATCGCATCCGTCATGTATAGCTGGTCGATATTATGCAGATGAGAGGAAAGAAATGTTTTTTTCTCTCAAGGTTATATCTTGAAACAGACATTACTTTATACAAGAAAAATATTTACTAAAAAACATTATTTTCTAGAAAATCTTTCGAATCGTTTTTGATTATACCCTTTAAACCGCTTGACTTATTTTTGTAAAATCCTGGCTGTTTGCTCAGCCATCTCAGCAACGTGTGTTCAACTTGCAGAAATACAAGTTCTTCTTATCTTTTTTGAAGAATGCGGGATCTTGAAGATGAAATAACTCTCTTCATTCTACTGAAGACTCTCTCACAATGGACACTCGACAGCGGTGTTACTGCAGCAATCTCTAAGAGGACCAATGCTTGAGGAAGCACATTTTGTAGACCTGCGCTGCTTATTACCGTCAGGAGATCTTGCCGACTTGCTGTTCCTTCCTTGATTGTTTCTTCCTTGAGGAAATTTTCATCTGCTGAGTCTGCCAGCTGCAGAAGAAGCCACCCGGGTTCGTGTAAACACTCACAAATATTTTTATAAAGCAACGAGCTGCCCCGGGTTGAGAGCCAGCCCGGGTTTGTGTAAATCCTTATTTCTGTATAAAACAGCCAGGTTATGCTCTAACGAAGTAATGTCGCTGATTGCAAAGGGGTACAGTTTCTGAAACTGTCCAATTGCTGTCCTAATCTCATGTGATGGACGAATTTTGTTTCAATCAAACTTGCTTGGATGGATGAGGTCCATCCCCTTGAATTTATCTAGGTTTTCAAACAGCCAAGCAAGTTGCTCGGAAAATTCAATGCAAATTTTGTTTTTCGACAATGGTCACCAATTGTTTCTAGTCGCATGGGGAACCATTGTTTGCCTTTTCTGTTCCTCTCCATCCCCCTCTTGCACGTGTGACTGGGAAGTTGGGATCTGCTTTGAGAGTATCCTCCCAGATCTGGTCAAAGCTTAGCTCAGCAAGGAAACGAAGAAAATTGTCAAGCATAGACTTAACCTGAACTGGATCTAAGCTTGGCTTCTGCATGACTGTAATGATAGGCGTACAGTCTTCAAAGATGCTTCTGTACAGTTTAAGCAGGCACAAAAAGTCTACATTTTGGATGTTAGCACAAAGGCCTCTGGCAGTAGCCTGAGTATCAATTTTCTCTATCGTAATACCGAAAAGCACTGTACTGATTGTTTCGTAAAAGTAATCAATTGCAGCTATGGCCGTGTCGCGAGAAAGCCATCTTGTGTCTCCAGGCTTTGGCAGATGATAGCCCAGGCGGTGTGTTTGCTTTGGACTGCTCCTAAAAAAGGTTATCGATTTGTCTACTGTGCCAAAAAACTGAGCCACTTCTGGAATTTTATTGACAGTCTGGGATGATTATAGTAGGCAAATTGAAAATGATCTAGTACCTGATTTTGCACATTGTTTAGTGCACCGCTCATAATTGGAGCTCCATCATAAGATTGCCCTATGACTTTCTCTTTGCCTGTGCCAGGAGTTAGCTTATATTTCTCCAGAGTCTCTAATAAAATGCTCGTCAACCCATTGGCTGATTGATCAATTGACGTATCAATAAGGCCAAGTAAGTGTTCTTCAATATTTCCTTGATGAATAAGTCTCACGGTTATTGTGGATTGTTCGGTGTTGCATATGTCGTCCATCATTATAGAAATAAACCGAGATTAGTTAATTCTCTTCTGTATTTACTTTTGACCTCTTCAAAGATGCATTTGATAAGCTGGTTTTGAGGCTCGTGGGACCTCTTCAAAGATGCATTTGATAAGCTGGTTTTGAGGCTCGTGGGAAGTGTGTGTTATTCTTTCATTGTTAAGGAATACTCTAAGCTCATGGCTGTACTCCCCTAGCATATCCATAAGTTCAAGGAATTTACCTCGGTTAGATGAACCAGTGGATTCTGCATGCCCTCTGAATGCAAGGCCTTGGCAGGATAGAAAGTGGCAACATCAATGTGATGCCTCATCATCGATGAATACCTTGATGCGTTTTGATTATGCCTTTGTACTTCTCTCTTTCTCCCCTCATCCAGTGCTGTTGCAAAATTTCCGAGCAACTGATACGTAGTGTGATTGCCAGTATGATTTTTAGAGGTCTAATGCCGGTTAGCTATGCTCCAAAGGTTTCTTCCTGATGACACAAAACCAGTTCGTTGCACAAAACAAACCCTTGTCATCTAGAAAGAAGAAAGAGACGAGTTTTTTTAGTTCCGTTGCTGTAATGTAGTTTTTTTAACCCTGATTGTCGATTTCTCAGAGCATTGAGTGGCAACCAAACAGAGGTAAGCTGTTTCACTCCATTTTTTTATGTCTGGGGTTAAGCTTAAACGGCCTTTAATGTCAAGCTTTCTAGCCTTAGCAGCAGTTAGCCCTGATTTCAAACCCACACGTTATTAACTTCAGTATTTTAGTAGCATGGCCGCTATTGTCAGCCATTGCCAAATCGTGAGGGCAGGCGAAGTAATTCTTGAACACTTAAACATTATTCGAAGAAGAGAAAAGGCAGATACTAATCTAATCTACATGAAATTTCGTTGAAATGCTTAAGTGCTTTACTCTAATAAATGCTTTCCTTTAAAGTTTATCAATTTGTGAATGTGTGTAGTCAAATCGTTTCAAATAATGT
This sequence comes from Chrysaora quinquecirrha, assembly GCA_014526335.1. Classification (NCBI taxonomy): domain Eukaryota; kingdom Metazoa; phylum Cnidaria; class Scyphozoa; order Semaeostomeae; family Pelagiidae; genus Chrysaora; species Chrysaora quinquecirrha. The sequence continues at coordinate 1,975,112 of JACTAT010000063.1, read as the reverse complement.
AAAGTTGAAGTTTACCAAATTCAGAATCAAATTCAATTTCTAAGACATTAGACATTATTTTTCTCACCTTTGAGTGATCTCCCATTACAAGACGTGGTCAGCGAAAAAAGTATTCTTCTCTTCACAACCACATATCCATGAAACATTCTGATACACAGCTTCAAAGTAACGATTCTTAAGAGTAACAGGGGGACATGGCCCCCTTTGGCAACACTTTGAGACAAAGACGCTGTTCATGGGTTAATTTATTATTTTGAGTAGATAAAAGAAAAGATTTTTGAAACACCCCATCTTACACTCCCAGATACAGCCAGATTCATTTTTCAGTAGTTTTTTAACTTTCTTATTTCACACGTGTTCACTTACTGAAGTCCAAACTAGACTTGAGGGGCCCTGCGCTATTAACTTTCATAAATGCATAGCATGGTCCGTCGTCAGAAAATGAATCAGTAGGCAAATACGTCACAAACAGAAAGAATCTGCATTGTTTTTCCTCAAATGCTATGGAAAAGACTAGACTAATAGCTTGGCCAAAAGTTGAGGGCACCTATTATCAGCTATAATCTCATAAAGAAAAGAATGTTGGCAGCACCCTTTCAAAGGATTATAATATGAGGAGAATGGTGGAGACAGAAACAGGCCAGATTCTCCATGTTATTTTACAGAATTTTATTCGGATTTTATTTAAAAAACCTATAATATGACTGCCTGAAAAACTGCTATTAAAGTAATCGCATTAATAGCACTGTCCACAATGTACGAAATTATCATCTCTGTTTACAATATGAGTTGTGGCTTCACAGTCCACCAGAAATGTATCCACATCTGACTTTAAGATCAGGTCATCGTCACTATTTCTAAAAGCAAAGCTATGCTTGGTTGATCTGTGTCACTTGATGAAGCTAATTTTGGTTGATCTTTTTGTTTTTGGCAGACTTTGTCAGTGTCTGTAGATGATTTGCAGTGATTACACCATTTTTTGGCTTTTTGTTTACATTCTGAAGATCTATGTCTTGCATTTCCACAACTGTAGCAAATAGTTTTGGAATGCTCAACTTTGGCCTTCAATACAACATTTTCACTCTTTTCAACTTGATCAGATCGACTTTTTTCAATGTCTTAAAAAATTCGTAAAGCTTGCTTGAAGTTTTGGAACTTTTGGACAATATCAGACTTTGTAGTTGCAGCAACGAAGGGTCTTTACTCATCTGGTAACCCCTTAAGAGTCAATGGGACTAAAAGACCATCACTTACAATTTCTTTAGCATTTCTTAGGGCGTTGGCAGTTGCTTCTGCTCTCAGTTTGTAATCTTTTAATCATTTCGGAAGTGTTTTTCTTCAAATTATTAGCATGTAGCATGGCCCCCTGAAAAGCAGTCCTGATGGATTGACGGGGCTACCGTGCATAAATAATTAAAAATGAATGAATGAATGAATGAAAGATGTTAGCTGTGTGCAAAGGGTAATAATTCTAGGCTTTCCTGTGCCAGCATATTGGTCTTTCAATATTTGAAAGGGTTTCCTGCCATCATCATGGGCTTTTCTCATTACTAAAGAAAGGGAGCGTTTATCTAAAAATTGAATCAATTTAGCAAATGCTGTTTCATTTTTCTCTTGGTAAGAAATTTTTCAGCTTTTTCAGTTTCATATATTCTAGAAACTCTGTCTCCCATAGCTCAAATTTTTGTTCATCTCCATCGAAGGTAATATTCTGTCATTGGTTACTGGGCCTATAACCAGCCCCCCTCCTAAAATAGCCCCCCTCCTACATTTCTTTACAAAACTCAAAATGCACGAAATAAAGTTGGGTGAATGTTCTTGACTTTTCCTAAAAATTATCTGCGGACCTTATGATGTGGTACTAATGAACCGTTACCATAGCAACCATGTTGAAAATTGTCACTTTAGGAACAACGAAATTCAGTCTAATTTCTTTGATGAAATTGATATCTTCATGAAACTTGGGCAATGGTAATCCAATATCAGATGACACCAGATAATAAACCCTGTTTTTGTGAAATGCATTTGGATTCTATTTTTAGAATATTGCTGACATCAGCATTATTTATCATTTCTGACGCTCTAACAATGCTAATTAAATTTCTCCTTGCAAATATCAGTGTATTGGTGACTCAGTTCTACTTTTCCATCAGAAGCTACTTCAAGAAACCCATATGAACAAAAATAATGACAGTTTTCTATCATGCATGCGCAGTATTTCTACAGAAAAGTAAGAAATTTTTCAAAAATGTAGCAAAATGTGTTTAAGTATGATTATAACAGTCAAAATGGGTTTTCCAATAGTTTAGTAGTGATTATCAGTCATATAATTGAAGGTAAAGGTAGAAATGTCAAAAAGTGAAAAAGTGATTATTATGTCATTACGACGTCATAATGCATTGGATACCAACAAAACCTTACAGTTCCAAATAATATGATTACATTAATATTTTGGCCAAATTTCATCTTTCTCGCTCTTCCCAGGTGTGAGCTATAAGGGGGGCGGGGCTAATTTAGCCCCCCCTCGGTCTGAGGATGCTCAAAAAAGCCCGGTCCAGATAGGGTTAAACTCAAGATGGAGGGTAAGACATGAACAATAAAGACAACAATTCAACAAGTGGTGTTCATAGCAGCCATGTTTTCTACAGAAGTAAAGGCATGGAAAAACTAACATAACAAATTCATAATGGCACATATATGGGATAAACATAACAAAGGATATAAACTTAGCATCAATATTAACAGGTTCAATGGATGTTGTTGTGGGTGGGGTTTTTTGGTATCATTTCCCGTGGATTTTTTCGTTTTGCTTTCGTTATTTTGATATTTTAACTGATCAATTTCTTTTTTAAATATTTTATTTCATCTGGCAACTCTGAATTTTCTTTTTTGAAGAGCAAGCTCTCTTGACGAATTTGATCTTTATCCATTTTTACAGTAGGGTATTGAACAGCATGTGTAATGGGTTGCTTCAATTGCTCCTTTAGACCACTGATTTCTTGAAATAATATTTCAATTTGATTCCACACTGGCTTCAAAGGATCTTTTAACCAAAATGTCTCCAATTTAAGAGATTTAATTGATTGGATTTTATGCAAAACCAAAATCGATATCAGAACCTGTTTTTTTTATCTTTGTGGAAGCCTTGAGTTTTGAAAATTAAAAAGTTGAGCCCTTAACTTTTTAATGGAAATAAGTCATATGTTGAAATGCTTAGTGCCTTAGTAGCAACCGAATGAGCTAATTCATAAGGTGTCCTCTAAACAATATGTGCTATTTATGAATAAACCACACTCGGAAAATTCAACAATTTAAATCAACTCAACTTCACCTTTGCCGGGATTTAGATCAGATCAACAAGACAAACTCACGAGTAATAATTTTTGAAAATGCAAAACAACCCAGATACAGTAAAAACGTATAATTTTGCAGCTCACTCACAATTTTAAATACAAGATTGATATCAGTCCGTTACTAGTCCTCAACTCTGCTTGCCACATGTTCAAAATTTCCAGGATGTTTCCCTTTGATAGTGTAATAATAAAAGTAACCATAAAATGTTGATAATTCTTTTAAGAAAAATTCTGAGGTTAAATGTCCAGTTGAGATGGCTTCTAGCGTTGTCCAAATAAATCTTTCCTGGGCAACCTCTTCTGGCAATAAACTTATTTAAACATGACATGAACTGATCCACTGTCATATCTAACACTGTTGCAATGTACACGTCACTAGTTAAGCTGCATACAAAGAGAAGAATAGAAGCTTTTCCTTCTGTTTTCTAGTCCAGCCTTGTATGTGATGGGACCAGCAAAATCTACAAGACTGAAATGGACGAGAAACTTCAGTCCTCTCTTTGGGCAGGTTTCCATGTGGTGGTGGACTATATGCCTTTACATGAAAGCGTTTATCCATGACATTGGTGTCTTATTCTCATTACCATGTGTCGTAATCTTGGAATCCAGTACATCTGCTGTATCTGGGTCATGGTCAAGCTAACTCCTATATGGAGAGTTTCAAAAACGTGTGCATCCTGAATTAATTTCTGACTGAACAATGAATCTGGTGATAGATAAATCGGGTAAATTCCCTGGATTCTTCCATTACAAATGTAGATTCCCTTACTGTTTCTTTGCAGGTTCAATCTTTCCTGATATTCTTTGAACTGTTATGTTGATGAATTTGGACTTTGCACTCTCCTTGCCCCCATTCTATGGTATCTTCAATGTCATTTGTTGTTAGTTGACCTTTAATTCTATCTGCCTTCTTTGCTCTGCAACTGTTAACAAACCTCAATATCCAACTTTTCACTCTCATATCACTCCAGTACAAATATTTCTCTATAACGCTGTCAAGTTGTTCTGAATGTTCTACAGCGGTCCTTTTTTTTTTTCTTTGCTTTAGCTTCTGATTCTGGTACCATTGTAGTATAGTACCAATTTGCTGGTATTTTGTTGCAGGAAATACTCTGCTAGCAACGTCAGCCTGATTTTGTTGAGCACTGACATGTTGTCACTGTATGTCGTCCTTTCTTGGATCCTTCATATGTACCGTTCTATTTAATCTGGCTGATTTGGACAACTTAACTTCGTAACTTCCAAGTGTACAAGGTTAAGACTGGCGGCAAGACTAGCGGCCGCGTGTCTTGATGCGCGGCCGCGCCTTTTAAACTCGCGGCCGCGTGTTTTGAAACACAACTTCAAGACACGCGGCCGCACGTTTGAGACACGCGGCCGCACGTTTTAGACACGCGGCCGCACGTTTTAGATGCGCGGCCGCACGTTTTGGTTCAAAACGTGTAGCAGCATACTTCAGGGTTCACAATTTGAGCTGGTCTGTAGTTTATAAAAAGTAGAAATATTCTGTTCCATAGATTGTGGTTTGTTAAGTGTTCGGACACAGAATAGGGAGTTCCGATATTTCTACAAAAATAACTGATATTTCTGACTTTTTCAAAAAGGGATCTTTTTTAATGTTGAAATTTAGTTAGTTACATTCTACATTCATAATTAATGGCATCATACTGTAATATTCCTGTCTATTTGTCAATATCTTCCACTTGCAAACCGAGTTCAATATAAAATTGAGTTAAACTTTAAACTTGTCATTCTTGCAAAGAGAAAAGTTTGAACAATTTTAGCATGTAATTTGCACTCGCCCTCAGCATCAATTGGAATTTCAAGATCATTAAGTATGAAGGTAGAACGTTTTTGCTCATGAATGTTTGTTCAACCCAAACTGTGTGCTGCTTGCTCAATACCGAATATATCTTCTCTTCTCTCATCTGTCATTCTAATGTCATGAAACTAAACTTGAAATCTTCATAGCCGAATTGGAAAACCGGTTGTAGTGATGCAGCAAAGCAATCCTTCCAGCCAAACAAAATAAACCTCTGCAACTATATTGAACGGACTGCAGAATTTGTTTCAGGCAAAGGTTTTGATAAATGCATTGATTAGAATACGGACCAGAATATAATAAGAGAGCATTTTCTACGATTAACAACTGGTTTAAAGTCTTTTCTCAAAACGCGCGGCCGCGCATCTGAAACGTGCGGCCGCATGTCTCAAACGTGCGGCCGCATGTCTTGAAGTTGTGTTTCAAAACACGCGGCCGCGAGTTTAAAAGGCGCGGCCGCGCATCAAGACACGCGGCCGCTAGTCTTGCCGTCAGTCTTAACTTTGAGAAGTTACGAAGTCAAGTTGTCCAAATCAGCCACGGTACCAAGTGGGTCTTAAACGGAAGCAATGTCTTTCAATATGACTTTCTTTGTTCTATTTCCTGCAATGACAACTGGAAAAACAACGCCAATTGTATAATTTACTTTATTCCGTGACAGACCTAGCAATTTAGTTGACTCATCTCTCTTTACTCCAAGCTGCTGTTTTGCATTACTATGGTCTGTATTTCCCTTGCTACTGGATTCCAGCGGTTCACCTTTCAGTTCTTTTATATCTGAGTGCCGCTTGTGCAACTCAAAGCCAGCTATCTTGTAATTGTCTAAGTTCCTGAGAGCAAAATATAATCAACTTAGAGGCTCTGCTTTCCTTCTTCAACTTCATGAGGATGTCCTTCTTCTTTGCTTGAGAGATGCTGGTCAATGGTGCCTCCAAGAAGGGAGGGTGATTGGTTCAAACAAAAAAGTGCACGGCTAAAGTGGTATGTTTCCACATTTTCTCTGTCCTTTTCTCCATAAAGTTAAATGTCAATGCATCCCAATCACCTTAGTATACTCTTATTTGAAGAAATACCTGTTTCAGATCTGCTGCAAGTGTAATAGATCTCAATGTTTTACAAAAGGATGTCCTATATCTTATTTTGTAGCTTAGGTCCAGCTTTTAAGCATTCATTTAGTGATGGTGCATTCTGGTTTTCTCTGGTTGATGCATCATAGCTCCACCCTAACTTTTGTACTTTCTGCTTCTTGTCTAACAACAGGTTTATGTGGTAAATAGAACTCTCTACCTTGTGGTTCACTTTCTACTTTTTCAATGAATCCTTGTTCCATTTGATCTTCTATGATTTTGTCATACTGTTTATACAGCTCTGGATTTCTCTCAACTTGTAGTTTGAAATCACCTTCCAGGTTAGATATTGTTGAGAATGGTAATGATTATTATTCTAATTATTAAATGATGATTGACATCGCAATAGTTTTGCACACGGACTCGATGTCATGTGACTAACATGCCGTATTTTTCAGTTGTGATAATTTTGTAGTTTTATTGTGTATGTTGTTATTCCATTTTCTTGTTGTGTTCAAGAATAAGAAATGTTCCTTGAAACTCTTGAATATTCCTGAAAATTTTGAAATTCTAACTGGTTATGGGCCCCGAGTGCGTTACTAAACTTAGACTATTATATTGTATCCTGTAATAATTAAATGGCAGCAATTATAGAATGTTTTCATTCAATATAAGATTGAAAGTCTCGCTTTATTTGAACATGTGGATGGAACTGCGGAGAGGCCTGAAGGTGAGCCAACTTCAAGAGAAGGAAAAGTTTTTCAGCTGCATGCAAAAAGGGTGGGCTTATATTCTTCTTGCCATAGATTCAGATCAACAAATCCTTGTGAGGGACACAAAAACTACCCAGAAAGGCGGCAGCTTGGGATGCTTTGAAAACACAGTTTGGTCACAATTCTGCAAAAGGTTCGTCTTAGACAGCAGTACTACTCTTGTAAGTTTAACCCTGGAGGAAATATGTTGCAACACATAAATTAACTGAAGTCTCTTCATGAGCAATTGAAAGAGGTTGGTGTAACCATTGACGATCAAGAATTAGCCATTACTCTTTTGTCAAGCCTTCCAGAACATTACAAACTTCTCATAACTGCTTTAGATGCTGTTGGCCAAGCCAACTTAACTTTTGAGGAAGTCAAAGTGATGCTTCTGAACAATATTAACCAAGCAAGGACAAGGGGCAAACGAAAACCCAAAATGCACTTTATGTGAAAAGGAGTAGAAGTGTTGGATTTAAGAATGGCCCGGGAAAACCAGACCTTACTGGCAGTAAATCAGAAAATATTTTTCCTGGAATTTTTCATTTCTCTAAAGAAAGGGGTCACTTTGCACATGATTGCCCAAAGAAGCATGACAAGGATAATGATGATGAAAGCAGGAAGAAACCAGGAAAATTCTCTGCAAATTATGTCGCAATCCAGCAGGAAAGTGATGAAGCATTGATAACCTCATGTGAAGAGGTGGTGTAAATGTCTGACTGTTAGAAGAAACCAAATTGGATTATTGATTCTCGTGCAACACAGCACATGAATTTCAACAAAACCAAAACATCGCTGGAAAATTATGTGCAATTCAAGAATCCCTATGCGGTGATAACCTAGTCTTGGTGATAACCTAAGTCTTGGTGATAACCGTAAAACTTTGGAATACGGGAAAAGAATCTGACATATCATTTGTGATCTTGATTGAAACACTCAAGGAGTTTGCTTGAATCATGTCTTATTTACCAGAGCTAGAGAAGAACTTGCTATCAGTGAGATCAATGACCAATCTTGATGCTTCAAAAGCGTTTTCTGGCAATGAGTGCAAGATATCCAGAATGGGAAACTGTTGTTCATGGGGAAGCTGGAAGGGAAGTTGTATTTTCTGAAACTTGCCAGTGATATTCATGTGAATTGGGCCAACAGCAGTATTTCAGACAAGCAGCTGTGGCATTATAGATTAGGACATTCGCACATTGAGAATGTCAAGAAGCAATGGAAAGAAAATATGCTAACTGGAATGAAACCAATGAATCAAGATGATAAATGCAGTATGTGTTGTGAAAGCTGTATCATAGGGAAACAACACAGAAACTCCCTTCCAAAATAAGCAAGAGCCAAGATTTCCAAACTATGGAAACATTATGAATCACATGTCCTTTTCAACGTCAATTCACTTTCCCTTGCTGGTTTTTTCCAGCGCCTGCCTTGCTAGTTGGCAAAAATGTTTTCAGCCTCGTTCTAGGTATAGTTGTGAATATATATGGTTCATCACCCATTACTTTTCCTTCAGTGAACTTTTCTTAAGCTATATTTATTGCGGAAAGGAGGTCCTCTTTACTATCTGGTGAGACCACCTCGCAATTTGCAATATTTACAAGGTGCTGTGTGTATTTACAAAAAATTGATTTCTCAACATTTATATTGTATCGATTGTTGCTGAAATTTTTGAGTTGTACCATTTTGTTTGTGAACAGTGCAGATCCTTTATTGTTCTGATGAAATAGAAATGTCTAAAATGAATGAACAATGCTAAAAAAGTGGATCTAACAAGTCGATAAATAACCTACTGTATGTAGCAATCCAACATGTTCCGACACCTGAAAACTTTCCCTTTAATACTGAATCTTCTAGAATATCAATATTGTTTTGCCTCATCAATATCCTACTCCTTCACAAATACGCAACCCTCCAAGATCTTCCAACAAAAAACTAGTGGGGAAATGCCCCACCAATGCCTTAGGATTACATTTAGTTGGCGTTAACCCATTATTCCCTACTAGTGAGTGTCCTTTTGTTGAAAACTGTTTTAAAAACCAATAGGAATTGTCTTCGTTTACTGCAAAAAGAGAGTTCAAAATGTTTGAAAAACTTAAAAGATATTCGTTGTTTTAGAGCGCTTGCGTCTATAACCACGTGACTAATATGCACCTTTTCAGAAATTTGTGATGAAAATGGAGAAAATCAAAGGAATTCATTGGTTTATAGGAACATGCACTAGTAAAAAACACAAAGAAAGCCTCAAATTTCTATCCTAGATTTACTTATGCTATATGGCAGAACTAAGCTCTGATTATTTGGGGATCTTGGGTAGAACAACTTGAAATTGCGAAAAAGATGTCGTTTGAAAATGCAAGGTTGTACTGTAGAATACATGTCTAGGGTAATGTGGAGCACAATGCAACACGGGGCAAAATGAGACATTTTCTGTCTCGTATTGAATGTCTGGCCTCCTTCTCTGAAAAACAATTCAACTCAGTCACTAGCATGTAAAGTAACCTCCCATGGGTGTTTCTTAATTTTTGTTTTCTATGGTAACGCTCTGTTAGTAAGAGCAATATTATTTCAGAAAAATCAACTGCTGATCAGAACCGCCATCTTGTGCTGCGTTGATACAAATGTCTGACAAATTTTTCAGTTGTTTTAGCCAATTATTCAAGGTAAGTGAGTTTTAACTTTTTCTATCTGTTAATTATAAATTATTTCCCATAACTTGGATAAAGTTGACATATTAAAACATTCCATTTCATGATTTTCAACTCTCTTTCTGATGTGAGGAAGATGGAGCAAAATGATGAACTACTTTTTAGCCGGGTATTCAGGCCGTAGGAAAGTGCTTTTTGGTCCCATAATCACTGTTTGGCTGCAGATAACAACATGCGGTTTATTACTCTCAACTGGATGAAGTTTGAGAAAGAAAAACTAAATTCCACTAAGAACTGATCTGTTTTGCTCATTTCTCAATGATATTTGACTACTTTTCCGCAATGAAGTTTTTGCAAAAAGTCTGTTTCTGTCATAGCATGTATCACTTAGGCCATTACTGATCGGGGGATAAGGGGTCACTTTGGAAAATTAACATAAAATTTTCAAATCAAAACCAAGTTCGACACTTAGTTATAGTACTGTAATGAAAATAAACTAAAGTTTGTCCGTCTCCTGTTAATGAGTTCTGTGCAAAAAGTCTTTTTCTGTCATAGCATGCGTCACTTAGGCCATTACTTGTCGGAGAATAAGGGGTCACCTTGGAAAAATAAAAGAAAATTTTGAAACCAAAACAAATTTGGCGCTCTTGTAAAGTACTGTAATGAAAATAAACCAAAGTTTGTTGTTCTACTGTTATTGAGTTTTGTGCAAAAAGTCTGTTTCTGTCATAGAATGCGTCACTTAGGCCATTACTTGTCGGAGAATAAGGGGTCACCTTGGAAAATTAAAAGAAAATTTTGAAACCAAAACCAATTTTGACACTTCGTTATTGTAGTATAATGAAAATAAACTAAAGTTTGTTGTTCTACTGTTAGTGAGTTTTGTGCAAAAAGTCTGTTTCTGTCATAGCACGCCTCACTTAGACCTCTACTGGTTTGGAGAATGAGGGGTCACCTTTGATAATTAAAATAAAATTCTGAACCAAAACAATCTCCGCACTTTGTTATAGTTCTGTATTGTAAATGAAGTAATGCTTTCCGTTGTACTGTTTAAAGTTACACCTGTACAATGAATAACTGACATTTCCATCAAATTGATTTCAGATCATCAATCGACTATAAAGAAAACTGTAAAAAAAAACAAAATAAAATAAAACAAAATAACATAAATTGGCAAAAATATTATAGGGTGAATGCTTCGTCCATTTTCTTGCAGAAAATATCTCTTCTCTTCCCAGAGTTTACCACACAGTGTAAAGAAATGCAATCAGCATTGGGATTCCACTGAAGACCGAGCAAGGAAATATTTTCTGATTTGGTTTTGAGTTGATTAGCGTTGATCAGTTCTTGTAAACTTGGCGAATTTGTCGACCATTGTCGGAGAACGACATGACCTTTTTCCATGATTTCGTGCATTTTATGGAAATAAGCTGTAGCTTCAGCCTCGGTTTGAACACCGGAAAGGAGATTATCGGCGTAAAGCTGCTGCGCTAAATTGACAGCAATAGGATCGTTACATTTTTGCAAATGTTCGAGTAAAACAGCACCTAGTGTCATTGGATTGCTAGTGTGGCCAAAAATGTGCCATTCCATTTTACAGACAGGAAGCAAGGAATTGAGAAGGTGGAAAAACCAATTTGCTGCTCAAAAAAAGTGTCCACCGTGCTTTCACCAGGTAATAATGTGCCTTTCTTTGAAGAACTACGTTCGAGATTTGCAGAGCATCAACATGTCATTGCTTGATTGTCAGATGAAAAAACTCACTCATCGCCACATCACAATGTCAAAGGCCTTTGGAGACGTGAAAGGGTTACTGTGGAAGAAGTTTATGGGCCTGGATTTTCGGTGAGTAGTATTGTTAGTTTAAGTTAGATACCAAACTCTTACTTAATGGCATTATCGTAGTAGATAAGGATTTTCATCATTTACTTTCAATCCTCAGGATGGCAGCGACAGTGACCAGAATGGCGTTTTCCTTAGCAACAATCAAGACAGTGATTCTTGTTCAGTATCTTTTAACGACAAAGAGATAGAGATGGATGAAACTGTTCTCCAGAGGGCAGTAGCCGCTTTCACTGTATGTGACACAATATGTGACACAATAGCTTAATAGAGCAGGTAAAAGGGTGAACGATAGACATGGTGGTAGCGATAGATTAATTGCATTCTTCAGCCAGCCTACACTAAAATGGTTCAAGACCCGATCCATGATGTCTCTCCATTTAATCATCAGGAAATTTGAAGAGCGAAAGTATGAAAAGCTTCGCAGCGCAGCCAATGACCTTTTCTACGATCTACCCTCATAGAAATTCAAAAATTAAAAACAAATTATTGTGGTCTCACCAACTACCTTATTCACAAATATATCATGTAGTCAGAGCTTGCAATCAAATGGCAAATGGACGAAAATAACCTTTCCTACAGAGATGCAGAGGTGAAGCTGTTCAATATCAGACCATTTCACATCACAAATCTTTTTGAGGTGAGTAGAACAACTTGCATAGTTTTTAACAGATAAAGGATTATGTAACCAGTGAATCATGTTTGAAATATTCTTACCAAGTAATACCTGGATTTCACACCCATTATTTTATTGATTTCCAGGACAAGAATGCTCTAATATTTGTTAAGTATATGGAAACAACAATTCAAGGTGTGTGCAACATATGGATAAGATTCGTCTTCATGATTTGAAAACGTTTCTGCTAAAGAATTTAGGGAAACAATGACATTTTGTTTGTTTTAGTTGTACAAGGAGAGATTCTGAAAGAAAGGACTGAGGCTATCCTAACGGAAGCAAGCAGCATCGCTAAACACATTGCTAAGGTAAAATGGAATTATTCCTCATTTTGACTTCTTCTTATCAATGACTTTATCTGTGCATCTTCTTCATCAAATAGCAGTCTCAGTTACTTCTCAATTTCTGCACGTTTGTTTTTTCAGATACGTAAATATTCATCCACATTTGAATACGAAAATGTTGCTGAGGCACTGGATGATAACAAGTTCCCTATTGTTTGTCGGCACCATTGCAAGAACAAAAGGATCATGTTTGCGATGATCGTCGAAATATAATAGTTTGGTTTAATGAAGCTTTTTTAATTGTCAACACCAGAATTGAAGAGTGAAAATGCGGCAGACAGAAGTCACATACAAAAGGTTATTGATCAAACCATGCACCATGTAGAGCAAAGAAAGCTGGTTTCACTACCACTGCCTCCAATAAATTTTGGACTGCATGGGCCTTTGCAGTAAACGAAGACAATTGCTATTGGTTTTTAAAACAGTTTTCAACAAAAGGACACTCACTAGTACAGAATCATGGGTTAACGCCAACTAAATGTAATCCTAAGGCATTTGTGGTTGTGTATTTGTGAAGGAGTAGGATATTGATGAGGTATCAGAGACTGCTTTAGTTGTCGATGTATTAGATTATTAGAGAAAAAATATCTCGGGTAAAAATATCTCGCAAAAGGAAAAGTCCAATCATAATAGGATCCCTATATAGACCACTTAGACCAACTAGGGGAAATTCTTGATCATAGCGTCTTACTATCCTGCAAGGCCAACCTGCAGGTGCATCTAATGCAGACAAATTACGTTGCCTTTATTTTTCGAAAGGCGAATTTCTCAATGCTTAATCTTGACGATGCTGTACATCGCGGTTGGGACGAGTACGGACGTGTTGTATGGAGCGATCTTTGCTATCCTGAAGATATCACCGAGCTTCTCATCGATTTTGATGAAGAGAACGAAATTGTAAAATGGGAGGAATCAGCTGTAGAGGACGATTTTGCGGAATATCTTGACGACGATTTCTTTTAATTTATCTTATTTGACTATTTTTATGTATTAGAAGTTAAGTTCTTGCCCGACGTAGCTATGCTAGGTATAGGCGAGTAAGTCGTAAGCAAGCTTACAATATATCCAGCGTAGGGCGTTATGGTTTGCGACAGTATCCCCTTATAAATTCTGCAAACGACTTAATGATTCTGATTTCGAGCACCGAAATGAGGCTCTGCTATCGCATTCATGCGTCAGTAGTCAAAAATAACTTCTCTGCTGCATTAAGGACCCATTTAAACAGAATCTGTATCATGGGAGTCAAGCTTTGTACATTACATTGTACCACGCTACGCCTTGGGAGTTTGCTGTGGCTAAACGTTGCAAACGGAACTTTGAATACTGAAATGAGGCTGAAGTTCCCGGAAATTGCCCGTATAACATTCATATTCGGAATCAGCGCCCCCAAATTGACCAAACTAAAGTGGTCTCATTTATTTCGCATTTGGGGGACGATAGCCCCCCTTCACCGCCTGGTCTATACTCATTCTCAAGAACTGCACGAAAAGAAAGAGAAATATGTTTTGCATGTCAAAATTGCCCACGTGGTAGGTGCTCTGCAAAGGGAAAAAACTCAAACTGCACTTGTAAGGAGCACAGCAATATCACTCAATGTGAGGTCCGAAAACAAGGACCAGTGGTTGAAATTCAAATGGGTGCCTCACAGAAGTCATTGAACACAGATTCTGAACTAGATGGTCTGGCAAGCAATGCCTGCACTTTAATTTCTGCACTTGTTGGTAATGTCTTCCTCAACAACCAGTTACCATTCAAGGAGCCTAAGGATCTTGTTACATTCTTTATAAATGAAATGAAAGATGGCAATCACATCTATAATAACAATGAGGAATATATACCGATGTTCTTGAATGCTGATGATGCTGCTAAGCTCATAAAGATCCATACAAAAGGAGAAATATTTGATGTTACTGATTCAATGTCACTCAGTCAGTATTTAGCACCAAAAAATTCACTCAGATTTATCAGCAGCCTTTATCATGATAATTCCATCCATCCCTGCAGTTTCTGTTGCTATATGCCAAAAAGGTAACATTTTGTACTTGTTTGACAGCCACTCACATGGTACTGGAGGTGCCATTATTGCATTTTGCGTTTTAGAATGCATTGATGGATTTACCAAATACATTAATGATCATGCCATGAAAACATGGAATACACCTCTTGTTGGAAGTAACATTATTCAACTTTGCAAGTGACGTTCAGCTATGTTGAGCCATGTTGTGTTTTGGGTTACTTTTGTGAAATGTTTCATCATTTGGAAATTATTCTTCATTCCATGTTGCTAATGTTATTTTAAAATGTTTATCTGATGTTGGAAAACAACCTAGGTACGTTCAATAGCAATTCAGACACATAGGGATACACAGGGAGTCTCATTTAACTACTAACAAATAATTATATTTTCTACAATTAGATCATTTTAATCGTAAAACAGCTAATCATCATAGGATAGGCCAGGCAAAGATAGGCCTATAGGAGCCATCTTAGAATTTTGACAGAAACACGTGGAAAATAGATGTGTTGCAAAAACCCTTATTTTCTACAAGTTCTTCACGATGGATTTTTGAACAAATTTGATTTTTTGACTATTAAGTGATCAATCTTGGGGTTTACTTAAATTTTGTGTGGTATCACCGACTTTATCTTTCTCAAAAATTGCTTTTTAGTTATTGAAGTTTATCGAAAAAAAATTTTGCATGGATTGGGCCTAAGAAAAGGAACGAAACTGCGTCTGTCAGAACAACTATAAACTTTACAAAAAATTTGCATAGAAGTTAAAAGGTATACGAGTAAATCATCTTTTACTGGTAGTTACTTGTAAATTATCAATGAACAACAATGTTTTTGAAGATCAGATCACTTTGCCGCAAAAGCCCTTCATCAAGGACAGGAGCCATCGTACTCCAACGGCAACACGTGAAAAAGCTGTTGCAAAAACCCTTAATTTCTACAATGTTCTTCACGATAGATTTTTGAACAAATATGATTTTTTTACTATTAAGTGATCAATCTTGGGGTTTACTTAAATTTTGTGTGGTATCACCGACTTTATCTTTCTCAAAAATCGCTTTTTAGTTATTGAAGTTTATCGAAAAAAAAATTCGCATGGATTGGGCCTAAGAAAAGGAACGAAACTGCGTCTGTAAGAACAACTATAAAATTTACAAAAAATTTGCATAGAAGTTGAAAGGTATACGAGTAAATCAACTTTTACTGGTAGTTACTTGCAAATTATCAAGAACAACAATGTTTTTGAAGATCAGATCACTTTGACGCGAAAGCCCTTCATCAAGGACAGGAGCCATCGTACTCCAACGGCAACATGTGAAAAAGCTGTTGCAAAAACCCTTAATTTCTACAAAGTTCTTCACCATAGATTTTTGAACAAATTTGATTTTTTGACTATTAAGTGATCAATCTTGTGATTTGATTTACTTTTGTGTGGTATCAGCGACTTTATCGTTCTGAAAAATCGCTTTTAGTTTTACCGATTTTTAGTTCTGTTAAATTTTTCATTTTATCACCGCTCCCAAGGGCACTCAAAAAACGAGGTTTTTTCATGCAATTTGGTAAATGAATACAACAGTTTAGTTATCAACATGAAAAATTGAATAAATATTCACACTTATATTTAATTTCTTTCATTGATCATTCCTCTGTGAGCATTTGAATTTATTGCAGCCAACCATCATTTCTAGCTTTGAGATGGAAATTTTGAAAAAGAAACTTGACTCATGCGCGCTAATCTAACTGCGCCGTCGGTGCAACGTATTCTGCACAGCGGTCAAATCGAATGTCGCCTTTGTTAGTGGGGTCACCTTGCCAAAACACCGTCAGCGAGATTCTACTTCAGTTAATCAAGTGTCCTTTTCAGGGTGTCCAACGAGTTCTGATTTCTGATATTGTCTGCTAGTGAGTTCCAAATGTTAGCTGCACTTGGTACAAACGAGAATCGAAATGTGTCTAAATGACAGTATGGTACGTGGAAAATCATATTGCTACGCCGCCCGTGAGGGCAAACTGGTTTGAATAGGGTTTTTGGGATATCTATTAGATTGTTATTAATCTTATACATTAAGATGATCTTGGCTTTCTTTCTTCTTTCAGCTTGGCTTTCCCATTCTAAACTTTTTATCATGTTACTTGGGCTCGCAGTCCTGCGGTAGTTGTTAAAGATAAATCTAGCACACCTCCGTTGTACCATTTCAATATTGTTGACATTTTTTGATGTATGAGGGTCCCAGACAGTGCACGAGTATTCCAGAATTGGCCTGACCAGCGTTTTATAGCATTGATTTTTCACATCACGAGGGCAGCCGTTCATATTTCTTCTGAGGAGGCCCAACATGCTGTTTGCTTTAGAGTAGACTTTCTGTGTTTGTTTATTCCAGCTGAGGTTTTTGTGGAAAATTATCCCAAGATACTTTTTGTTGGAAACTTCTTCTAGACTATGGTCTTTTATGGTGTAGGTGGACTTTAAGGGTTTTCTCTTCTTTGTTACCCGCAGGACTTCACATTTCTCAGGGTGAAAGAACATAAGCCAGTCGTCGCACCATTTTTGTAAACTATCGAGATCATTTTGAAGGGCAATAGCGTCGTTTTGTTGTTTGATCTTTCTATACAGGATACAGTCATCAGCGAAAAGATGAACTTGTGATTTTACTTCTGTTGGCAAGTCATTGATATAGGCTGAAAAGAGGATTGGGCCTAGTACCGATCCTTGAGGGACTCCTGGTGTAATATCTACTACATCAGACTGTTCACCTCCAATGACTACTCTCTGAGTGCGGTTAGCAAGGAATGAGCAGATCCAGGTATTTAAATCAACTCGGATCCCAATTTTGCCAGCAGACGTTTGTGGGGCACTTTATCAAATGCCTTCTGAAAGTCAAGTAGTATGACATCTGTTTCTTCTCCTTGATCAAGGGCTTGGGCAATTTCATGGATGGTTATTATTAGCTGTGATTCACAAGATCTCTTTGGTCTGAATCCATGCTGGGCATCAGATAGGATGTTAAATTTGCTGAAATGATCCATGACCTTGGAGCTGATGATGTGCTCCAATACCTTGCAGCAGATACATGTTAGCAATATCGGCCTGTAATTTTCAGGATTCGCTCTATCTCCTTTTTTGAAAATTGGTGTGACATTTGCTTTTTTCCAATCGGCTGGGATGATTGATTGTTCCATTGATGCTTGGTATATAGTAGTTAAGACTGGTGCTAGTTGGCTCGCATAGACTTTGAGTATGAAGGATGGAATTTCATCCGGACCTGCTGATTTGTGCAGATCTAGATTTGAGAGAAGTTTCAAGACCCCCTCTTCTCTTATTTCGATATTAGGTATGCTAGGAATCATGTTGGTCAGAGTCAATATTAAATATTGATTTGAATATTGTATTTAAGATGTTTGATTTTGCATTTTTATCTGTGTATGTAATTCCATTTGCTGCTCTTATTGGAGAGACACCAACTGTATCATGTCTTTTACTCTTGATAAATTGCCAGAACTTTTTTGGTTTTGCTTTCAAGTCTGGGGATATCATGTTGCTGACATATGAGTTATATGCACTCCTGCAAGCACTTTTCTGTTGCTTTTGTAGTGCCTTGAATCTAGCCCAATCACTCTCTTTGCCAGATTTACAAGCTTTATTCCACTGACGACGTTTCTTCTGTGACAGACTTTTTACTGACCTGTTGATCCATGGCTGATTAAATCTATTGGATGATAATTTGCTAGGGACATGGTCATTTATCATTTTGTGACAAATATTTTTGAAGGAGTCCCACATGTCTTGAACTGCACTGTTTACACTGAAGTCTTTTCTGAAGTTTACTGAATATGCATCAAGCTCTTCTTTAATTTTTTCACAGTTAGCCTTTTTCCAGATGTACAGCTTTCTTTTGACTGGTCTTTGCCGTTGTGGTTCAATGTTAATATTTATAAAGACATTGTCATAATCACTTATTCCTGGCATTATCTCAAGTCTATTTATTAAGGTAGGTCTGTTAGTAATAAAAAGATCAATTATGTTTTGACCTCTTGTAGGCTTGTTTACCATTTGTTGTAGGGAGTTGTCATGTAGAATCCTTTGAAATTCGTCATTAATGGGTTTGGGGTGCTGGTGGCTGACATTAGTATTCAGGCTCCAATTAATGTCTGGCAAGTTTAAATCCCCACCAATCCAGAGTATTGCATTCTTGTTCTTCTTAATCATGGCTTCAGCTGATAAACACAAGTTTTGCATATATTTTATATCAGATTTTGGTGGTGTATATAGGGATCCTATTATGATTGGACTTTTCCTTTTGCGAGATAATTTTACCCGAGATATTTTTTCTCTGATACCTCCTCGACCTGTTGGCGTGCTTGCACTCTCCTCTTTACCCCTTTTTTCTTCTTGCTCCTCTTCTGCTTGATGCTCCGTCAAAAGATCACTTATAGTGTGCAGGAGATGCCTTAACTCCGCGTCTCTTGACATACCGGTGCCTTGAATGTTTCCCTAACTTTTTTCTCAACCGTCACGTGAAGGATGTGAAGGTTTTTTAACTCTTTTCCGAAAACGCAAATCTTCGTTGCGACTTACGACCCAAATTACTGGAACTTTAGGTCGAAAATTCAGATCGAGGCTTCGACCATAATTTGTAGAACTTTATGTCGAAAATTCAGATAGAGGCTTCAACCCTAATTTCTGGAACTTTGGGTCGAAAATTCAGATTGAGGCTTCGACCATAATTTCTCGAACTTTGGGTCGAAAATTCAGATCGAGGCCTCGACCATAATTTCTGGAATTTTTGGTCAAAGGCTCAGAGCGTCATCTTAAAGCAGTCTAAGTTCCCCAAATTATGGTCGAAAATCCATAATGGAGTTTCCAATGCAAAGTTTCAGAACTTATGGTCGAAACGTTGATACAGTGCAAAATTGTGGAATTTATTGTCGAAAAATGCATGGATAAGTTCCTGAAACCTGTGACTGTGAAAGTAGACCATGCAAAGTTCCGGAAATTATCATCATATTTTTGCGACGATTTGAAATACGACGACTTATTTTTTACCCCTATGCCTAGAACTACTTTTTGATCTTTCACTGGAAGCAGTTTTGTTTAAATTTGGTGTTTTGTTTCGGCCGTTTTCCTTCCCATGCACGGTGCTGTTGTTGATCTGGTGTGTTTCTCTTCGATTTATCCTATTTGTTTTTGTTTCGCTTGACTGCTAATGCTGTACCTTGCTTTTCACATGGCTCACTAGGGCAAGACAATTAAGCAATTACATCAGTTGTTTTCCGATGTTTTTCTGCTTGAGTGACTCTGTTCGAGCTCTGTTCGACTACCTGTTTGTTTTCAGTTTTGACTTGCGTAGCATTTTTATCAATAAAAATACGCTCAAATTTGATTTCCAATTCTCTATTTTGTAATTATAATGCAACATTTTCATCCAGTAAATTGTTGTTTTTAGTTCTTTCCTTGTGCAGTAGCTTATTAAGAAGATTTATACTTTCTACCGTTTTAGTAACTGAGCTCAAAAGCGTGCTTGTTTCTAAGGGGTTTTCCAATGATATCGTTTTTAGCACTGATTTTAGGCGTGATCGTTCTGTCTTGTTGTTTATCATCAAGAATCAATAAGACAAGATCTTCTACCACTTCTTGTATATTCTCGTCTTCCGAACTTTGCTTTTTATTACTTGTTTCAATCTTCTTTGCAACCCCTTCTGATACATAGAACGAATCTTCGCCTTTCTTGGTCTTTTTTTGTATATTTGTGTTCTTCCAAAAGCTTCTCTATGGTGCGAAGAGTTGCAGCCATGGCCTGGCCGTGCTTCATGATGATATGATTCGAGATAGTATTCTTGTCTGGCCTTTGCCTTTGTTTCATTCTAATTTGATTTATGCTTTCCTACACTAATGATTCTTCGATGCCTGGTTCGAATTCCATATTCAAAACAGTGAGAAGCTGCGCCGACTGAAGCCTGAGACAATAGACGACTGAAGCCTTACCCGTGACAATATTGAACGCTCTCGTGAGATACTGCTCAATAGTTTCTCCCTTGAATTCAAATAAAACTGCACCAATGAGCAATTTGCTAAAGTCACATACTATGAGTTTTGGCTGACTCCTTTTACCGAACACGATGCTTTCTTTCTCTCTGAAACTTTCGAGCATACTTCTAACAGCGTCTGTTGTGTGAGTTGACGAAATACATTCAAATACTGGAAGAGGTGGTGATTTTCTGAGTAAATGGCGCATTGCCAAACAATAGTTGAAGAGTCTTCTTTGTGAATTTACGTTGCTTATTAAGCTGCCAAAGTTGCATCTATAAATAAAACGTCCTTTCCGCATAGCTGGTGAAAAATACGTAGCGTCCCTTCTGTAAAAAGCCCTATACTTAATTCGTTATTTGTAATTTCAATGTTCTGTATATACCCAAAGATTCTTCTGTAGCCTTGACCAAGTGACAGAGCTTCTATTTGATCCACCTCTTGTATCTTTTTTTCAAGTTCCAGCAATGATGTATGGAGTCCATTTGCATGAATGCCTGGCCTGTCAGATATTGAGCAGTATAAAGGAAATTTTTAACATATCATTTGACTGAAAGAATGAGTTATGGATTTTTCTGTTTGCCGCGTAGGGGTATAAAGTTGCATATTTTGTTGCAGTACGTTTTTTTGTAGCAAACTTTCAAAGTCAATTTATTCAGAGATGCTAACTCATGTCACCATAATATTTTCACAAAATATCTCACTTGAGTTGAATATCATGTAGTATTAATTTTATGAAATTCCTACTATAGAATGAATACTCTTCTGCCTTTGTCCTCCGTTCTTATACTATATTTATACTCTTTTCTTTCTCTCTCTGCCGTATTTTCGTTGTCTTCTTCTCTTCTCTTTTGTCTTTATTTCATTTCTGCTGTTCTGCGTACACTATCCTCTTCTCTAATATCGTCTACCTTATTCTCCTCTACTCTTCTGCCTTTATCCTCCGTTCTTATACTAAATTTATACTCTTCTCTTCTTTTTCTCTTATATTTTCTCCTGTTCTTGTTCTATCGTTGTCTTCTTCTCTTCTCCTGCCCACTTGACTCTCTACCTCTCCTCTTTTTTCGTTATCCTCTTTTCTTATTTCGTTTGCCGTTTCTTCGTCTTTTCCTCCATTTAAGTTATCCTCTCCTTCTTCATAACGTATCAAGTCCGGACCTGTTGTGTGGATTCTCTGCAGAGAAGTTAACACATCTTCCTTGTTATTTGAAAAGAAATCCTGTATGCCTCGAACCTTTTTTTTGATGAATGGGAGGACAAACCAAGGTATTCTTTTGCAATGTCTTTCCAAAACAATGCCTTCCAACATGAATTGACATGCGCTTGCCAGGCTCGGTTTGTTAATAAAACAGTAAGCCTTTCTAATGATATCTGCGCAGTTTTCTTTCGTTTCCGTGGCCGTCCAAATACTCTTGACTGCATGTGTTGCTCTGCATCACAAGAATTGCACTTAGTTTTACTTTCAAATTAAACAAGCCACTTTAATTTAGAAGGCCCTACTACTCATTATAGTTGTGCGCAGACATGAAAATGTTTTGATGGCTTATGTGCCCTTTCTACAAATTTTGGCTATCAAAGAGTTACAATGCATGATGCAGATTATTAAAAATGAAATCTAAACGACTCGTAATGTACTGCAAATTAAAGTAAAAACACTAGCAAGTAAATTTTATATTCATATGTGATATTAATATCAATAGCCTACCCTTTATAGCAAGTGTGTCAATTGTCATGTATGGAAGTATTTCATGACAAATGAAGTTTGCCTTAGTTGCTTGGTATATAAAAACATTTAAATATCTAAATTACTTCTTACACGCGCTTTCTTTTTTCATTTTGAATGTCAACTTTTGGAGCACGAGCACGGCACACAGGTAACCAAAAAATAATGTAGCCGTGACGTCAACTGATCAAACAAACACGAAGGGTAGAAAATAACTGCACTGAGTCGTAAGAATCTTCAGAGAATTTTCCGTCATCGCCCTGTCTTTCACTCGTTGTGACCTTTTGTGGATCATCACATCAATCTTTCCATTTATTATTCTGGAGTCCAGGACTAACTGACTGATTAACTCAGAAATCAATTTGTTATTATGATATATCCGCTACGTAGCTGCAAACAGACTTTCTTCTCCAATCAAAGTTAAACTACTTAAGCAACATCAAATGATTGGCCAGGGAATAGGTTCATAGGTTGTTGAAAAGAAAAAATAATTCAGCCTGCCGCCTGGACACCTTAGGCCTACACAAGGCAAGGAAACAAACCGAGGAAAAATGGCAACGTATAAACTGACCTGCAGGCCGAAGATGCTCACACCACGCATATGATCAAGTTCTTCCAGAATGCACATGGAATGCAGCCTTGGGAGAGGATCGTGAGAGTCGGAACTCTGGAAAAGGACGGATAATTTAGAATTTGGAAAAGCAATTTCAATCATATCTAAACGGGATTTGCCGTACTTGAATATCTTTATCTCAATCTCGATTTGTTTTTCTAACTCGTCTTCTCCTTCTGTGTTTTGCTGAACAATATCTTCTGCGTTCGTTGCCATTTTTCCTCGGTTTGTTTCCTTGCCTCGTGTAGGCCTAAGGTGTCCAGGCGGCAGGGTCGCCACAAATGTACCAAATATACAGGCCTAGGTACTAGGTAAAATGGTTTAGTACACTCCCTCTGTGATCTTAAGGGTCGCCAGGAATGTACAAGCAAATCCCGTTTAGATATAATTGGAATTGCTTTTCAAAAATCTTAAATTCTCCGTTCTTTTCCAGAATTCTGACTCTCACGATCCTCTCCCAAGGCTGCATTCCATATACTTAGGCCCAAAGATCTTTGACGAGCGAGGGTTTTTTCTGCGTATCGGCATGACAATTGTAAAATAACAATAGAAACTAGCGTGAGAGGGTCCAAAAATAACAATGGCTATTGTTTTCTGGCGTAAATTTCCAGAATTTTGGCGTAACCCGTAACCTTGAAAAGCACAGCTCCCAAATCGGAAGACCTCACCTTAGGGTCCTACCTTAGGGTCACACCTTAAGGTCCCACCTTAAGGTCCAAACTTAGCGTCCCACCTTAGGGTCCCACCTTAGGGACCCACCTTAGGGTCCCACCTTAGTATCCCACCTTAGGGTCCCACTTTAGGGTCCCACCTTAGGGTCTCACCTTATGGTCCCACCTTAGGGGCCCACATTAGGGTCCTACCTTAGGGTCCCTCCTTAATGTCCCACCTTAGAGTCCCATCTTAGGGTTCCACCTTGGGGTCTCGGGTCCCAGGTCCCACCTATGGGTCCCGGGTCCCACTTGTCCGGCATGCCGTCGAAATTGGATTTGATTTGAAAATTTTATTTCAATTTTCCAAGGTGTCTCCTTATTCTCCGACCAGTAATGACCTAAGTGACGCGTGCTATGATAGAAACAGACTTTTTGCACAAAACTCATTAACGATAGAACGACAAACTTTAGTTTATTCTCATTACGGACTATAACAGAGTGTCAAAATTGGTTTTGGTTTCAAAATTTTCTTTTAATTTTCCAAGGTGACTCCTTATTCTCCAACCAGTAATGGACTAAGTGACGCGTGCTATGACAGAAAAAGACTTTTTGTACAAAACTCATTCACAGTAGAACGACAAACTTTAGTTTATTTTCATTACAGTTCTATAACAGAGTGTCGAACTTGGTTTTGATTTGAAAATTTTATTTTAATTTTTAAAGGTGACCCCGGCCTATGTGATGCGTGCTATGACAGAAACAGACTTTTTGCACAAACTCATTGCGGAAAAGTAGTCGAATATCATTGAGAAATGAGCAAAACATAACAGTTGTTAGTGGAATTTAGTTTTTCTTTCTCAAACTTCATCCAGTTGAGAGTAATATACCGCATGTTGTTATCTGCGGCCAAAAGTGAATCTGCGGCCAAAAAGCACTTTCCTACGGCCTGAATACCTGGCTAAAAAGTGGTTCATATTTATATAGCAAAAGGCGACAAAATGGCCTACCCAAAATAGTAGGCCTAAAGTTCCATTCAGGCTTAAAGTGCATATCGCAATGTTGGCTCGTGCTTCTAAACGTGTTAATTTATATCAACAATTATTTCTACCCATGTTATTTTGATAGTGGGGCTACATTACAAACACTTGAAGAAAGAAATCAAAAGTCACCCAGAGATTACAGCCCGCATTTAAAAAGTTCATCTCATACCCTAGGTATCTCCTTTGCTTGAAAGACCCCTTCTTCGGGTCATTTTACATTTCTTTTGGTAATTTCAATATATTTTTTAAATAATAATTTCAGATGGTCCGAAATTATCAAAGAAAAACTTCAAGAGCAAACTGGAGTGAGGAAAGCATGGAACTGGCTATGGAATCAGTGAAATGTAAAGAAATGTCAAGAAAAGAAAAGCTGCCAAAAGTTTTCATGTACCGAAGGATGCATTGGATAGGCGATTCCAGAACAAACTTAAAAATTTTAATGAGGAAGATATGCACATGAAATCATTAGGAGCATTCAAGACTAATTTAAATGAAACGCAAGAGGAAGAACTTGTCAAATACATTAAGCAAATGGACTCACGTTTCTTTTGATTGGCAATCAATGAATTAAGGGCTATTGTTTACGAGTATGTCAAGAAAAATACCATTTCTCATAATTTTAAAAAAGAGACTTCTATTATGGTTTCTTAACCCTATCTGGACCGGGGGGGGGGCTAAAATAGCCCCCCTCCTACATTTCTTTACAAAATTCAAAATGCACGAAACAAAGTTGGGTGAATCTTCTTGACTTTTCCTAAAATTATCTGCGGACCTTGTGATGTGGTAGTTTCCATGGTTACTAATGAACCGTTACCATAGCAACCATGTTGAAAATTTTCACTTTAGGACCAACGAAATTCGGTCTAATTTCTTTGATGAAATTGATATCTTCATGAAACTTGGGCAATGGCAATCCAATATCAGAAGACACCAGATAATAAACCCTGTTTTTGTGAAATGCATTTGGATTCTATTTTTAGAATATTGCTGACATCAGCATTATTTATCATTTCTGATGCTCTAACGATGCTAATTAAATTTCTCCTCACAAATATCAGTGTATTGGCATCTCAGTTCTACTTTTCCATCAGAAGCTACTTCTAGAAACCCATATAAACAAAAATAATGACAGTTTTCTACTGCGCATGCGCATCATTTCTACAGAAAATAAGAATTTTTTCAAAAATGTAGGAAAATGTGTTTATGTATGATTATAACAGTCAAAATGGGTTCTCCGATAGTTTAGTAGTGATCATCAGTCATATAATTCAAGGTAAAGGTAGAAATGTCAAAAAGTGGAAAAGTGATTATTACGTCATTATGACGTCATAATGCATTGGATATCAACAAAACCTTACAGTTCCAAATAATATGATAACATTGATATTTTGGCCAATTTTCATCTTTCTCGCTCTTCCCAGATGCGAGCAATAAGGGGGGGCTAATTTAGCCCCCCCTCTGTCTGAGGATGCTCAAAAAAGCCCGGTCCAGATAGGGTTAAAGAGACACCCTGAGATTTCAATGAGAAAGCCAGATCCAACATCGCTCAACAGGGTTTTTGCTATTAATCAATAGCAAACTGGTGAATATTTCTCCAACGTTAAGCACATTTTAGAAACAGAAAAACTAGGACCTGGTCAAATCTACAACTGTAACGATTCAGGTCTTACTTGTGTCCATAAGCCTATAAAAGTATTGTCAACAAAAGGAAAACATACTGTAGCTTCTGTTACAAGTGGAGAAAAAGGACGAACGACAACAATATTGATAGCAATTAATGCTGCAGGTAACTATGTCCCTCCAATGATAATAACTATGTCTCTCACAATATCGACCTTTGTTTCTTAGACATTCCTGCTAGTTCATAGCACTTGTTGGTAATCACTCTTCTTGACTGTGACAATATTGAGCGTTTTACAGCTTTGCGATTCAATGTAAAAACAGTAAATTCACCGATAAGGTGTTGCTAAAAACCCGTAGATTTGTTGTTGTTGTTGGCAGCTCCATTTATCCTTCACAGTAGCTATTTCATCTATATGATGAACAATAAACTAAAAGTAATATGCAATTGTACTATTGCAATGTATCAAAAATGACTTCACATTTTGACAGACAACTACGAGGAAAGAACCAGTATTATATTTCTGGGCTATTTTCAACATGCCTAAACAATGGTAAATGTGGTATATATTGAACACTGTTTAACGTTGCGAAAAAAAGCTGAACACAGTGAGATCTTCGGCACACCATATTTGAAATATATAAACTTTATCATATTTGACCATTCAAACATAATAGCAAAAAACTAAAGAATACATACACTGAAACAATTTTTCATTACACTCGCAAAAAACTCAACTATAGATTATCGTAGCAAATTAGAAAATAGAAACCAATTTAGATTTACTTTAAGCACTTCATGTTTGAAACAGGTGTGAAGCAAGTATGGATTAAAAGGTCTATCTTCTAATATCTATTGATGACTATAAAACTAACCTGGATGTGTTTTTTCACTTCAAGACATTTGCAGCCAGTAAACCGATCCATATCTAGCGTAATTCACCCTGTCAGCAACAAAAAACCATGGCAGTATAGATCTTACTGCAGACAGATGAAGTTCTTAACCATTTTCTCTTCTTGCTCTTATAAATAACAGTAGAATTTGCACCATTTCAATTTATGTTAACCACATAAAGAATGTTCCATTTTTCACTGATTTCTGCTTGGCAAATTCTTCTATTCCCTTTGAGAATGATTCCAGTTGCGGTGAATGCAAAAAGGCCTGAAACTAATCATCAGGATAACACTCAGCCATGCAAGCTTAATTTTAACAGGAAAACTTTTTAGAAACATTAGTTCCGAAAAGCCATCACATTATACAATTTTTGCTTTACCACATGATGGCTTCAGATTTTGCTCTTTCATCAGAGAAAGTGTCACAAGCACAAGAACTACTTTCTAGATGGCAATCAGCATGCTTCTGTTCAGATACACAACAAGGCTTTTCTACAAATATTCTATTGACAAGGAAAATCTACAGTCTTATCCCGTCTCTGTTGAAAAAGGCGAATGTCATTCCTATTCACAAGAAAGATAGCAGCAGGTGCAAAACCAAATATCGGCCGATTTCCATACTTCCAATTTTTGGAAAGCTGTTCGAATACTAGATGATATACTTAGCCCTTAAAACGGGAGAACACAAAAAATCAAGTTCTTTACTATTTAAACAACATGCTGCAGATCAAACATTTATAATGCATTGCAAATGAATTATATTGATAAGACTGAGGCAAGACTGAACAGGCCACTGATTGGCCCGCTTGAAAGGCTTACCTTGAAGGAGGAAGTGATTGATCTAAAGTAATCTATTAATGTCTTCGTTTTTGAATTAACAACCCTTTAAACTAAGATGTGCAAATTAAAAAAGTTTTTTTCAAAACATAATTACAAGTTATGTCAGTTACAAAGGATGCGATTCTCTGCGATAAGAAGAGTGTTGGAAGAAATCTTGCTTGAAATCAACTAAAGCTTGAAATCTCTGTTGCCTGCAGCAGCAAATTGTAGTCTCTGGAAGCGTTTTCTTGGTGGTCCTATCCTGTGTCACGTTGCTTGGAAAAGCACATCAAGGAAATTGGAATTCCCTTGCTAGATAGTATTGGCTATCAACCATATGATTTCCATGAGTCGGGTTGCTTAGGAGTGCAAGCCAAAATTGATGGTAAACTCCATCTTATAGCCCAATACTGGCACGAGATTGCTAGTGAACTAGTGACGTGATAGAAAGTTAAAAATAACTTTGAAAAATGAGTTGAACATGTGGGAAACCGGTAGAGGGAAAATGAATGTGGCAAAGCGATTGTTTAACTGGACGCAGGCGATCTTTTCAGGGTAGTGATCCGAAAAGACCGCCTCTGTTCAACTCAATGTTGTATTTCTTGTCGTAGCTCGTTAACAGTTGGTCTGTATGGGGAAAAAGGAACCAAGAAAGGCAGGTTAGTACTTTGGTATGTGCTGTTATACTGTTATGTGCTCGGTGAGGGCAGTGTCTAGCGGTGCATACTTCTCTTTGGAAAGCTGGTGACCTCTTCTTGACAAGACAGGATATCAACCCTGGTGGACTGCGTGCAATAGGTCTAAAACACTTTTGTCACTCTGGAAGATTGCGCACACATTGAATTTGGCTGTTGGCGGCCCTACTGGCAGGGAGGTGAATCTTCCTGCTATGTTTTCGAAGCGCATCATCAACCGACCTCTTCTACTCTTAGAAAAGATTTAAGTAAGAGCGCATCTGTTTTGACCTGCAAGATGGTGAACCCGTAGCGATTCTGTTGCCTCTAGGATTATAAAGGATCTCCATGTAGTAAGGTACAGTCAAATAAACGATAATTGATTTAATTAACAAGCCATTTGCGGTTTCACAGTGCACGTGCTTATGCATAACTTTGACATTCATAACTTTTGAAACAAGCATATGACTACCGGCAAGATAAACCAGATAAGAATGTGTAGTCGTGTTGTGCAACCCTGTAGTTGGCAACATTGTTTGTTATCTTTCAACCAACCAAGTCGACTGTGCAAGGCAGGGCCGTCCCTACATTAGGCGTGTCAGGGGTGTGACATCCCCCCTAGTAAAAGGCTCAGTCGGCAAATCAATAGAGAATGTCACGTCAGTCGGCAAAATTTCTTCTAGTTAGTTTTAAATCTGTTATAAATAAGAAAAATGTAAGAAAGCATTGACAAATTACAAATAAATGAATAAATGGTAGAAAAGAAAAAAAATACGGTTAGAAATTCTACACAAGTCAATGAATTATGACAGATGCACAAGCACACTGTGGGTCCATGGAGCTCTTCCTGTTTGCGCGGTTAGTTGTCAATTTAATTATTCGATTCTATTCATTCACATTGCCAACTAAGTTTAAAGGTCAACAAGGATCAACGTGAAAATATACATTTATTCAGTTAAAACCTAATGTTGCATTTTTCTTCTTCAAACTTGATACTTGATTTACGAATTAAATAGTGCGATAAATTGTATGAAACTGCAAGAAATAGACGATGATAAAGGCTGCAACAGCAACAAAGAGGAAACGAGTCAAAGTTCGATGCCTGGTTTGTAAAAGTGTGTTCGTTGATGATTATCGTAACACTAAATTTCATGCCGCTTTTATAGCAAAAAATAAGAATGTACCTTACGAGTCAGTTGCAGAGGCGGATCCAGCTGAAAATCTGACTGTAGTAGAAAATTGGAGGTAGGGGGGCGAAGCGATTTTTGGTGACCACACTCTTCAGTCTCTCGGAGAATGAAGGCCACGCACTAATTTCTGATTCCTTAATTACCATTGATATCTTAACGATACAGGTATTTTACTACGTCGTTCCATAGAAAAATAACTTAAGTTTAAAGAATCGATAGCAAAGAATAAAATAACTCGACTGATGAAAAAATTAAAAGCATTGCAAAGTTTTATAAAAATCAACCTTAAAGTGTGTAAACCTGGAAGCTGCGAAAAATCGCGCATACAGAGACGTTCAACCAAACATTCCCTGACTCAAGCTCTGCACCGGCATTTGCCATGTTGGTTATTGCGAAATTCTTAGAAATTCTTTGCCTTGTACCCAAGCATGAAATGATTGACAGCTAGGAGTGGACAGCTCGAGATTTCGACTTTCCTGATTGGCTTGCTACAGTCAAGCTCTTTCGTGATTGATTTGCTACCCTCGCCTCAAAATTTGCGCACTGTCTGAGCAGTGATAACAACAGCGCCATTGTTCTAAAGCAAATTTCTAATTGGCTTGCTACAGCTGAAGGATTTATTTCATTGGCTTGCTACGGTCTAATTTGAATTCACTGTTATTCCCGCGACTTTTGGTACACAAGCCACAAAGTTATATTGGACGGTATCGGCTTGCGTTTGGAGGCTAGAAAAGAGCCAGCTGTTTGTCAAGAGCCTGTCCCGAAGTGGGATTCCAGCGTTCAGTGTTCAAGAAGTTAGACAGAAACACAAATTCTCGGATTTTCTACTATTTTCTTTCAACCAAAATAACTCCAAACTCCACATTCAAAACACTACAACATCGAACCACCCATGTTCAACTCTACACACGTTTTTCCACCCCACGCCTATAGTTCCCAGTCCTTTTACAACAATTCGATATAACGCAACAACAACTACACATTACGTAGCTAACATCTCCACACTCCCCCCTCCTAAAAGACACTCCCTCCTAAATCTCAACTACAAGTGTAATACCAGCAAAGCAATTAAAAGAAACGAAGCAACAAATATTTACAAACAAACTATATACAAAATAATCGAAAGATAGTTGATAAGGGTCCATGTCCCGATAAATGAATATTTCAAAAGTCTGTTACCACCACTCCATAGCGATCAGGGACTCGACGAACCATATAGTTCCTCGTCTTAACATTGGATCTCTTCCATGTATTTCTTCTTCAGTGTCAGCTACAAACTGTATTTCAGGTTCTTCAGGTGCTGCATCTAATTGATCAAAGCCAGATCCTAAATTAGTAGGAAGCATCATCTCAAATGTCTCTTCGTCAGAATCGCTCTCTTCTGATACGCCAAAATCGCCTACATCATCCCTCAAAATATCATTTCTTGCCTCTAGTGACATTTGAAAAGGCTTCAGTCTATCAAAATGAACACGCTTCTCCTTGTTTTTTTCCCAATAATCGAATGAAATAGTTTGAACTGTCTGCCTTTATAACTTCATAAGGTCCTGTATATTTCTCAGAGAGTCCTCTAGATGTATTACCCCGTAACATCACATGATCTCCTAAACGATAACAGTTACTTCTAGCAGAGTTAAATTTCTCATCATACCTATCTTTCTGTTTCTGCTGTGTTGCTTTGAGCTTATCGACTACAACTGTATATAAGCTAATAATGCAAACGGAAGCTGCTCATCCCAATTATCTCTCTCAGTATATACTCGCATTCAAAGCAAGGGTGAGCCATTGAACCTTTCACACAAACCATCGGTTTGCGGGTGATACGGAGTTGTACGACGTTTCTCAATATTAAACAGTTTACATATACTGGTGAACAAATGTGACTGAAAATTTGTTCCCTGGTCGGACAACAAGACTGCCGGCATACCATGCCTGCTAAATATGTGTTCTAAAGCGCGAACTACAGTCTCTGCTTCTTGGTTTTCAAGAGAAAAAGCCTCAGCATATTTGGTGTAATAGTCAATCACTGTCAAAATATAACGACTACGAAAGCAAGTTGTTTTCAATGGGCCAATAATATCAACTCCGACCATATAAAATGGTATAGGTATTATCTCAATCGGCTTTAATGGCCACCTCGGTCTTGGTATAGCCTTATTTCTGGCACAAGTGTCACAAGACTTACAAAATTGTTCTACTGCTTTATAAAATCCGGGCCAATAAAATCTTCGCTGTAGCATATCGAATGTTTTTGCTATTCCTAGGTGACCAACTTGAATAAGTACATCTTATAAAATCTTACCTCGTGTTGATTTAGGCACAACAATCTGATATTTCTCTGTCTCAGTTTCATCCCTCCATTTACAACAAAGCAACCCATTACGAACTGATAAGACAGCAAATACACTGTAAAAAGTTCTTAATTCATCATCTCCATTCACAGGCTTTTCATCAGGCTTGCAGCCATCAGTAATCCAGCTCTTAACAACAGATATATCAACATCTTCTTCCTGCAGCTTAATCAACTCAGACGTAGACCACGTTGATACTTTAACAGCCAGCGCTGGAGCACGTGAAAGCGCATCCACATGCTGCATTAAATTCCCAGGCTTATGAACAACATCATAATCAAACTCTT
This sequence comes from Chrysaora quinquecirrha, assembly GCA_014526335.1. Taxonomy (NCBI): domain Eukaryota; kingdom Metazoa; phylum Cnidaria; class Scyphozoa; order Semaeostomeae; family Pelagiidae; genus Chrysaora; species Chrysaora quinquecirrha. The sequence continues at coordinate 1,942,703 of JACTAT010000063.1, read as the reverse complement.
CAAGCTTTAGTAGCCATCTCGCAAGTTTTCCACTTGGCGATTTGATATCTCTTACCCACTGGAGAGCACGATAATCAGAATAAACAATTACTTTCTTTCCGTAAACATATGATGCAAAGTACTCAAGTGCCCATACAATAGCATGATCTTCCTTTTCAGTAGTTGTCCAATTACGCTCAGATCCAGGAAACACTCTTGATGCATAGGCTACAACATTTTCATTGCCATCATCTTGTTTCTGAGCCAGTATACCACCAACTCCCATACTGCTTGCATCGGTGTAAACAATAAAATCTTTATCAAAGTTGGGAAAACACATTATAGGAGCTCCCAGCAAACAACTTTTCAGTTTTTCAAAAGCCTCTTGGCAGTTATTATTCCATTGAAAAGAACTTGACTTCTGAAGTAACTTGTGCAGAGGTTCTGCTACTTCACTAAAACCAGCAATGAAACGACGATAATAACCCATCATTCCAAGAAATCTTCTCAAACTAGTTGTATCTTCAGCACAGGAAAGTTTTTTATTGCTGCCACATTCTCTGGATTTGGAGCAATGCCTTTCTCAGACAAAACGAAACCAAGATATTTGACTTCAAATTTAGCAAATGCACACTTCTTCAAGTTTAGCTTTAAGCCTGCATTTTGAATACCTGTAAAGACTTCTTTAAGATTGCATAAATGCTCATCAAAAGTAGGGCTCATAATGAACACATCATCCAGATAAACCATGCACTTATTACCAATTAGGCCAGCTAACACATTCGACATGGGCCGTTGAAAAGTAGGCACTACATTTGACAAACCAAATGGTAACCTGGTAAACTCAAAATGTCCTCCTCCAGGTATCACAAAAGCGGTCTTCTGTTGACTTGACTTCTCCATGGGAACTTGCCAGTAACCACTCTTCAAATCCAAAGTAGTGAAATACTTATTTCCAGACAGATTATCAATTATCAATTATCAATTATCATGTATTTTAGGTATCGGATAGGCATCCTTTACCGTGATAGCATTGAGCTTACGAAAGTCAATGCAGAATCTCCATGAACCATCAGACTTTTTCACCAAAACAATAGGACCTGACCATAGTGAATTACTAGGTTGTATGATGTATTATTGTATTATGATGTATTGTTGTATTATTTTCCAGCATTTCATCTACTTGCTTGTTGACAACATCACGCAATGCATAAGGCAGTCGGCGAGGCAACTGCTTTATTGGAGGGGAATCGCCAGTTTCAATACGATGTTCTATCTCAATGGTCAGTGCAATATCTCATGAGCTGGTAGCAAAATGCTTTTGTTTTCACTCAAGAATGTAAACATTTTCTGCTTCTCATCTTCATTAAGATGACTGAGTTTAGAACTTAGCTCTTCAATTTTCACATGTAGGTCATCAATTTTATCATCAGACATAGTTTCTCAAAATCAGTGTCAACAGCTTCAATTTATCCAACTGTAGTACCTTTATATAGCTTAATCTTCTCATTTCCAGGATTGAAAATCTGTACAGGAACCCTTTGTCCACTTGGCCTAACAATGACTCAAGCAGCAATGACACCGTTTTCCATCAAAGACACATTTGGTTCCAAATGGTTTAAGGGTTGCAGGACTCACAACTTCATGCCGGCCAGGTATTTCAACATCCTCAGTCAATAAAACAGCTCCAGGATATAACAAACTTGAATCTTGAATAAACAAGGGACAAACTGTACCATCATCAAAATGCAATTCTTTCCTTCCAACAAACAAATCCACTTTATTATCATCCATCCAGTTAAGACCAAGCAAAATTTCATGGGCCAACTCCTCTACTATAAAGAATTCAACAGTAAAGTGTTTTCCTTCCATCATCAAATCCCATTCAATTCTTCCAAGTATTCATAGGGGTTTATTATTTGCAGCCTCAGCAACTATATCAGCAGCCAACAAATCTTTGGAAACCTTTAATTCATTCCATTTTCTTTTGCTCATAAGGGAGATAGAGGCACCAGTATCCAATTCACATAACACTCTCTTTGCTTCAATGGCTGCCTCTATAACCAAGGTTTTCCTCTTCCCCGCATCTGACACACTGGACAGCTTACTACTGCCGTCATTATTTTTGGGCCTTTCTGTTTCCCTAGCAGCAATTTCTGACCAACTCGCTTGGCAGAATTTTGCAACGTGACCAGCTTTTCCGCAACGAAAACATTTCCTCTCTGCTGTAGCAACACTTCTATTTGCTTGGTTTGATTGAGCAAAATCTCTCTTGTTTGGACAACTTGACCTAATGTGTCCTGTAGACCAGGCAGATACTGAGGTAAGTGCCACCAGAGGCCGACATTAATGAGACACAGCATTTTATGGTCGCTAGTATGTGTACAAACAGAATTTCTGAGGTAAACGGATGTTTTCGGGTGGGCTAGAGAAATACAGGGGTCAAAGTTGGGAATGTGGGCAAAATTGAAATAATGTGTGAAAATACAGTCAGGTGTGCCTGATCCATTTTTCTACGTATTCTTCTCTTTCAGTCAATGCTAGAAGTTGTTCATAATTATTCAAAATTATAGATTCAGCCTTTGGGGGTGTTGGGGCATCCGCCCGCTCCCATGTGCCCCCCAAAAAGTTCATGGCATGACCCCTCAATCTCCATTTTTTATCAAGATTACTTAAATTGTGCACAATTTAAATTCTAATCGAGTGTACATTGAGTAGCGCTGTAAAAAAAAAACAAAAAAAGCGAAGCGAAACCAACAAGAAGTCAGAAAACTTTTTTGGGGGGGTGTCAATAGAGGAATCCCCTTCTAGGCTTCGAAAACGAGGCTAATTCATAAGGCTTATCAACAGATGATCTCCTTCATTCAGATTCAAAATCTTATCTTCTTGATAGAATTGACTAGTTTTCGGGATGGCTCCGCTAGAACAGAATACTGCAGTTTTCAAACTGGCAGTAGTGGTAAGTTTTTACACATTAATTAACTAGAAATAGATTAATTTACTCGAAAAGAATCGATTTGATGTCAATGAATAGTAGGCCTAAGCCTAAGGTCGAATTTTGTACTGTAGGCTTAGTTAATTTAATTTTCTCAATGAGACATTCAATGCAATCAAAATTTTGTTTCAGATATTATAAATATGTCGTCCTTGTATTGTGTTGCACACTATGAATCCACTAGCAGTGCTGAATACAGCAATCTCAACAATTTATCAGCTCAAGCTCATTCAAGGCTACTTGAGGCAAAGAAACTTCGTCAAGAACTGGGAGGGCAAAATGAACGCAGAGCACAGGCAGCATCAATACCTGATCAGATTGATATCGAATTACATGGAATACATAATGTCCCTTGCTATAAGAAATTCACACTTATTCTCTCGCAGAAACGAAAATCATGTATGTCATATGAATATTTATTAAATAGCGCATGCGCAATAGCAATATCTCTAATAGCTTATGGTTTAATCCATGGTTTATGGGTATTATCTAAGCTTATGCAATTCATTGTCCGCATATGGACAGTAGCCGTTGATTTACAACCTTGTTTTCAAAGAATGACAACACATGAAAACGACGCTATTTTCTAACAGTACATTAATGAACAATAATGTCTAAAAATTTTTTAGGTATAGCAATTTCTAGTTATTTCCAAAGTATGGGAATGATTGAGTATGAACGTATTGAACTTCATTCACAGCAGCATCCTCAGAATTACTAGCTTCCTCTTCTTCATCATTCTTTTCTTGACGTATGATGAGATATTTTCTTTTCTCAATTGCATAATCTAAAGCCTCTTGCATATCCATACCATCTTCCTTCTATGCTTTTTGCATGGTTGCTATGACTGCAGTCACAACAGCATCATTTTCAAAACTTCTATTATATACAAATTTACGTCTGAAAAGTTGCAGTATGTTTTCATCTTTATCAACTTCCCTACGCATTGAAGGCCATACATTCCCTAAAGGAAGATCCTCCTCAGTGTTGACAGTTTCATCATCATCATCATGGTCACTTTCAGCTTCTATCTCATCATCATCTGAGTCAGACTCTTCACTACTCTCCTCATGCATCTCTTCTTCATGTCGCTTAACATTACTTTTAAACTTGGAAGAGAATTCACAATGATCACATTTATACTGATTCATGATTAGCTGTTTGCTTATAATTGTCGACTACCACTTAAACATATGAGTCCTAGAGCATAAACTCGCTTGAATTTATAGACTGGTTGCTCCATTCAATATGATGTGGGAAAGGAATTCCGCACTTGCGCAGGAAGGTTGTTTCCAATCAAACCATACCTTATCCTTAACTAATCATAATCCTTAGCTAATCATTACTGATCCTTAACTAATCATTACTGATCCTTAACTAATCATTACCTGATCCTCACTTATCATTACTGATCCTGAGCTAATCCTCACTAATCATTACTGATCCTCACTAATCCTTAGCTGATCCTTACTGATCCTTAATTAATCATTACCTGATCCACACTAATCATTACTGATCCTTAACTAATCATTACCTGATCCTCACTAATCATTACTGATCCTTACTGATCCTAAGCGGATCATTACCTGTCCCTCGTTAATCATTACTGATCCTCACTAATCATTACTGATCCTTCACTAATCATTACCTGATCCTTAACTAATCATTACCTGATCATTACTGATCAATACCTGATCCTCACTAATCATTACTGATCCTCACTAATCATTACTGATCCTTAGCTAATCCTTACTGATCCTTAGCTGATCCTTACTGATCCTTAACTAATCATTACTGATTCTCACTAATCATTACTGATCCTAAACCAATCATTACCTGATCCACGACTTACTACCAGCTGTTTATACTGTGTTGTTTTGTCAAACCAATTGCAAAGGCTGTTAAATCGGAAACGAGGCTAGCGGTTTCAGAGAAGGATTATAAGAACTCTTGAGGTTGTAGAAATCATCGCGCTAGATAAAACCATCGCACTATAGCGCGAAAACTTCACTGGAGTTGGAGGACTCTTGAGTTGGAGGACTCTTGAGTTGGAGGACTCTTGAGTTGGAGGACTCTTGAGTTGGACGACTCTTGAGGTTGGAGAATTGAAACTCGTCCTACTATAGCGCGACCTGATGACGTCACTGATGAGGTCATTGATAGTATGAGCCGCGTGCACTAGGATCTGGGACTCTTGAAAACGAGGTTGGAGAAACCAGCATAATATATCCATAAAAACCGCCGTACTATAGCGCAACCTGATGACGTCACTGATGATGTGGTATGAGAAATCAACATACTAAACCCATAAAAACCGTCGCACTATGGTACAAGTCATTGAACCTTCTAATTCACACGATCTCCAATGATTTATCAATCCTTTCAGCAAATGTTTGTCACCTGATAAACTGTACAATCTGAGCTTGGGTATACCTGTCTCTGATGAGCATAGTGATGGTATGCTGCAAGTAGTAAATATTGGAAGAAGTAAATACAACGAGTTTGTTGATTCACGTATTGTGTCCCGCAGCAGAAAATTCCATGATAAGTTACCAAAAGTGAAACCAAAACTATTCAAACAGAGCAGTCAGAAAGTTAATCTAAAGAAAAATGACAAAATGAAGGTAGTGGAAGTTAACCCGGAATGTCATTGGTACGTTGTTAGCTGCATCAGCAAAGACACAACAACTAATTAACTATGAGAGTGCATTAACATTTCCTCTTAGCCCTGTACCACTGAGCCTTGCAAACGCAGATGGGTCAAGAAGAAGCACAAATAAAAGCAAGCTGACAGGCATCATTATTAACAAGGCAGCGCTTCTAGACCTAAAAACTGAAATGCCAAGTAAATATTATGTTGCTGCATATCTCGCCGACCTAATGGCTCTTATACGGATACAAACCACCATTCCGAAAACATATTCGGACTTGGTAACCCAACTGATAAATTCCATACAAGAAGGATACCAAACAGTTCATCTTGTTGCTGATACCTATAGAGAAACGTCTATCAAAGATCCAAAGCGCATCAAGCGTGGTTGTGCTGAAAAGGTAATAGTGCGTAGCGCTGCATCACTGATCCCAAGAAATTTTAAAGATTTTCTCCAGAACGATGAAAACAAAATAAGATTGATCAGCCTTATCCTTGATGAGATAAAAAATAATCGTTTGTTGGTTTTGAACAAGTTAAAGTGCAAAGACCTATACTACTCCCTGGACAACGTATGCTACAAGATAACAAGGACTGATTGTTGACCGACTTTGTAGCAATCAAGAAGAGGCTGACACAAAGTTAACTCTTCATGCCCTTTATGCATTGCAGGTAGACTCAAACGGTTATGTTATCATCAGAAATTTTTCTGGGGATGTTGACATCAACGTGATAGCTCTCTCGACCATTATAAGCCAATGTGAGAGGGTTATCATAGATTTTAACAAGGGAAAGGATCGAAAGGCGTTACGTTTGAGCGATGTTGACATGGCTGAAGAAGAAAAGGCTGCACTAATCGGTTTCCATGCATTCACAGGAAACGACTACATCTCTGCTTTTTCAACAAGGGAAAAAACACGTGCTGGACCGTTTTGCAAAAAAATCCTAAGTTGTGGAGGGTTTTTACAGAAGTTGGAGTGGAGTGGCTCCCACAGGGAGGCTTGGTAGAACTGTTAGAAGAGTTTGTTTGCAAATTGTATGGGTGTCCTCGTTTGAAAGACATCAACAAGGCTCGTTTTCATTTATTTTAAAGAACATATGAATCAAAGAAAAAGATTATCGATCTGTCTCTTCTCCCACCCTGCAAAAGTAGTCTTTCTTTCCATATTCTACGCACATGTTATGTTGCAAGAATTTGGAGGCTGTCATTGACAGCACAGTTGCAACCTCCTGCGATTGAAAATCATGGATGGACTAATGAATGCCAGGTTAAGTGGATCGAGGCAGCCTTTCCAGAGGATATTGCTATGATACTAATGAATTCAGAATTAGATGGTAACAATTTTGAGGAAGATTCAGATTCAAGTGAAGGGAGCGATGAAGAAGACATTTAACAGTTCACTTAACTAACAATTTTTTGTTTCGTTTCGCTTTTTTTGTCTTTTTACAGCGCAATTCAATGTCAATGGACTAATACCGTAATTTCTCTTTTAAGCCCCCCTATAAGCCTCCACTTTTGAAAAGCAAACAATTAAGTCCTTCCATTGATAAAGACACTTGATTAAAATTTAAATTGTGCACAATTTAAGTAATCTTGATAAAAAATGGAGAATGGGGGGTCATGCCATGAATTTTTTGGGGGGCACATGGGGGGCAGATGCCCCAACACCTGCAGAGGCTGAATCTATAATTTTGAATAATTATCAACAACTTCTAGCATTGACTGAAAGAGAAGAATACGTAGAAAAATGGATGAGGCATACCTGACTGTATTTTCACACATTATTTCAATTTTGCCCACATTCCCAACTTTGACCCCCTGTATTTCTCTAGCCCACCAGAAAACATCCGTTTACCTCAGAAATTCTGTTTGTACACATACAAGCGACCATAAAATGCTATGTCTCATTAATGTCGGCCTCCGGTGGCACTTACCTCAGTATCTGCCTGGTCTACTGGTTTATGGCACTGAAAGCAAGTGACCTCCGGTTCATTATTAACCCTTCTGTTAGGGCAATTTCTTGCAATGTGTTCCAATTGTCCACAGTGGAAACAATCTCTATTGCTATTGCTCACCATACTACTGCTCACCATACTAGGCCTCTGATTGTCTTGTTTGATCTTCTCTAATGTCGCTCTTGCTGCCTCGAATCTCCTGGCACGAATCTCCTGGCAATAACTACTGCTTCATCCAAGGGCGCCAGAAGCAATGCAGGGCGGTGGGGGCAGAAGCTACAATTTTGGGGCAAAACAATAAGAAAATAAAAAAATTTGGCAATTTTTCTGAGGGCAGGGGGGCAGCTGCCCCAGCTGCCCCCGTGCTTCCGGCGCCCCTGTCTTCATCCATATTGTTTGGGGGCTCTTGCAAAAGCTTATTCTGTGACCCCCTATCCTTTGGGCCTATAATAAACTGGTCTACAAGTCGGTTACTAAATTCTTCAGTTCCAAATGAGCATTTCGCTCCCAGTTCCCTCAACGCCGTTGAGAATGAGTCCACATTTTCTTCAAGCAACTGAGTCCTTCTGCTGAAATTGTACCTATGCTCAGTTGTCGTTTGATTTTTATCAAACTTTTTTGCGATCTTTTGCCCCCACAGTTTGAAATCATCAGTTCCTTCCACATAAGGAACTTGCTCTACCAGGCGGAAAGCGTCGTCTGACAAGTTAAACAACAATGCAAAACGTTTCTTCCGATCATCCTTCAAATCAATTTCTTTGAAATACTAAGATATTCTGCGTAAAAACAAGTCAAAGTCCTCACCAATTCGATATTTCTCAGGCCTTCTGATAATACTGTACAAGCCTTTATTTCTATCCTCTGTTCTTTCTTCTTCTCCAGCCACGTTTGCTGCGCCCTCTTCTTGTTCTTCGCCTCCTGCTGCGAGCATTTTGAAATTCCTTTCTGTCTCGGCCTATTTCAAATTTATAAACATCAACCAAGCTGTTGTTTATCTCGGTAGGACCTCCAAAAAGATGTCCCGAAGTGGGATTCCAGCGATCAGTGTTCAAGAAGTTAGACAGAAACACAAATTCTCGGGTTTTCTACTATTTTCTTTGAACCAAAATAACTCCAAACTCCACATTCAAAACACTACAACATCGAACCACCCATGTTTAACTCTACGCAAGTTTTTCCACCCCACGCCTATAGTTCCCAGTCCTAATTTAGGATGCTCAAAAAAGCCCTGTCCAGATAGGATTAAATACTATTGAACTTGCAAAGGAAGTACAGGAAAATGCTGCAGATCTATTTCAAGCATCAGAGAAAGAGTTACAAAAGTACGAAGATAATATGCCTGAAAAAATCGATACAGCTTCTTGGGACAACCTGCCAGAATGGGATCCTGGTTTACGACCAAAAGACCTAACTGACAATCAAAAGCGATACCTTGCGAAAAAAGGACCACACCAACCAAAATGGGAAACGTTCCCACAAAATTTCCCACAAGCCCGACCTGGAAAGCTTTCTGAGCACTACAGCTTAACGAGTCACAGAAATTCGTTGGATGCCTACATTCGCTTGTGCGACCTACTCTGCAATGTTGACACCTTGCTCGATAAGGCTGTCCGAAATGCAAGAATCCAAGAAGAGCGGGAAAGAATGGAGAACAGAAAAGTAATTCTTATCCTTCTTGACATCGTGCAAACCATGGCTGGGCAGGACATTGCATTCCTTGGTGACTGTAACAAAGAAGTGACTGGCAATTCTCGACAAATCGTCGCACTATTTGCATGCAACAACCACATATTGGGACATTGGATTGAAAGCAAGCGATCACGATCACATCACACAACATATTTGTGTCCTAGATCTCAGAATGAGATGATACAACTTTTAGGTGACGAGGTACGAAAAAGAATAATCACAGAAGTAACAGAGGCAGGGTTTTTGGAGTTTCCGCGGATACAACACCTGATTTGTCACATAAAGATCAAATGGCTACAGTATGTCGATGCGTTGACTCTTGTGGTGATGTAAGTGAGACACTGATTTCAAAGAAAAGCGTTTGCACAAAGACTGGCGATGGAACTGCAAAAGAGATAATCCAGGTCTTACAAAGCAGTTCACTGAACACCAAAGAGCTGTCTTTCCAGTCGTACGATTTTACCTATTCTATGTCAGGACGCTTTAATGGTGCCCAGAAGAAGTTGCAGGGCCAGCTACAGAAAACAGTACCCTATGTGTCCTGCCAGGGGCATAATAGCAATACTGTTATAGAACGCAGTGTTAATACAAGCTCTAATTGTCAGCAACATGTTCACAATATTGGAAGAGGTTTATGTTTTCTTCACAAGCAGCACAAAAAGGTTTGCCCTTCATTTATCTTTTCAAATGTCACTGAATTTATGTAAATTAGATTCAGCTACAAATAAACCAATTGAACATAAAGCATGTTAAAAAAATGCTTTTGCGGTAAAACTTTTGCCTCTCAAAGAATTCTGTCTCAAACTAACTTTATTTATTTCTGATAGTTTTGTAGATATTACATAAGCACGCTAGCAGATCAATACGCACTACTGTGGTGGATACGCACTACTGTGGTGGTGTATTTTGCGTACTGTGGTGGCTTTTTTTGCGTAATGTGGCTGATAAGCTCTGCTGTGGTGGTATATTTTGCGTACTGTGGTGGGTTATTATGCTTGTTGTGGGGGGGTTTTTTTGCATACTGTCTTGGATAAGCTCTACTGTGGTGGTATATTTTGCGTGGATTATTATGCTCGTTGTGGCGGGTTATTATGCTTGTTGTGGTGGGGTTTTTTGTGTACTGTGGTGGATAACACTACTGTGGTGGGTTATTATGCTTGTTGTGGCGGGTTATTATGCTTGTTGTGGTGGGATTTTTTGCGTACTGTGGTGGATAACACTACTGTGGTGGGTTATTATGCTTGATGCGGTGACATTCTTTGCTGTCTGTGGTCTGTGGTCGATGGTCTGTCGCCAAAATTCACTCAAGACGGCCCTGGTGCAAGGCAACATCTGCAACGTCTTTTCGTACAGTAGTCAAAACTGCAGCTATTCTCCAAGATGAAAGCTTCTAATTGATAGAGCAATGTAAGTAAGGGAAGTCAGAAAAATTAATACCAAGTTTTAAACTTGTTGCAGATATACTAAGGGCTTCCAACAAAATCTTAAAAATCAAGTACTCAGAAATAACCAAACAACGTGCAGATAACCTGCTCAAACATGTAAGAAAATATACATGAAACTGTACGTGACGTCATCTTATCACGCCTAGCCACACCCACCTCCTAATCACTGAAAGAGCATAAAATTTTACATAGGAAAAACATTACATTCACGATTTTATAGCTACACCTGTCTATAGATGGTGCAGTGCAGTGGATTTCACTAAATTTCTCAGTTTCTGGTGCATTCTTATTCTTATATAAAGTTGGTCAAATTAGAGCTTTAATTGATATGGATTATGAAATAAAGAAAACTTGTCTTGGCATATAATGATATCTTATATACTAATATGTGCTTTTGGCACGCGGGTCAACCGACGACGGTAGCTCCTCGGGTTGGGCCGTACCGGGTCGTGCACAGTCCGTCGCGGTCTTGAGCACCCGAGTTGTAGGCGTGCCATCACGACAGCTTCGGGGGCCGGCTGCTTCCACCTGACTCGTGGGGTTGCAAATACCAGCGCTTTTGTCGTGATATCGGACCGGGAACAAAGGCGAACAAAGGTTGTACATTTCATACAGTAACGGTGGTTTTGCAAACAAAGACTTGGCAACCTCGACCTTGGAAGCGTGCCCCTGCCTGAGTGTGTTACGAAACAAAGAGCCTCCTCGTTTCAGCCAGTCACGGCGTCGCTTGTGCCATTACGGGATAATTTCAGTTTAGATGCTGCGTCACAGCTCAGAAGGATCTAGAAGGGTCGGCGTGTTACGTGGCACACCTGACGGGGTTCGAAACGTTGCTTGGCCAGCATTAAATGCCCCAATAGGTTTTCCCTTTTTAGGCGTTTCAGGAAAATGGTTTGTTTTGTGTTTCCTATTTTCTAATGTTTTCTCGTAACAAATCTGTGATTTTTGTTTACCTCGACCTTTTGCGTCATTCTAATTTATTCAACCATGTATTTGAGGCAATTTCACGTTAATGGCTGATGCCGTTATTGTTCTAACAAGTAATTAACATCTCATGGATGAATTTCCTATTTTCAATTCTTGTTGAAAATGTAAACGAAGTTTTAATCAGTTAGGTCACACGGAAAAACTACTCAGAAAAATACGTTGTTTTTTATTTCCCATTTACCCAGGGTTTTTTGTAACAAATCTTTGATTTTTGTTTACTTTGACCTATTGCGTCATTCTAATTTACTCAACCATGTCTTTGAGGCAATTTCACGTTAATGGCTCATGCCATTATTGTCCTAAAAATTAATTAACATTTCTTGGATGAATTTCTTATTTTCAATGCCTCATAAACCAAGTTTTAATCAGTTAGGTCACGGGAAAATACTCAGGAAAATAGTTTGTTTTGTATTTCCTATTTACTAAGGTTTTTCGGTAAGAAATCGTCTGATTTTAGTTAACCTTGACGTATTGCGTCTTTCTAATTTACTCAACCATGTCCTTGAGGCAATTTCACGTTAATGGCTCGCCTCGTCATTGTCCTAAAAATTAAGTTAACATCTTTTGCATATATTTCCTATTGTCGATTCTTGTTCTAAATATTCACTACATTTTCAACAGTAAGGTTTCCTGGAAAAACACCTACACCTTAGAAGTGGCAACCGGGAATCGAGCAGTCACAAGATCGGGCATATGACGTCATTTTAAGAAAACGTTTCATGTGCGATTTCCATTCCTGTTAGATGGTCACATGATCCTTTCTCCGTGATCCTTTCTCTCCATCTTTCTCAACAAAGTTGCTGACAACTTCTCTGCATGAGGTTCCAATTCAAGTCAGATTGTCACGTGATCAATTCTGCCCTTAGTAAGATGTTCCCAACTAAAATCCCTTTGGTTCATGACGTCAGTCCGGATTTCATTCTGTTCATATGAGATTCCAATTGCAGTCAGGTCGTCACGTGGTGCTTTTGACCCTTTGCAACCACGTACCCAACGAAAATCCCTTTGCTGCATCACCTCCATGTTCATTCTTATTCTGCTCATATATGAATCCCCTTCCAGTGGGATGGTCATGTGGCCCCCTATACCCTTAGCAACGATATTCGCAACTGAAATCCCTTTTGTGCATGACGTCGATGTGGAATTTCATTCTGCTCATATGAAAATCACATTCCACTGAGATGGTCACGTGGTTCTTTTTGCCCTTAGCAACAATATTCGCAACTGAAATCCCCATTCTGCATGACCTCCATGTGGATGTTTATCTGCTCATACCAGAATCCCATTCCACTTGGATGGTCACGTGGTCCTTTCTACCCTTTATAACGATAAACACAACTAAAATCCCTTCGGTGCATGACGTTCATGTGGACTTTAATTCTGTCCGTACTAGATTCCCATTTAAGTCGGATGTTCACGTAATCGTTTCTACTCTTGCCAATGATGATTGCAATTAAAACACGCGTGTGTATGACGTCAGTCACCTTATTTCTTGCAGAGCCGACTACAATGTGCACACATGAGTTTCGAATTCAGAGGTAAGGAGAAGCACGTGCGGAGCACGTGCCACCGAGAGGTTGCCGCAAGTGCAGCGAGCAGCAGCCGAGCAGAGCAACGCGAAGCGTTGCCAGCGAGCCGCGAAGCGGCGAGAAGCCCTCCGCAGGAGCTAGCGATGGCCGCCTCGCGCGTAGCGCGAGCGGCCGAGCTAGTCTTATATACTAATATGGTAATTTCCATGGAAACCGGTTTTTCGACCGTCACTCCTCCCTTGAGGTAACTGCTTTGCTCTTCCGACTTGCCCTCTGCTCTGCCGCCTGTGGGGTAGGCGGTCCATCACCCTGTCATTTTCACTAATTCCTGCCATCTCTGGGGTAATTGGGGCTAACCCTTCTTTGATGTGCGTCATTGGTGCCAGACAGAGCAGCCACCTCTTTGTCTTTCCTAAGTGGATTATACTGTGTTGCGTGGTGTTGAGTAGGATATTGTTCAGCGTATAATAGGTTGACCTAAGCACCCTATTGTGTGTTAATTTGTTGTTTACGGCTTTACGGGCGAACATGACATTATAGTTTATTCAATCAAAAATACCTCCATTTCCGTTTCGAACACTTATCGAAGAGTGCTTGCCGAAGTAATACGAAGTACCTATCTACTATTGACATTTCATCCAGTTTTAAATAAGCTGATCGTTTTTGGTTTTGGATGATTTCTGGTTTTGGTTTTGGACAATTTCTGGACAAGATCATATTCCATGCGGTAAGTTGCCTTTTATACTTATTTAAGAAAGAAACAACTCTGTTCTGAAGATAATTTCTCCTTCCTCATTTCTGGTGGCCTTTTTTGGATACTTGCCTTTTATGCTTTTCCTTTTATTTCAGTGTAGTGCCGACGAGTACGAGTAACATCGACAATTCGTAGCTACAGTTCCTTTGATTTATCGTTAGGTAAGTGTATTGGGTTATTTTTCGAGAATATCATAGGCCTCTAGGTTTTTATTGTTAACTGTTAACTGGCCTGTACAGACTTTATCAAGAAATTTGAAAACAAACTGGTAACTAAACTGGCCTGTACAGACTTCTTCAAGAAATTTCAAAACAAACTGGTTTTCCAGGCCCACTCTCATTTGTCGTTCCTAAATTCTGTTTATTTCATTTCCTTGTAGCGACACCAGAGCGGCACAGTTTCCCAACAGTTTTTGGACTGGTTTTCTTCCGTTCGGAATTTTCTCTTTCTTTCACAATTTTCAACATAAAATTGCTTTTTATTTCCATTTATTTTCGTTACTTGCTGTAAATTCTGCTGTCTCTTTTCTCTCTTTCATTTTTCAGAGATCCATTGCTGCAAAAGTGACCAGCCTACTCTTGGCATTCCAGTTTGTCTTCGTAAGTTTGCTATATCATTCATCATTTTATCCTCAACTAGGCGTATTTGTTTCCATTGGCTGTTTATGAAATAAAGTAAAGCAAGCGCTTATATAGTTTAACTTTGCTGCCAGAATAAATTTTGGCTGAAATTGAAAATTCTTATTCAATTGTTCTAACTCTTGGTCAAAATACCTAATCCCCAGGGGAGTACAAGGGTTATAGTTCTGCTGACAAATTTCTGTAATTTTAAAATTCTTAATCACATGGCATCGTAGCATCATGTAGGGGATGATAATTTTTTACAAATACTGTAAAGATATCCCATGAAATTTGGTTTCAACATTTCACCTTTTTGAATCATTAAGCCTTTTCAGGGATTTCCATACAATGATGCTGACAAATTTCTCCATACAATTATGCTGACAAACTTCTGTAATCTTCAAAATTGCTTATCAAATGACATCATAGCATCATGCAGGGGTTGAGAATTTTTTATAAATCTTTCAAGATATCCAATGAAATTTGGTGTAAACATTTCACCTTTTTGAATTATTATGCATTTTCAAGGATTTCCTCCATACAATGATGCTGACAAATTTCTGTAATCTTCCAAATTGCTCATCAAATGACATCATAGCATCATGCAGGGGTTGAGAATTTTTTATAAATACTTTCAAGATATCCAATGAAATTTGGTTTAAACATTTCAACTTTTTGAATTATTATGCATTTTCAAGGATTTCCTCCATACAATTATGCTGACAAATTTCTGTAATCTTCCAAATTGCTTATCAATTGACATCATAGCATCATGCAAGGGTTGAGAATTTTTTATAAATCTTTCAAGATATCCAATGAAATTTGGTGTAAACATTTCACCTTTTTGAATTATTATGCATTTTCAAGGATTTCCTCCATACAATGATGCTGACAAATTTCTGTAATCTTCCAAATTGCTTATCAAATGACATCATAGCATCATACAGGGCTTGAGAATTTTTTATAAATCTTTCAAGATATCCAATGAAATTTGCTTTCAACATTTCACCTTTTTGAATTATTATGCCTTTTCAAGGATTTCCATCCATTCAACGATGCTGACAAATTTATGTAATCTTCCAAATTGCTTATCAAATGACATCATGGCATCATGCAGGGGTTGAGAATTTTTTAAAAATCTTTCAAGATATCCAATGAAATTTGGTGTAAACATTTCACCTTTTTGAATTATTATGCATTTTCAAGGATTTTCCTCCATACAATGATGCTGGCAAATTTCTGTAATCTTCCAAATTGCTTATCAAATGACATCATAGCATCATGCAGGAGTTGAGAATTTTTTATAAATCTTTCAAGATATCCAATGAAATTTTCTTTCAACATTTCACCTTTTTGAATTATTATGCCTTTTCAAGGATTTCCATCCATTCAAAGATGCTGACAAATTTATGTAATTTTCCAAATTGCTTATCAAATGACATCATAGCATCATGCAGGGGTTGAGAATTTTTTGTAAATACTTTCAAAATATTCAATGAAATTTGGTTTCCTATGTTTCTTGAAAGCATGACATTTTCAACCAAGTATTCTAATTGCACGTATTTTACTTCATGATCAGTTCTCTCTCCCCGTTTTTTTCATATTATGATGTTTCTGACAAATTTCATATTTTTCACATTTCACATGTTTTTGCACACATTTTACTTTCATACTTATTCTTCTATTGTTGCTCCCATATAGTGATATTCCACCTGGTTGGAATTTTATAATATGTAAAAGCTCTATAAGCCCCTGGAGGGCTAATTTCATTTCGGAAGTTTTTGGAGGGAAGACCAGGGGGGACTTATTAGGGAGGGGGCTTCTTAGAGAGGGGGCTTAATAAATAATTTAACATATTTTGTTTTTCATTTATCATGACAAATGTTGTAGACCTTAAAGAATGAACTATGTAAGAAATTTTAAATTATGTGCAATTCATAGTTCCTTAGCGGATATTAGTAGTTATAATACCATTCTTTCTTCGACACTTCCCAAAAACATGCATCTTCTCTTTCACGTTACTTAGCCAACATGCCCCGTGGACACAGAACATTGACTGGACGCAGGGAGAGACAATTAAGGAGACAGCGATACACAGTTACCAGGGAACAACGTTTGCATGCTGAAGAACAGCAGCATGATACAACCAATCATGTAGTGTTGCTTCCCCAGCAAGTTCCAAGACCTATCGTCCCTACAAATCTGGGGCAACCAAACACTGAACATGTTGGACCCTTAGCCAACAGTCATGTTGCACCTGCTGCTGAAGGTCTGCCTCTTACTGCACAAGCCAGCCAGCAGCAACAAATATTGCAGCAGCCATCACCACAAGAAGACTACATTGGTCTCATGAACCAAGAATGCATTCATTGTTGTGCAAAATATTTTCTCAAAGAGAAGACAACCCAAAACAAATTTACAAAATGTTGTCAAGATGGAAAGGTGGTTCTACCCCCTATTACACAGGGAGCGCCGAAGGCGCGGGAGGGGAAACGGCCACAGTATTGCGCGTCCAAGCTTTGATGCGCATATGATCGAGGCTAGTCTTGGATTTCAAATTTTTGTGGGTTCCGATGGAGTTTAAAAGGCAGCAGTGCTGAAGAAGAAAGACAGCTAAAATCAAGATATTAGTACCCGGTAAGTTGTATTTTCTACCATATAATTCTTCCTCATTCTTTTCCCCTTGATTTGATTACATTTCAGAGCAATCGGAAAAAACTTGCATGAAAAAGGCGACTGTTTAATTTTTGTAGTGGGCCTAAATCTAAGAGCTGATCAGTACTTCACCAGTGGGGGCATTCAATTTTCTCAAAACTAAAATCAACCTAGTAATTTTTTTTCATCATATTCATGCGCTTCAAACATCTAGGAAACTAGTTCTAAGAAATCTTTTTAACATATTATAACATATCAGAGATATTGCTTCAAACGTTCAGATGGGTCGGGTCGCGGAATAATTTTGCAGTTGTGAGCAGTAGCAGCGGGGAAAGAATGAGGCGTGTTTTTCCTGACAGTGCTTTTGGGACTGGTAATGAGTGTTTTTGTTCCTTAGGAACGCATTTAGCGGGAAATATGAGATTTTGTTTATTTCAAGAAAAAAATTTTAGAGGTCTTAGTATTTGTTTCAAACAACAAATTGAGAATTTTATTTGAAGTAAATTACTCAAACTTAAAAGAATGGAGGAAGAAACACCAAGCCGTTCTCTAAGTAAGAAACGCTGCAATACTTCACCAGAAGTTCCAGCAAGGAAAAAGATTGTTTTAAATGACTTATTTAAAGAGCTTTTGTTGAATGAAAGTGATATTAAGCATGACCAAAACCAAAACCTCTTGAGTTTAAGAGAAACAGCATCAGCAGGCTTTTCAAGTGACTCAGATTCACCTGAGAATGAAGATAGACCCACTGGGAATCCCCTAAATGATCTTCAAAGAAGACATGAAATTGCAAATGATACTAAGGAAAATCATTGTAAAGTGGAAACAATTCCAATACTTTATAGTTCAGGCAATATTTTGTCTAAAGAAGAGCTCCTTCTTTATGCTGCATTGAAAGGATTGTTCCCAAGCACTCCATATAGGCGATTTAGTGCTGAAAATACCAGCCAATTGTTGACCTTTTCAATACTGTTTTAAAATCAATATTGACCAAGCAGCAATTTCAAACTATTTGAGAAGAGCACAAGCTCCAAACAGCAAAAAATTCGGAAAACAATGTGGCATTTTAAGATGGCACCACTTCTCAAAATTTGTTCAGGACTTCACTGCTATCTGTGGTCAAAAATTGAAAGATTTTTTTATGTCAAGAGTCCTATGCCAAGGTGATATTGAAGAAATTTTGTGTAGATTATCAGAACAATGCATGCTTGCTTCAAAAGTTACAGAAAAATTGCCAAGCAACATGGTACTTAGTGATGTCGCAGAGCTTGACTTAAAAATTTTAGAGAACCCATATTTTATTACAGAAATACAAGGGTGGAAGCATAGATTTGACCGTGATGCCAGAAAAGGTCATTTTTATTATTTTTCAAATGTGAATACAATTTACCCTGACATTGAGGTAGTTGTTGGAGAGGACAACTGTTTTGAGGTCATGACTGAGGGGCATATTCGTTCTCTTCATTGCCAATGGATGCAATTACCAAAGCAAATCTCTTTGGTGAATGATCTTAAAATGTTTTGGGACTGCTCGCAACTTCAAAACTGTGTAAAGGTCATGATTATGAAAATTCACATCAATAAATACTTTTACTCAACTGTCAAATATTTTGTACAGAACTAAAACAGGGAGCCTGGTGCATGCATAGAAACATTGCTTTCTGAATTCCACAAAAGGTAGTGAGATCATCCCACTGTGAAATATTTTTACCTAAAGATCCATTAATTTCAACACCAGATATGTGTGACTCTTGTGCACAATCTGAACACTATTTAAGAACGGTCTTGTCAAGGAATAGGTCAGGTTAAGATCATGAGAATGACACTTCAAAGTTTACACCATTAGATAAACTATCACACGAAGAACTGTTAAAAGTGGCAAGAGAATCATCTAAAAAGCTTGTTTCCCTAAATAAAAAGATAAAAAGGCTTGAAGACCATAGAAATGAGATGGAAAATGTGTCAGCTTCCACAGATAGGGACCTTAGGAAAATGTTTGTAACCCTGAACGAAGAAATAAGACAAAGAAAACAAAGGGCTGAAAACTGTTTTTGCAAATGGCAGCATTGTGAATGTAGTGAGAAGTTTGATAATTGTGAAGCTTTGTTAATTCATGTCAAGAAGCACATATCATCACAAAAAGATTTAGCTCCCATTGAAAAGTTTTATGCTTGTAAATGGGAAGATTGTCAAAAGAGTTTTGGTAAGAAAAAGTTATTGGAGCGCCATCTGAGAATGCACACGGGTGAAGTTTCTGATCAGATCTTAGAACTCCTGCTAAAAGATCAAGCTAAGGCCTTGTCTGTTGAGTCAAGGCAAATGAGGTGGCATCCTCTTGTTATAAAGTGGTGCCTTCGCTTGTATAATAAGTCACACTCTTCCTATGAAGACTTGAGAAATTCAAAAGTGCTAAGGCTTCCCAGTGGGCGAACCTTGTCTGATTACCGCAATTTTAATCACCAGTCATAAGGGTGGCAAGCTGTTACTTTGAACACAATGAAACAGGAATTTTTAAAGTTAAAACCAACAAAGAAAGCTTATCTTGGTATGCTTCTTTTTGATGAAGTTAAAATAAAAGAAGGACTGGTATTTGATTCGGCCACCTGGGAACTATTGGGTTTTACTGATATTCAAGAAAATTCCGATTTATTGTTGTCAGAACCTGCAGAGAAAAGTAACGAGCCAAGAGTTGCAACACATGTGATGCAGTTTTTCTTTCGAAGCCTTTTTAACAGCTTTACCCATCCTTGTGCCTATTTTTTAACAAATGGGGTAAGTGCAGTAAGATTGAATCAGCTTTTCTGGCAAGGAGTGTCAATGCTTAATGCTTTTGGTTTTCAAACTATCCTTTCTTGTTGTGATGGAGCAGCTGAGAATCGAAAATTTATTAAAATGAACACAGGTTACAATGGATCAATGTGTTCTTGCTTCAATGTTTTCTCATCTATGCCACTGTATTTCATGTCAGATGTTCCACATTTAATGAAAAAGCTGAGGAATAACTTGAACAATAGCGGAGATAAATCGAAAAACAAACGTTTCACACGAAAATTAATTCGAAATGGAAAAGAAATTATTTGGGAACACATTATCTCAGTATATGATCGAGACAAAAGACGGCACTGTTATGCAACACCCTTACGCAAGGAACATGTATTTATTGATTCATTGACAAAATGAAGGTGAAGCTTGCTGTAAACACTTTATCAGAGGAAGTCAGTAAGGAAATGAGGGAATGTGACAATGAACGCACTAGAGAAACGCAAAAATATATTGAAATGTGTGCAGCACTGTGGAAGGTTTTTAATGACGAGAATAGGATAGAGAGAGTTGATGATCAACGTTTACGTCAACTGAATGTTGTTGCCAACTATTTCAGTGATTGGAAAGAAGACGTTAGGAAACTGTTTAAGACAAAGAAGGAGATGTCATCCCATTTTATTAGCTGGGAGTCCATGTTTGATTTACAAGTTAGTAGTGATTTTAGCTTAAGGCACTGCCCCGGCTAGACATTTTTTCAACTGCCCCCCTCTCTGCCCCACTGTGTTTATGCATTACAAGGGTCACTAAAATACTTGATCCTACTGAAAAAAAAAACAATTCTATTCTTACTACAGTAAGAATACAGAGTTGATTTAAAGTTTATGACAATTTTTACCATCTGATTTTTTTTACACCTTTGCATTAAAATCATTATTGATTTTGGCTCCAAATTTTTTTTGATTGGTTTCAGAAAACTTTCCCACATTACAATGCATAACCTGAAAAACTTCTTATTGTTTTTCCCTCAGCTGTCTATCTCATGCTTGCAAGAACTGGTGAAAGATGGCGGACAGACGTAAGTTGCCGCGTGGGCGTGGTAAAATAAAATCAAACTGGCCTGTTGTCACTATCTCGTGAAATATTAATGTTGTTAGTAACCATAGTTTTAATAAAATACGTTCAGGAAGTTTTAAATTTAATTAACAAGTCATGTCTGGTAACGATACAGTTACACTTAGTATTCTCAAGCAGATGCTGGAAATTCAAGATCAGGCCTATCGCTCTTCGCTCCAGTTATTCATGAACGATGTCAAGACAGAAATTAAAGAGCTGAGAAAAGACTTGAATGAAGTTGTGAAATCCATCTCATTTTTGAGCAACGATAACGATTCGATAAAAGTTGAACTGAAAGGTCATGAGGCTAAAACAGCAAGTTTAGTGCAAAAAGTGGATCGATTTGAAGCTTATGTGAACGAAGGCTTCGAAGACATCGCTGACCACACTGAATATCTGGAAAATCAGTCCAGGAGAAATAATCTGAAAATCCTTGGGGTCCCAGAGAGTCCTGACGAGAAATCTTGGGATGAAACTGAGAATAAGGTTAAGGATTTGGTAAAATCTGAGCTTGGCATCTCGGATGATTTTGAAATTGAAAGAGCCCACCGTGTAGGCCGTTTTCAAAAGAATGTGAACAGGTCTGGCAATACCAACCAAAAACCTAAACCTAGGCCCATTGTTGCAAAGCTGAGATCATGGAAGACAAAAGAAATGATTGTGAAGAAAGCACGCCAACTGAAACCAAAAGGGATCATGTTCTTCAATGATTTGTCACAAAGAACATTGTTGAAACGTCAAAGTCAAGTTGATGACCTCATAAGGGCAAGACAGAGGGGGAAAGATGCTTTTTTTGTCCTTGACCGTCTAGTCATAAAAGATAAGCCGCCGGATGCCAAAATCAGACAATCACACGTACACAGTGAAGGAAATGGGGAAAATGCTACAGATGCAGCAGCGGTAGGTGCAGCAGCCGCCGTAAGTGACAATGAAATTAGTTTTAAGGACTAATTTATTAAGGACTGTCATCAAACCAAATTTGTGTTTTTTTTTTTTTTTTTTTTTTTCAGCTTAGTTCATTTTCACTCAATTTTGTTTATTTTAATTTATAGGCCCAAATGGTAAGAGCTAATAATTACCCATGTGGCACCTGTCACAAAAGTGTAACTAAAAATGGTATTCTTTGCAACCGATGCAACTTTTGGCAGCATATAAAGTGCAATGACATTTCGGTTAAGGAATATGAAGCACTTTCCAAGGAACCTGATGATGTTCCATGGTTTTGTCTTAATTGCACTATAGCATATCACAAATCCATTTTTCCTTTTGGCGCGATTGAGGACGAACCATTATTAAACCTTTTCGAACATGATATACCCTCCCTTATTGATACATTACCCTCATTTGAAATAACATCTCACCTTACTAACTTACCTAACCTGCAAGATTATGATATTGATGAACATTTTCCTTCTAATATTGATTCAAGCTATCATACTGTTCAAGAATTATCTTCCTCTGATACTTCTCATAATGATCTTTCTTTCTTGCATATGAATATAAGAAGTCTCTCTTGTCATTTTGATGAACTACATTCCTTGTTAGTTAACCTTAAAATTGGCCTTGATGTTGTTGCTGTTTCTGAAACTTGGGATTCATTCGATCGACCATTGAGCACAAATGTTGACATTGAAGGATATACCTTTTTTTCGGCTAAATCTCAATCTCAAAATGGCGGTGTTGGTCTCTACATCAAAACATGTTTGGGTGCCATTCCAAAACCAGAACTAGATAGTAATTGTGATGAGTATGAGACAATCTGGGTCGAAATTGAAAATTCTAGAGATAAAAACATTTTGGTTTGTTGTGCCTATCGTCATCCAAGTACTGAAATAGGAAACTTTACCGAGTACCTTCAAAGGACATTGTCCAACCCTTCTGTCGAGAATAAGCATGTCTTCATTTTAGGGGATTTCAATATCAACTTAATAAATTATGACTCTCATAGTGCTACCAATGATTTTGTCAGTCTTCTTCTCTCGCTCCATTACTTACCTTATATTATCCATCCTACGCGAGTGTCAGATTATTCTTCTACCATTATTGATAATATCTTCTCCAATGTATGTGATTTAGATACCAAAAGTGGAAACATTTTGACACAAATTGCTGATCATTTTCCTCAGTTTTAATTGTCAAAAAGGTGGTGTTATCAAATAAAACTATGTCATATTACCAACATGATTATTCAAACTTTGATCAAGAAAAATTTCTTGCAGATTTTAATAATCTTAAATTTGATTATTTGAATGACAACCAGAGTGACATAAATTCAAAATTTAATAAATTTCTTGCAACCCTCGAAAGCTTTGTTGAAAAGCATGCTCCATTGAAGAAGCTTACAAAAAAGGATATTAAATTGCAAAATAAACCATGGATAAATAGCAAGATTAGAAAAATGATAAAATTAAGAGATAAATTACTAAAAAAAGCTCAAAAAGAAGCCTGATCCAGTAGTAAATCTTGCATATAAAAAATTTAGAAACCGAGTTGCTTGTGAACTTAAAGAGAGCAAGAAATCTTATTTTCAGAATTATTTTACTTCTAATGGTAACAACATGAAACTTTTATGGTCGGGAATAAAGTCAATTATTAGCATTAAAAAATCTAGTACAAATCTTATCAGCAAGCTGAAGGATTCAAATGGTAATCCAACGACTGATTCTACAACTATGGCTAATACATTTAATAAGTTTTTTGTCAATGTAGCTGATGATGTCACAAAAAATATACCCAGATCCCCCAAGTCCCCCCTAAATTATCTTGATATGAGTAATCCTAGTACGTTTTTCATTTCTCCTACAGCTCCATATGAAATTTCAGATATAATAAATCTCTTAAAAGTTGGTAAGTCGACCGGTCCAAATAGTATCCCCATTAAACTATTAAAAATTCTTTCTGTTTGTATTTCTTCACCTCTATCTGATATCATTAATGAGTCTTTTCAGTCTGGTATCTTTCCTGTAAAAATGCAACAAGCTAGAGTTATTCCATTGTACAAAAAGGGTAGCCCTTTGTTAGCTTCAAATTATAGACCAATATCTCTGCTTTCTGTATTCAGTAAAATTACAGAGAAATTGATGCATAAACGATTATACAATTTTTTGGAAGAACATAAAATTCTGTATGATCTCCAATTCGGTTTTCGTGCTAATCACTCAGTAAATCATGCTTTAATTAGTTTAACTGAATCAATAAAAAACAGTTTAGATAACAAAAAAATTTGGATGTGGAATTTTCCTTGATTTGCAAAAAGCTTTTGATACTGTTAATCATAAAATTCTACTTGACAAACTTGAACATTATGGCATTCGAGGTACAGCTTTGGCATGGTTTAGTTCCTACCTCAGTAACAGAAGTCAGTATGTATCAGTAAATGGTTGTAAGTCGGATCTTCTGAATATTAAATGTGGTGTACCACAAGGGTCTGTTCTTGGCCCACTTCTGTTTTTAATTTACATAAATGATCTTCCTAACTCCTCTTCAAAACTTTCTTTCTATCTTTTTGCTGATGATACAAACATTTACTTTGAATCAGATACTTTAGATCATCTTCAAAAGTTGTCAATAAGGAACTTAGACATGTCAAAAAGTGGCTGGATGCTAACAAACTTGCTCTTAATGTTGGAAAAACAAACTTTGTTGTTTTTCATTCTGTGCAAAATTCTTTGAGTGAAAGTCTAAATATTAAAATTGGAAATCAACATATCAGACAAGCTAAACATGTCAAGTTTCTTGGCTTGCTATTAGATGAACATCTTAGCTGGAAGTACCATCTGTGTGAACTATCCAAGAAGCTTTCAAGAACATGTGGTGTGTTCTTTAAAATAAGACATCTTCTACCAGCTAGTATTCTAATATCTCTTTATAATTCTTTGTTCTCTTCATTTCTTCAATATGGTATTGTTGTCTGGGGTCTTACTTATGAAGTACATACCAGACCAATATATCTTCTACAAAAGAAAGTTCTTAGAGCTATTGCATTCAAGTCTTTTACTTCTCCATCCACACCAATATTCGCTGATTTCAAAATTCTTAAATTATATGATTTGTTTTATTTAAAGCTACTCATCTTTGTTTACGAATCTGTGAACAAGATTTCTCCCGTCTGTTTTCACAATTTTTCGAAACTTTGTCTTCTGTTCATCAGTATAATACACGGCAGGCTTCTAAAGGTGATATTTTCATGACTCAAGAAAATACCTTTTGTATGGATTAAGATCCATCAGATATGCAGGTGCAAAGACCTGGAATGATATCCCTATTTAATCAAGCTATCTCCCTCAAGCATGAATTTTCGCTCCAAACTTAAATTACACCTTTTATCCACAAATTATCAAGTGAACTAAAATCTGATTTACACAATTCACTATCAAATTTCCATCTGTTACAAATCAATTGAAATAGGTTTTTATCAACAGGGGGTGCTCTCTCCTCGATTAGTTTAGCTATTGAGAGAGTTCCTCCTTTAAGAAATTCCCCTCATACAATAGCTCCTTTAATTTAGCAACTTTCTAATTTATATAACCACTTGTATTTGTAATTAGCTATATTATCTTTAATCTTAATTTGTATTGTATGATGTGGAATTTTAAAATTAAATGAACTGATGATGATGATGAAGACATCGTGGAATCTTTCTTCAGCCTTCAACGTCAACTATGTGGTGGTAATCGTAACATGACAGCTTATTCGTATGCGTATAATGTAAATGGTATATTATCTTATCAGTCATCCAATTTAGTTACACGATCTGCCTATAATATTGAGGCCATGGATGATACTATTAAAACGCAGCATCTTCCTAAAAGGCCTAGACATAACCCTAAAGATAATTGTAACTGGGCTGTTAATTTAACTTCTTAATTCATCCAAACTTGATTAATTGTTTTTCAAATTAGTTTTTTTGCAGGGAATACGAAATTCAATTAGCACCTTATAATTTTTATTGATGCCTTGTGCAAGAGATTTGCTATATCTTTTTGGGCAATGGTTATGAATTCTTCTGATGCAGAATATGCTCAGTGCTTTTTGGAGAGCAATGTGATAAAATTTGTTATTTGTTTCAAAACAGTTTCTTTTCATGAAGGATAAATTGTACCTTCCTTCAAGCAGCCTGGAACACTTTCATGACTACTCAACTTTTCAATTGTTTTTATATGAAATAGCAGAGTTTATCATGTTGCCATGACAACAGATCTTAGGGCCATTCAATCTCAATCCACATAATTGCTATGAACATGGACTCGTGTGACACAAGTGACAATTCTGATAAAGAGTTGGAATATGAAGCTAATGGTTCTTCTGCAAGTCACCTGGCTTGCTTAATTGACAACACTAGGCTTGGAAGTTTTATTTCAAGTAACAGGCATGTTATTAGACAGGCAATAATAGAAATTCTAAAAAGACTTACAGATAACAATTTGAATTCAGCAAAGATTGTGTCCTTGCTGCAAATAATTTGCTTATAGCAATTCAACGTAACCAAGGTCTTTTTGAAGACGTGGTTCTCCTCATTGAAGGGGTTCTTCAAACCAGTTATGCAGCTGCCATCAGTTCAACACCAAAAAAAGGTGAAAATAAGCTAACTATAGCCGAAAGGGAATTTATGACTGCTCGTATCCACTGTCAGGAAGGATGTCACTGGCAACGTATTTTAGTAGAAGCGTGTTGTGAACCAAAGCTGCTTAACCCTGTACTACAGCATGTTATTCAGCATGTTTGGACCCTCTTCTCATTTTTAAGCACTGAACAAGAGCATGCTCAACCAATGCCCATATGTTTAGGAAAAGCACAGGTAGATGATGATCTAGCCAACCAGTCAATTCTGAAACATGCTGGGTGGTGTTTCAAGCGTATAAGAGAAGAAATTAAAAAAGGGCCAAGTTTTATAGAAATAAGGGAAAGTCCTAGAAGTGACTATAAAGTCACTGTATCCAAAGACAGTCTACTGAATATCATAAGCACTCTGGGAAACGATGTAAGAGCAAGCAATGGTCTTTTCTATTTTGAACCAAACCCTGAAATACTGCCCTTTATGAAAACTCTGCATAATAAATCATCAAAACTGTTAAAGTAACAAATAAAGTTGAGTAGTGATGAATCTGTGCTAAGCTGTTTGAGAACACTTGCAGTTGATGCATCATTTAGAGAAGAATGGATGTCAACCTTGAGTCAGATGAATAAGTCACATCAAGCCATACCAAAAGCAAATGGCATTGTTCTTTTGCAGAAATTATGTGAAATTTTCATGAAATCCAAACAGAAGAGAGTAATCGATCAAATGGGATTGTGCCCTAATAAGCAAAGTAAGTCTCTTGCACAAGGTATAAAAATGAAGCAGCAGAATAAGAAGGTGTCGGAAAGGCAAAGCTGTTGTAAAGAACTAGCAGAGCTGAGAGAAATGAGAGCTTCTCTAAAAGCAAACGAGAATGTTGAAGTTGCTGCAAAAAAATGCTCTGCTTTACCAAATTGCAGAGAAATCTTCATGATGCTAAGTGGCGAAGATCTGTCAAAAATACTTAGCTCTCTACATAAGCCATTACTGCAAAAGAAATCAAAATCAAAAAAAGTAGAAGTCATTGTTGCAGCACTTATTTAGTTAGGTTATTTAGTGAATAGGCCAATAGGTAATTATGCCAACTGCAGTGTATAGACAAAAGAAGTAAGAGGTTATGAAAAGTATAACCAGAAGCTTAAACACTTTGATAAGATGACAATTGTTTGTTTGTTGACTGTATATTGAACTGTATTTTCCAACAGTCATTCATTTGTTTTGTTATCAAAATGTTTAAGCTTCCGGTTATACTTTTCATAATTAAGTTGTATGCCCAATCAGATAAGTTAAGAAGTTTTTTCAACTGCAGTTTATATAAAAGAAGTTAGACGTTTTTTCAACTGCAGTTTATACAAAAGAAGTTATAGGTTTTTTCAACTACAGCATATACAAAAGAAGTTATAGGTTTTTTAACTGCAGTATATAGCTAAACGAAGTTATAGGTTTTTTCAACTGCAGCATATACAAAAGAAGTTAAAGGTTTTTTCAACTGCAGTATATAGCTAAACGAAGTTATAGGTTTTTTCAACTGCAGCATATACAAAAGAAGTTATAGGTTTTTTCAACTGCAGCATATACAAAAGAAGTTAGAGGTTTTTTCAACTGCAGTAAAGAAGTTAAAGGTTTTTGCAACTGCAGTATATAGCTAAACAAAGTTATAGGTTTTTTCAACTGCAGTAAAGAAGTTAAAGGTTTTTGCAACTGCAGTATATAGCTAAACAAAGTTATAGGTTTTTTCAACTGCAGTTTATACAAAAGAAGTTAAAGGTTTTTGCAACTGCAGTATATAGCTAAACAAAGTTATAGGTTTTTTCAACTGCAGTATATAGCTAAACAAAGTTATAGGTTTTTTCAACTGCAGTTTGTAGGTTTAAATTTGAAAATTGACTGTATTAATCAATGTTGAATGATTGTATTAATCATTCTTAATGTTAGAAACCTTTTCCAACCGTAAGTTCATTAATATCACTAACAGGTCAGTTTTAATGTTGAAAAAGTTATAGGCCTATTCAACTGCACTTTTTAGACTTCCATATCAACTCGAAAATTCAAATTACTTCAGTGTGTCAATCTTTGAGATGTTTAGTCTTATTTATTATTATATAAAGATAAATAGATGATATAGTTAACTAGTTTGTTCATATTATGTGTATTTGAAATCGTCGATTGTAAATGAAAAATGAGATATTCATCCATCGTCTGAAAATGAAATCACGATTCTGTTGCTGTCTTTTTCTTGCCTTTTTCCGATAAAAGTAAGTTTTCAATTAATCTAGATCTGAAATAATTTCGCTGCTGTCTGCCTGGCCTTGGCCTAGTCTATCTATCTAGTAGGCCAAAAATTAATGAACATTGTGGTTACTTTTCCATTAATTAAAGACAGGTCAAAATCCAGTTTGAACAGAGCCAAGTACGCTATTACTCCAGCTGCTTCAATTTCACCCAAACACAAGAAGAGGACATGTTAAAACAAGAGCCGCGTCTCGAAACTCGACCATTTTCTTTCGCAGCTTTTCCAAATTTTTCGGCCCGCCGCCCTCCATTATTTTTCCTCTTCATTTCTTTAGCCTCGATTTCATTTACTGCATCAAAGCTTGGACGCGCAACACTGTGGTCGTTTCGCCTCCCGCGCCTTCGGCGCTCCCTGCTATTACACCACCATCACAGGAAGTCATTGATCTCTTCCGTGGCCATTCACCAAACTCTACACAGTTTAAGACACATATTCGTCAATATAACTGTGCACTTGCTATGGCCTCATGGCAAGCTGACTTTGTTTCACACCCTGGTAGAGGTCCAAGAGTAGTCACAATTCACGGACAGGCTTATCATCTGACAGGTCCAGCTGTACCACATCAAGGTCAGCCACCCCAGTATGCTCAGTTGTATATTATTGATACCAGCCAGGCCTTAGCTGAGAGGACAGCAAATACTGCAAATCAGCACCTCAATCCAGGACTCCTAGCGTTACTTTCTCACGAGCTTAATCAGGTGAATAGATATGCACAAAGCTTCCAACACATGGGGGAAGTTCTGCTACAAGAATGCAACCGCTCAGTGGCATACAATCAAGAGTTACGTCCAGTGCGCATGGTCATCAGCAGCAGGCCAGGGCAAGATCGTCGCTATGACAATCCAACTGCTGCTGAAATTGCAGCTGTGTATGTTGGAGAAGATGGGGCACCACCTGATCCATCACGCAGAGATTTTGTCATTCATGACAGAAGTCAGCACCGAACACAGCATATCAGCGCAATATCAGAACATGCTGATCCAATGACGTATCCTCTACTTTTCTTTCATGGAGAATCTGGCTGGGACAGAGACCTCCTTTTTAATGTGGCATATCTACATTACACACTACACCAGCGCTAGCAGGAAGAGCGAAATCAAGCTGCCAATGCTACAGGACCAAGGCAACGCGTAACGCTCTCTCAGTTTTATGCATATCGTGTTGCTACAAGAGATGGATTCTCTGCTATTCATCATGGTGGGCTCCTGCTCCAACAATACCTGGTAGATGCCTTCACCAAAATTGAAGGCCAAGACCTAACCTACATCAGAACCCACCAAGCTCAGCTACGTGCAGAGACGTATCAGGGACTTATGGATCATGTACGTGCACGAGCTGAAGCAGAGAACAGCGGTGTGGGACGAGTCATCATTCTTCCATCCACATTTGCTGGCAGTCAACGGTACATTCATCAAAATTTCCAGGATGCCATGACCGTTGTTCGTACTCATGGAAAACCAGACGTCTTTCTCACAATGACAACAAATCCAAAATGGCGGGAGATAACTGAACAGCTTCTTCCACATCAAAATGCAAATGATCGCCCAGACATTGTCACCAGGGTCTTCAACTTTAAGTTCCACCGGCTCAAAGATGACATTCTTCTCCGACATATCCTTGGTCGTGTTATAGCTTATGTTTACACTATAGAGTTTCAGAAGAGAGGTCTGCCGCATGCACACATGCTTCTGTTCTTGGCTGAGGAAGACAAACCTAGAACAGCAGAAGATATTGATGCATTCATATCGGCTGAAATTCCAGACCCACAGCAACACCCTGATCTTCATGAGAAAGTCAAGCGTCACATGATTCATGGGCCCTGTGGTGATCGCAACCCACATTGTATCTGCATGGTAGACAATAGATGCAAAAAGAACTTCCCAAAGCCTCAGAATACAGAGACAATTTTCGAAGTTGATGGCTATCCATTATACAGGCGCCGTTGCAACTTCACAGCCAACATTGGTGGTCACAATGTGGATGACACATTTGTTGTCCCATACAATGCGTATATCCTTCTTAAATATGACTGCCATTCCAATGTAGAATCATGCTCAAGCATCTCCTCTGTCAAGTACCTTTTCAAGTACATCCACAAAGGCTATGACTCAGCTCATGTTGAGTTACGGGAAGGTGTTGTAGACCATGACGAGATTGTTGAATATCTCAATGCCAGATACGTTGGGCCACATTAGGCTTTGTTCAGGATTTTCCACTTCAAGCTCCATGAGCTCAGTCACACAATTGTTCGTCTAGCAGTACACCTTCCATTCCAACAGCAAGTCTACTTCCGAGAAGGCTCTGAGGAACAAGCACTTGACAGGAATCCAGACACAACTCTCACAGCATGGTTTCAGCTAAACAGCCAAGACACAACAGCTCACCAGTATCTTTATCATGATATTCCACAAAATTACACCTTTGATAAAAGGACAAAACAGTGGAAACAACGACAACGTGAGCACAAGACAATCGGCAGAATGTATCAAGTTCAGCCATCAGATCCACAGCGATTTGCATTACGGCTGCTTCTCCTTCATATTCGTGGTGCAACTTCATTTGAGGCTTTACGAGCCATCAATGGTCAAGTCTGCCCCACATTCAGAGATGCAGCCAGAGCTTTGGGTCTCCTAGAAGATGACAGAGAACTAAACAGTTGCTTACAGGAAGCCAGTCTTCTTCAGATGCCAAGCCAAATGCGTCTGCTGTTTGCAACACTCTTGGTTTTCAACACTCCTTCAGATCCAAATCAGTTGTTTGAAAACTTCAAGGAAAGCATGTCACAAGACTTCCTGTATGCTGATAGGGCAAAGGATGCATCAACAAGACATTCCTTTGTCAGACGTACAAGTCCATCAATGCCTCTATGAGATTGACAGGCATTTACATGTTCATGCCAAGTCTCTTGCAGACTTCACAGAAATGCCTCAGCTACCAGTAGGTTACCATCCACCAGACAACGAACAGCCAACAATCAACATCGAGGAAGAACAGCTTCAGGGAGAACATATGCATCAACAACTCAATGATGATCAACGTGCAGTTGTTGATGCAGTTCTTCATGCAGTCACAACAGACTCCAACCAGCGATGCTTCTTTCTAGATGGTTCTGGAGGAACAGGAAAAACCTTCCTATACAACACCTTAACACACATGCTACACGGAAAGAGGAGGAAAGTCAAATGCATTGCCTATTCAGGTAAGCTACAGCATCCATTTCTCTGTAGTCAGTTACATTTCAATCAGAATTGCTTCATTTCCATTATTTCCAATGTACTTAGAAAATTTTCTTCTCATTTCACAGGTATAGCAAGTTCATTACTTATTGATGGAGCCACAGCTCATTCAACGTTCCAAATTCCAATTCCTCTGTTGCCAACCTCAACATGCAACATCAGCCGTCAGAGTAAGAGGGCAGAGGATCTCAGAACAACAGACATGTTCATATGGGACGAAGCATCCATGATCCCAGCAGATGCTTTGAAAACTGTTGACGTCCTCCTCAGAGATCTCACACAATCTCAATCACCATTTGGAGGTAAGTTCATCTTCCTTGGTGGCGATTTCAGACAAATTCTTCCAGTCAAAAGGAAAGCAGGCAGAGAACAGATTGTCAGCATCTGTTTGAAAAGGTCACCATTGTGGCATCACTTCCACACCTTCCATCTTCTCAGAAATATGAGAGCAGCCAATGATCCACAATATCAACAATTTGCTGATCTCTTGCTTGGCATTGGAGATGGAAGAGAGCCAACAGATGAGCAGGATCGCATCCAGATTCCTGAAAGAACACAGCTACCAAACAACAGTCTTGAGGAATTGGTAGACTTCGTATTTCCTCAAAGACCAAATGCTGATCCTGAATACATGGCACCACGCTGCTGCCTCACACCAAAAAACACAGAAACACATGTCATCAACAACCTGGTCCTTAACAAACTAGAAGGAGAATCTAGAACATATCTCAGCATGGACACGGTTGTTACAGAAGATGCACAAGAGGCAGCAGCGTATCCAGTCGAATTTCTGAACAGTCTCACACCAAGTGGAATGCCACTCCACAGACAGGATCTAAAAGCTGGAGCTGCTATCATTCTACTCAGAAATCTCAGCCCGAAGAAAGGACTCTGCAATGGCACCCGTCTGATTATTCGGCAGCTAAGAGATCACCTCATTGTAGCTGAAATCATTGCCAGCTCATTCAGTGGCCAAATTGCTCTGATACCAAAGATCACTTTGGCCCCACAGGACTCTGGCTTGCCTATCCAGCTTTCTAGACGACAGTTTCCAATACGTCTAGCATACTGCTTAACCATAAACAAGGCACAAGGTCAGTCATTAGAAAATGTTGGCATATATTTACCACAAGACGTATTTAGTCATGGCCAGCTATATGTTGCTTTCTCACGTGCAACATCATTTGCTGGCATCAAAATCGTCACACAAGATGGTAAGTGTACAAAAAACATTGTCTATCCTGAAGTTCTCCACTAAACTATTTCAGCTACTACACATCTTTGGTCTGAAACTTTCAACTGCATTGCACTCAATTTTTATAAGACAATTGGTACAAAATATGCGTCCTTTTTTAAAACAAAAAGACCTCTTCTGTATAACTTAAGCAGCTTGGCATTCTATTTCACTTATTTGGTTTTCGTAATATTTTTGTTAAAATAATTCCCAAAAATTTCTATACTCAAAGAACAAATCGATAAAATATCCATAATTTGACTACTGAGGACATGCTTCAAGCCCATTCTTTAACCCATTCTGGAAAACGCCACGAAATTCACCAAATGTCTTTTTAAGTTTTTAAAAAAATATTTACTATAGCAATTGTACCCAACATTAAGACACCATAAAAAATTTTCAGCATCAAAATTTCTTATAAAAATAAGGAGTGTATCATTACTGTTGTACAACGTCTCCATTTTACATGCAATGTACCACTGTCAACAGACCACTACATGAACAGTATTCACACACACTTTGTCAGTGCACAAGCACCATGTCAACAAGTCACTACATGAACAGTGTTCATACACACTGTGTCAGTGCACAAGCACTATGTCAGCAGGCCACCACATGAACAGTGTTCTTACACACTGTGTCAGTGCACAAGCACCATGTCAGCAGGCCACCACATGAACAGTGTTCATACACACTGTGTCAGTGCACAAGCACCATGTCAACAGGCCACAACATGAACAGTGTTCATACACACTGTGTCAGTGCACAAGCACCATGTCAGCAGGCCACTACATGAACAGTGCTCATACACACTGTGTCAGTCCACAAGCACCATCTCAACAGGTAGCCCGTTACTTCAATGATGCTCCATCCAATGAGGGCTATCCTTTTTGGAGCCATTGTTCGCCCAAAGGTGATGACACGTTACTAGAATGATGGTCCATCCAGTCAGGGCAGTCTCTCTTGGAGCCATTGTTGATCCAAAGGTAACACTCATGCTGCCCTTCACATTCCACTAACCACCACAATGCCCTAACGTTATACAACAGTACTTCCTTCCTCTATGCTTTCCTCTCTTCAAATTTCTTCAGCATTTTATATCTATTGTGCAGACTTTCAGATTTAAATCCGGCGACAATGAGTGGGCGCACCCCATGATACCCCTGCATGATCAGTAATAACGCTACATTTTACTGGTCTCTCAGCAGATAATACGAAGCCATTCTCAGCGTCCAACAATGTGCCTTTTAAAAAACAAGGGAACATTATTCCTCTCAACTTTATTAATTGCGTCTTTCAGTAACCATATAAGAAAAATTATTATGGATTCCCCTTTCCAATCTTATATTAAATTAAGATGTGAACTATGTTGCATATGTTTTATCTAAACCTAAAGCCTTTACTATAAAGTTTAACGGTATGGTCAAATATAACAGTGCCTTAAGCCACCAATCAATCAAAATTGAATGGGAAAAGAATACCTAAATTGCCTTTTCTGCAGGAATTCAGAAAAAAGCTGCTTCCTCTTTATGCATATCACCTTTTCTTGTGTATGTCTATTCCCTTTAAAACCTCAATTTCGAGTTATTTGAACCAACCAGATGCTAAACACACTCGAAGCTATAACCATACAATATATGACTCTGCTTAACACACCCACTCATTTGTCCTGACCATATCCTAAATACCACAAATTATGAACAATAAGAAAATACCCTTCTTATGCATGAACCCCAATTTTTTAAATGGTAGTTATGCCTTGGAAATAAATATCCCTAAACAGATTTCCTGTTATTATATGCTTCTCAGAAAGGCTGTTTCTTTACCAGCATAAGCAGATGAGCAGACACATTTTCCTTTACTTATTTGTCGGGATGTCCGTTATATATGGCTACATTACCTCCAGCAGAAATAATAATCTAAACAATATTCAGATTAATTATATAGAGAGGAGTAATTTCCTCAGCAACATTGCATGCGATTTTCCAATGCTAACGCTCTTCTTATCTCTCTTTGAGAATGGCTTTGGGGGACCGGAAGCACTAATCTGAAATTCTGCACACATGTTAGATTCCTTTTGTAGATGGATGGTTGAGTATAAAAAGATGGAACGAGCTCGACAATGGACTAGCCTATAACCATGGACTAAGGAATAGGACCTTCAACTCAGAAATGGGACTTCAATAATGAATCACTAAGCCAGAAAAGAAGGAAAACAGGACCAATGGAATACATTTCTTCACACCTGTTTGTGGGCAGTCTTACTTCAAGGCGGAGGTCCTCGCGAGGCGGTGGTCTTAAACGGGCAAGGGCTAGTCTCTCTATATTAAAATGGTAATTTCCATTGAAACCGATTTTTCAACCATCCCCCTGCCCCTCTGGTAAGTGCTTCGCCCTTCCAACTTGCATCCTGCTCTGCCGGCCGTGGGGTAAGCGTGTCATCACCCTTTCGTTTTTCCGAACTGTCATGGCTTCTGGGGTAACTGGGGCTAACACTTCTTTGATGTGCGTCATTGGTGCCTGTTTGAACAATCGCTTGATTGTTCTCACTAGGAGGATTATCACTAAATCACAACAACGCACAGTGGCACGGTCGGTAAGGCGGCGTGTCTTGTGAGCTGCGATGCAGAGTTGGGAGTTCGACTCCCCTCAGGAGAAGGTCTTTTCCTTTCGAATTTTTTATTTCTTTTATTTTCGTGTTGGAAATGTTTTCAAAAGGCCGATGAGTCGTCTGGTAACTAAAATTTGCTTTTGGTTTAATTTCGTTACACATAATTTTTTATCGTGCTTTGTTTTCCCCTTCCATGAATATTAGGACCACTAGGAGATTATCGCCCACTAAGTAAACGGCTGTGTAGCCGAGTGGTTAAATGATCGCTTGCTACCCGGAATGACTAGAGTTCAAGTCCCCTCAAGGGCAAATTTCTGGTGTTTTTGTTTTTGTGGTTTCAATGGTTTACAATTCTTTTTAATGTCAAAAAGTCACTTCAACAAAACTAGAAAGCTTTTTGGAATGACTCAAATCTTTAGATCTATTTTTTTTCAAATCTTTTCAATTCTAAATTTATTTTCAATTTATCTCTCAACACTGATACTAAACTTTCATGTTCATTTCGATTTTATTTCCATTTTAACTTCATCTTTCATTTAATTTAAAGTTTTATTGTAGCTGAAGAATTTAGAATTATATTAAATTTATTTTAAATTAAAGATTAATTTCAATTTCATTAATATTTACATTAAGGCCAATACCATTAGGTATACCAATTGTTCTTGGGATAAAAGCGTGACCTACCATACCTAGCATCCTATAGTATTTGCTAACTGGATTAACTACTATGACACAATAACTCTGTTGTCCTGTTGTATTGGAGTGTTGGTGTTGGTTGTGTTCAATGACCGCATGAGTCAAAATACCTTCATTTCCGTTCTGTGTACTTCTCACAATACAGTATCGTGAAGCGTGCTTGAGGATACGAAGAAACATCCATACTTCATCAAATTAATGTGAACTCATCCTTTGGTTCATGATACTTTGGTTTTCGAAAATTTTTTGGACAGGATTACATCATTTATTCCGTACGGTAAGTTGCCTCTTTATCAACAAAATATAGGCCTACCCATTCGTATTTGCACGTTACTCAATTCTGAAGTCCCCTTCTCGATATTTTTCACACATTCATAGATGCTCTTCCTTTTCAGTGCTGTCCGAAAATAATCCTACCAGTAAAATCGTCAGTTCAACAGCTTCTTGGATTTCATCGTTTGGTTCTGGTTTCTGAACAATTTTTTGAGAAGATCGCAAAAATTTATCACGTACTTCATTTATCACAAACTGTAATACCTCTATTAGTTACAAACTTGGCAACGCCATATTTCCTTCCTAAATTCTTTTTAATTATGTCGATTTATGTTTAATTGTAAGTCTACATAATTATTCATTATCAATTTTTTTCATTGTAGTGACACCTTCTTCGTGGCATAGTTTCCAGGCAGCTTTTGGACTGGTTGCCTGTCACTAAATTGATTCCTGACCTCCAATTCTTCTGCTGATTCCTGACCTCCAATTCATCTGTTCTTGCAGAGTTTGCGGCAGGGTTTTATATATTACAATACATTCAAAAGCCTGTTTTTACCTTATTGCATGATTTTGAAGATAAAATTTCATTTATTTTCATTACTTCCTGTACATTTCGCCGTCTTTTTTCTCTCTTTCATTTTTCAGATATCCATTCCTGCCAAGTGACGGGCCTACTCTTAGCATTCCAGTTTGTCTTCGTAAGTTATCTATCATCAATTTGTTCTCTCTGTGTGTTTTTATGTTGATGAAATTAACATACGGTAGCATTGTCCAGTTTTCGAGAATTTTTCTCCCCATGAAAAACACACAGGCAGATTTAGGCAAAGTTATGACTGTGACTGTAGGCCTATGCTTCTGCCCATAAAACACAGAGACAAATGTAGGCAAATTTATGATTGTATGCTTAAGGTTTTTTTACAATATTGTAAGGTTTTTCAATGCAACCAAATAATGCTTAGCTAATGCTTTTCTACTTTTTCAAGACATAAAAATTTTCAATCAATTATTAACTTTGATACTTTGATCCTTCTGCCCATAAAAGCACAGGGCCATTTTAGGAAACATTTAGCTGTATCCTCATTTTGTCTTCATCTATCCCTAAAATTACATTTCATATTTATGTGTACATGCTATTCCAATTAACTTTTACAGTTTTCATTTATTTGTACTGTACATACTATTTCAGTAAACCTAAACCTTTCTATTTTTGCAAATGTAATACTATGCATTTCCCACTTGCATCACAAAATATTGCATCTTCCCTTTCACATTACTTAGCCAACATGCCCCGTCGACACAGAACATTAACTGGACGCAGGGAGAGAGAATTAAGGAGACAGCAATACACAGTTCACAGGGAACAGCATCTGCATGCTGAAGAACAGCAACATAATGCAGTCAATGATGCATTGTTGCTCCCACAGCAAGTTCCAATACCTTTAGTTCCTGCGGAGCTAGCACATGCTCAACATGGTAGAAACTTTGCCAACAACCATGTTGCTAATCAGCAACAACCAGTACTGCCACGGCCATTGACACAAGAAGATTACATTGGCTTCATGGACCAGCAATGCATTCATTGCTGTGCTAAATATTTTCTCATAGAAAAGACCACCCAAAACAAATTCACAAAATGTTGTCAAGATGGAAAGGTGGTCTTACCAGCAATTACTCCACCCTCCCAGCAAGTCATTGATCTCTTCTGTGGCAATTCACCCAACTCTGCACAATTCAAAAAAGTATTCGTCAATATAATTGTGCACTAGCTATGGCTTCATGGCAAGCAGACTTTGTTCAACATTCTGGGAGAGGACCAAGGGTAATTGCCATTCATGGACAAGCATATCATCTAACAGGTCCAGCTGTACCACATGAGGGTCAAACACCCCAGTATGCACAGCTGTACATAATTGATACCAGCCAAGCCTTAGCTGAGAGAACAACACATCAAGCAAATCAGCACCTAAATCCTGGTCTCCTGGCATTACTGTCTCATGAGCTTAATCAGGTGAACAGGTATGCACAAAGCTTCCAACATATGGGGGAAGTTCTGCAACAAGAGCGCAACCACTCACTGGCAACGAATCAAGACTTGTGTCCAGTGCGCATGGTCATCAGTAGCAGGCCAGGTCAAGATCGTCGCTATGATACCCCAACTGCTACTGAAATTGCAGCTGTCTATGTAGGAGAAGATGGGGCACCACCCAATCCATCACAGAGAGATTATGTCATTTATGATAGAGCTCAACATCGAACACAGCATATCAGTGCAATATCAGAGCATGCTGATCCTATGACGTATCCACTACTCTTCTTTCATGGAGAGTCTGGCTGGGACAGAGAACTCCTTTTCAGTGTAGCATATCTACATTACACACTACACCAGCGCTAGCAGGAAGAGCGAAATCAAGCTGCCAATGCTACAGGACCAAGGCAACGCGTAATGCTCTCTCAGTTTTATGCATATCGTGTTGCTACAAGAGATGGATTCTCTGCTATTCATCATGGTGGGCTTCTCTTCCAGCAATACCTGGTAGATGCATACACCAAGATTGAAGGTCATGACCTTACCTACATCAGAACCCATCAAGCTCAGCTTCGTGCAGAGTCCTATCAGGGACTTATGGATCATGTTCGTGCACGAGCTGAAGCAGAGAACTGCAGTGTTGGGCGAGTCATCATTCTTCCATCAACATTTGCAGGCAGTCAACGGTACATTCATCAAAATTTCCAAGATGCCATGACTGTTGTTCGTAGTCATGGAAAACCAGATGTTTTCCTAACAATGACAACCAACCCAAAATGGCGGGAGATAACAGAGCAGCTTCTGCCACATCAGAATGCCAATGACCGTCCTGATATTGTCACCAGGGTCTTCCACATAAAGTTCCACAGACTAAAAGATGACATTCTTCTCAGACACATCTTTGGTCGTGTCATTGCCTATGTTTACACCATAGAGTTCCAGAAGAGAGGTCTGCCGCATGCACATATGCTTTTGTTCTTGGCTGAGCAAGACAAACCTAGAACAGCAGAAGATATTGATGCATTCATATCAGCGGAGATTCCAGACCCACAGCAACACCCTGATCTCTATGACAAGGTCAAGCGTCACATGATTCATGGCCCCTGTGGTGATCGCAATCCACATTGTGTTTGTATGGTAGACAATACATGCAAAAAGAACTTTCCAAAGGCCCAGAATGCAGAAACAATCTTTGAAGTTGATGGCTACCCATTATACAGACGCCGTTGCAACTTCACAGCCAACATTGGTGGTCATAATGTGGATGATACATTTGTTGTCCCATACAATGCATATGTTCTCCTCAAATATGACTGCCATTCCAATGTGGAATCATGCTCAAGTATCACTTCTGTCAAGTACATTTTCAAGTACATCCACAAAGGCTATGATTCAGCACATGTTGAGTTACGAGAAGGTGTTGTACATCATGACGAGATTGTTGAATATCTCAATGCAAGATATGTTGGGCCACATCAGGCTTTGTTCAGGATTTTCCAATACAAACTCCATGAGCTCAGCCACACAATCGTTCGTCTAGCAGTACACCTTCCATTCCAACAGCAAGTCTACTTTCGAGAAGGCTCTGAGGAACAAGCACTTTACAGAAACCCAAACACAACTCTCACAGCATGGTTTCAGTTAAACAGCCAAGATGAAACAGCTCATCAGTATCTCTACCACGATATTCCACAGCACTACACCTTTGATAAGAGGACAAAACAGTGGAAACAACGGGAGCGTGTACACAAGACAATTGGAAGAATGTATCAAGTTCAACCATCAGACCCACAGCGATTTGCATTACGGCTGCTTCTCCTTCATGTTCAAGGTGCGACTTCTTTTGAGGCCCTACGAACTGTCAATGGTCAAATCTGCCCAACATTTCGGGATGCGGCCAGAGCTTTAGGTCTCCTAGAAGACGACAGAGAGCTAAACAGTTGCTTGCAGGAAGCCAGTCTTCTTCAGATGCCAAGCCAAATGCGTCTACTGTTTGCAACACTCTTGGTTTTCAACACTCCTTCAGATCCAAAACAGTTGTTTGAAAACTTCAAAGAAAGCATGTCAGAAGACTTCCTGTATGCTTAAAGGCAAAGGATGCATCAACAAGACATTCCTTTGTCAGACGTACATTTCAATCAATGCCTCTATGACATTGACAGGCATTTGCATGTGCAAGCTAAGTCTCTTGCAGACTTCACAGAAATGCCTCACCTACCAGCAGATTACCATCCTCCAGACAATGAACAGCCAACAATCAACGTTGAGGAAGAACGTCGTCAAGGAGAACATTTGCATCAACAGCTCAATAACGATCAACTTGCAATTGTTGATGCAGTTCTTCATGCAGTCACAACAGACTCCAATCAGCGATGCTTCTTTCTTGATGGTTCTGGAGGAACAGGAAAAACCTTCCTTTACAACACCCTAACACATATGCTTCGTGGAATTGGAAAGAAAGTCAAATGCATTGCCTATTCAGGTAGGTTAGACTATCCAATTCTCTGTAGTCAATTTATTTCAAATCAGAATTTCTCACGTCCACTATTTCCCATGTACTTAGAAAATTTTCTTCTCTCTTTTCAGGTATAGCAAGTACGTTACTTATTGATGGAGCCACAGCTCATTCAACGTTCCAAATTCCAATTCCTCTGTTGCCAACCTCAACATGCTACATCAGCCGTCAGAGTAAGAGGGCAGAGGATCTCAGAACAACAGACATGTTCATATGGGACGAAGCATCCATGATCCCAGCAGATGCTTTGAAAACTGTTGACGTCCTCCTCAGAGATCTCACACAATCTCAATCACCATTTGGAGGTAAGTTCATCTTCCTTGGTGGGATTTCAGACAAATTCTTCCAGTCAAAAGGAAAGCAGGCAGAGAACAGATTGTCAGCATCTGTTTGAAAAGGTCACCATTGTGGCATCACTTCCACACCTTCCATCTTCTCAGAAATATGAGAGCAGCCAATGATCCACAATATCAACAATTTGCTGATCTCTTGCTTCGCATTGGAGATGGAAGAGACCTCCACCAGAAATAATAATCCAAACAATATTCCACAGATCAAATAAATGGAGAGATCAAATAAATGGAGAGGAGTAATTTTCTCAGCAACATTGCATGCAATTCTCCAATGCGGACGCTCTTCTTATCTCTCTCTGAGAATGGCTTTGGGGGACCGGAAGCACTAATCTGAAATTCTGCACACATGTTAGATTGCTTTTGTAGATGGATGGTTCAGTGCTCCTATAAAAAGATGGAATGTGCAGGACAATGGACCAGCCTATAACCATGGACTAAGGAATAGGACCTTCAACTCACAAAAGAAGGAAAACAGGACCAATGGAATACATTTCTTTACACCTGTTTCTGGGCGGTGTAACTTGGGGGTGGAGGTCCTCGCGAGGCGGTGGTCTTAAACGGGCAAGAGCTAGTCCCCTATATACTAATTCAGTGATCGAATTTACGCCCGATTTTTATCCCAGTGAGTCCTCCGTTGCTGTGCAAGCCACCCCATTCGAACTGCTTTCTTTCCTTGCAGACCGAGGGGTAGGCGTGCCATCGCCATCTAATTTTCCCCTTCTTCTCTCTCTTCTGGGGTAATTGCGGCTTCCCGTTCTTGACTTTCGTAACACGACGTTTCGAACAATTTCACAATTGTCTTCACAGCATGGATTTTTGTCGTAAGACATCGAGGCGAATTGGCGACTTTGTTTTTAAATTGCCAAGCTCTGTTAACTAAACTTTTCCTGAGATTCCTTGTGGGTTTACATATTATGGGCATACCGGACGATTTCCTTTTGAAATGATTCAAAACATTAAGAATTCATCAGCGAATTTTCGCTCTCAAAAACATCTTCCCCTCGCTGTCCTCGCTGTTTGCTTTCGTGCGTGCGTGATCACTGACATGACTTCCGCAAAACATGTAGTGACAGCAACTTCCGCCTTTTCACTTTGAATTATGTAAATTTTAAATCAAATTCTGTTTAAATATAGCATTATTCTTTTCAAGTTTCAACATAAATTTTAACAAATTAAATAATGCAAATTACAAGCAATGTTGAATTTAAACAGTGCCTTTTACCTATTCTAGTCCGATTTAGCTTGATTTTCGGCAACGTAGATGAAATAGTCATAATTTCACACTCTAAACGGTCGCTAGGCAACGTGTCACGTGACTAATTAGCAAACAATAGTGTTAATTAGTTGCAATTGGGTACTTGCACATGTCTACTAAGTTTCATCTCAATTAGACAAATAGCAGCTGAGATAACTAGGGGGGGCGAAAAACGCCCTCCCCCCATACTTAAAGAGGCAAAAAATAGCCCATACCAAATAGGGTTAAATACAAGTTGAATTAAAGTACAGTTTTTATAACTCTATGGGTAGTCACATAGAATTCCAGACTGAGTAACATACTAACGAACAGGACTGACGACCATGAATAAAAACAAGACTAAAGAATATGACACAGGAACAGAACTGAAGAACATAAGTAACAACAAGACTAAGGAACTGGACCGAGAAACAGGACTGAGGAACATGAATCAGAACAAGACTACGTAACAAGACGAAGGAACAGGACTAAAGACCATGAAAATAAACAAGACGGAGTAACATAGCACAGAAACAGAACGAAAGAACATGGGCAATAACAAGGCTGGGGAACAGGACCGACCAACAGGACTGAGGAACATTAATAAGAACAAGACTAGGGAAAAGGACGAACAAATAGGACTGAAGAATACGAGCAGTGACAAGGCTTAGGAACAGGACCCAGAAACAGGACTGGGAAACATTAGTTAGAACAAGCCTAGGGAACAGGACGAAGGAACAGGGCTGAATACCATGAAAAAAACAAGACGGAGTAACATGGCAAAGAAACAGGACAACAGGACTGAAGAACATGAGCAATAACAAGGTTAAGAAACAGGACTGATGACCGTAATAAAGAACAAGCTAAGGTAGGACAAAGGAGCATGACTGAACAGCAACAAAAAACACAAAACTAAGGAACATGAGCAGCAAACTGTTAAGTTTAAACTGCTTTATTCTTATTTTGCAAGCAACATTAAGACGCAAGCAACATTAAGTTGAGGATCGGATTTAAATTTATTTTGAAT
Source organism: Chrysaora quinquecirrha (assembly GCA_014526335.1). NCBI lineage: Eukaryota > Metazoa > Cnidaria > Scyphozoa > Semaeostomeae > Pelagiidae > Chrysaora > Chrysaora quinquecirrha. The sequence goes on along the minus strand of JACTAT010000063.1, from coordinate 1,898,513 downwards.
TTTAAGTTGAAGTTAAGTTAAAATTCAAGATTGAGATTCATTTAAAGTTTAAGACTAAGACAAGGCTAACATCAAGATTAAGATAAAGATTATGATTAACTATACGTTAAGTTCAAGACTAGGATAAACATTAGCATTAAGTTTTAAATTTCAGTCTAACACAAAGACCAAAACTAAGAATAAGATTGACATTAAGAGTAGGTAAGATTAGGATTAACATTAACATTAACATTCAGAGCAAGTATCGCAAATTAAAGGCTTAATCCCCTCACCCAAGAGTCCTTGGGAGGAGGAAGTCCTTGAAAGCGGAGGTCCTTGCGAGGCGGTGGTCTCACTCGGGCAAGGGCTAGTTAGAACATAAAACACAGGGACCCTCCCGCTATGTACAAAGAATGCTGTTATGCTGGTGCGCTATAAATGCTGCAGAGGATGCGCATGTGCGACTGGATAAAGCAGCTTCAAATAGAGATGATTGGCATGACAAGATGATGATGAGTATAGTGATGATGATGATGATGATGATGATGATGATAATGATAATGACGATGACGATGAGGATGATGATGATAATGTTGATGATGATTATGATGATTATGATGATGATGATTATGATAATGATGATGCTGATGATGATAATGGATGATGATTATGATGATGATGATGGTGAAAATTATTATGATGATGATGATGGATGATGACCATGATAATGATGATGGTGATGATGATGATGATGAGTTCGGCGAGAAGGTCCTAGTAACGAGCCTCGAATGGAATGTAAAAGCTTCACATTGATGCATGCTTTGCTGCATACGCATGACTGACGAGTCTCTCTTTAGTTGCGGAGTCATATCTTCGTACGTACACAGAAATGTAACGAATTCTTAATCATGTAATTCATTCAGAGAAGATTGCCAAGCAACCCCCTTTATCGCGAAAAGGCCGGCCTGAAAATACAAAATACAAACTTAACCCTATCTGGACCGGGGGGGCTAAAATAGCCCCCCCTCCTACATTTCTTTACAAAACTCAAAATGCACGAAAAAAGTTGGGTGAATTTTCTTGACTTTTCCTAAATATTATCTGCGGACATTGTGATGTGGTAGTTTCCATGGTTACTAATGAACCGTTACCATAGCAACCATGTTGAAAATTGTCACTTTGGGACCAACAAAATTCGGTCTAAATTCTTTGATGAAATTGATATCTTCATGAAACTTGGGCAATGGCAATCCAATATCAGATGACACCAGATAATAAACCCTGTTTTTGTGAAATGCATTTGGATTCTATTTTTAGAATATTGCTGACATCAGCATTATTTATCATTTCTGATGCTCTAACGATGCTAATTAAATTGCTCCTCGCAAATATCAGTGTATTGGTGACTCAGTTCTGCTTTTCCATCAGAAGCTACTTCAAGAAACCCATATGAACAAAAATAATGACAGTTTTCTACTGCGCATGCGCAGCATTTTTACAGAAAAGTAAGAAATTTTTCAAAAATGTAGCAAAATGTGTTTAAGTATGATTGTAACTGTTAAAATGGGTTTTCCAATAGTTAAGGAGTGATTATCAGTCATACAATTCAAGGTGAAGGTAGAAATGTCAAAAAGTGGAAAAGTGATTATTACATCATTATGACGTCATAATGCATTGGATATCAACAAAACCTTACAGTTCCAAATAATATGATTACATTAATATTTTGGCTAAATTTCATCTTTCTCGCTCTTCCCAGATGCGTAACCCTATTCTGTATGGGCTATTTTTTGCCTCTCTAGGTGGGGGGCGTTTTAGTTATCTCAGCTGCTATTTGTCTGATTGAGATGAAACTTGGTAGACATGTGCAAGTACCCAATTGTAACTAATTAATACTATTGTTTGTTAATTAGTCACGTGACACGTTGCCTAGCGACCGTGTAGAGTGTGAAATTATGACTATTTCATCTACGTTGCCGAAAATCAAGCTAAATCGGACTGAAATAGGTAAAAGGCACTATAAATATTAAAATCTCTGTAGAAAGTAAACTTTTTCTATCATTTAAGCTAATAATCAGCTAATTGCTGTTTCCTATCAACTTTTATAAACCTTTATGACAAAGAAAAAATTTTTTGCTTACTCAGCATTTTGGAAAACGTATATAACAAGCTTTATCTTCAGTAAAAATCTTCAAAAGCATAGTTTACACAGCCTTATGCATGACTCAATCCAAAAATTTAAAAAAAGTTGCTAATTAGGCTGATTAACGACATTAATTAAATTTATCACGTGACAAGTGACAAAATTTGCCAACAATACCAAAAAACATTCAAATGATATATCAAATGATAGCTCTTGCCAAGAGAAGTCCAACCATATATATTTCTATCATATGTGATAATTATTGACAGAGATATAGCCGATTGAAGGGTAATTTGCATTACCTGCTTCCAAATATGGGCATTTTCTGCTCACGTGGCTAAGTCCGCAGCACCATAACCCATACCAAAATGTTCTTTGATAAATTCTACGAAAGGTCAGACCCTTAGCAAAGCTACTAAGGAGTTCATGCTGATGATACACGACCAAAAGTCGTCCCCCCATACCGAAAACGCCCCCCATACCGAATAGGGTTAAATGGGTGGTATCTTGTCTTTCCAAGGCTAAACTGGTGCTAATGCTCACCGGCATCGCAGCTGTTAAGGTAAAAAGCTCAGCCGCACCGCGGTTGCCAAGGTAAAATTCTCGCCCGCATCACGGCGTCAAGTTTTAAAAGCTAGTCTACTTGAAATGGTAAAGACGTACAGTAAATGAACCCATAAAAGTAATTTGATTTTAGAAAAAATAAAACAATCATATATCTTATTCTCTTTATATATTATGGTTACCCGTGGTTAACCGTGGTACCCTTGCTAAATACATGACAAATGCATATAGAATCACGGTTACCCCTATGGTTAACCGATGGTTACTCGTACGTTCTCAGCTCTGTACAATGTTTAAATAGATATAACCGTTCGTCGAACAAAGCAGCGTCATAAATTAAGGGTGTGGCTTTTGGGCGTATAATTTTTTCGTCTTTATCTGGACTTACATTATACTGTATGCTCCTTGAGCATTGAAGGGGAATTTAAGTGAGAAATCGATTTTTTGAAAACTTAAGAATTTATCCTTTTGAAAATCTTATTTCCTCTCAACCAAATGTTCTACAGACAATCTTGGACAAAATATTTTGAACATTGCTATTCCATTGATTTTCTACTTCCATAACTCCAATTCTTCCCCCTTTTACCCCCAAAACAATGTTGGTAGACAATTTTTGTTCGAAACAACATTGTAACGGGGGAGAAGGGAGAATCGATAGATATAGCGAAACTATTTAGGCCGTTCCAATATATTTTGTCCAAGATTGTCTGTAGAACATTTTGTTGAGAGGAGATAAGATTTTCAAAAGGATAAATTCTTAAGTTTTCAAAAAATCGATTTCTCACTTAAATTCCCCTTCAATGCTCAAGGAGCATACAGTATAATGTATGTCCAGTTAAAGACGAAAAAATTATACGCCCAAAAGCCACACCCTTAATTTATGACGCTGCTTTGTTCGACGAAAGGTTATATAGACAGGGTTTTTTCTTGAAAAAACTGGCTCAAAGCTTAACCTCAAATTTTATCACACATTTTGACTAAATCGACCATGGAGATTTCAAATCCGAGATGGGCCAAAAAAAAATTTGACCGGAAGTTGACTTTTTTGCCTATGTCATCAACATGTGAAAAATGTACTTGAACCCCTATAAAACTTTGCAAGTACAAATTATGACAAAACTAACCTGATATATGAGCTCTTCACATTTAGAGCTTTCGAACGATGTATAATTTTTTGATTTTACCAAATTTTAAATTTTTAGTTGTGACGTCATCTTTATTTGATGACGTCATCGTAGTCTTAAAAATAGGCAGAACAACAAGGAAAGATAACTTAGAATTAACGTTTGAATGGATTTATATATATTTCTGGGTGCTTAATTAAAAAATTTATGTCTCGACGCTGGAAAATTCCAGGAAAAGTGAATTTGCAGGCATGACCGGCATTGAATATACTAATGCCATTATGCCAGAGGAAGTATAATACCCGTTTCGTTAACTTAACGATTAAGATTTGAAAGAAAACATACATAGATTGACTTCCTCATTCGAAATATAAATGCTGCGAAGCCCGAAAATGCCAGGAAAAGTCAGTAACCGCCATGGATTGATGCCAGTGATGCCATAATTCTCGAAAATGCGTCAAATCTGTTGCGTTTACTACAGGATGAAGATCTAAGTGGAAACGTACATAATTTAACATCCTCATTCGAAAAATCAATGTTGCGAAGCCCGGAAATGCCAGGAAATGCCAATAACCGGCATGGGTTGATGCCATTGATGCCGTAATTCTCGAAAATGCGTCAAATCTGTTGCGTTTACTACAGGATGAAGATCTAAGTGGAAACGTACATAATTTAACATCCTCATTCGAAATGTAACTGTTGCGAAGCCCAGAAATGCCAGGAAAAGGCAATAACCGGCATGGGTTGATGCTAGTGATGCCGTAATTCTCGAAAATGCGTCAAATCTGTTGCGTTTACTTCAGGATGAAGAACTAAGTGGAAAAGTACATAACTTATAGACAGGGAAATATCTGTGACAAACTAAGCAACTGCCTAATCACAAATTTTTCTTCTGATTCTGATACTTTGAAGGTTGGAGATTCATTTTCCGAGATGGGCCCAAGTGAATTATTTTTAGAAAACACGTGATTCGTGACGTCATAAAACATAAAAATCTAACATTTGAGGTCAATATCTCTCACTGTAAGTGTCATACAATGAAACAAATTGCATATTCTGATAGCTCTAGGTAAGAGCTTTCGTTTGATGTATAGCAAGATCAGTTTTGGTGACACCAGCAATTTGGTTGATGACGTCATCAAATCCATAAACTGCCGATATCTGCCGCTTTTTCGCGCCCCTCTGAGTTGAAGACTGTTGTTTATCGTTTTTATACTTATTTTAACACTATTTGTACAGTTGATCTACGTTTGAGTCTATTTTACATGAGATTAGTAACAATTTCAGTTTTGTCGATGTCAGCAAATTGGCTGATGATGTCATCAAATTCAAAAGTAGAATTATCTGTCGTTTTCATACTTTTATGAATTACAGATGGTAAAATAAACGGCGTATAAATGGGAATAGAAGGGTTAATTGTTTTATGCATGGGGTTAGCACTTTAATTAAAGAGCAGTTGAGTTTCAAAACGATGTTATCTTTTAAGGCCTTTCGGTCAAGGTTCGTTCCAAAGAAGATACCATACCTAAGTGTTACACAAATATAAACCAGGAGAGCTGTATGTCATGCGAGCTAGATACTATATGACCCGTTGTCGTGTATCCGTTCACGTTTTTCTAATTTCCAACTTCTTCGGAGCTACAAATTCCTGTCCACTTCAAAGACCTTAAAAGACCTTTTGCGTCTGCATTTAAGAGATTTAGAAATTAGTTGTGCTATTTTTGTATTCCATTTAGTTTGAGTGTGGAATGATAAAAGTGCATCATTATCTTCAGCTATATTTGCTCTGTTTCTGTCTGAGAGAGAAGCATCGCTTTTGTGTTAACATTTCAGGAAAGTAAACACAACATTTATGAAAACTTCGAAGATACCAATCAAACGGAAAACTAAATCAAATTCCACATGATTGGAGAACTTCTTCTTACACATGAAGATACCAATTATCATCTTGACATTGTGACTTGCATTTAAAAAATGGAGCATCACCACTTACGTCTCAACGAAGAATTCAGAAAACAGATTTAATGTGATGATGACGATACCCTAACTCCGCTTATGTTCTATTTCCATTTTGGCAGATGTTCGTTGTTCCAGTAAGTCTCAGAAACTTTAGGTCAATTTAGACTGGGCTGAGCGAAAATAAGAAGGCTGTGCGATCATAGCTAACGCCAGGAGAAGTCCCTGAAATTTCTTTACAATAGTCTTGTAAAGAAAGCATCATTTTTTCTCTATTTATTGCGGGATTTTCGGTGTCATCTTTTGATGCTGTTACCATTAATGCAGTGATGCTGATATTAATGCAGTGATGCATTGTTACTGAACAGTTAGATACATTAAAATACAACTCTGTGCTTTTGTGCTGACATTGATCGTACCTCTTTTTCGAAAGAAAGAGTGGCATCTTGCTTGAATGGTTGGCTGATTACCATATTGTGGATTTCATAGGGACTTGCCAGTGAATATCCACATTAGTTGCAAGCTTTATCTTCCGAATGTGAGCGATTTCGCTCATCCCTCAAGTGACAAGTCTATCTTAAGATTACATTGGAGTATGCGGAGAATGCATTTAGTTCTTTTTGCTTTTTGTAGAAAATTAAGTATTATCATTTAAGACTCTTGGGTCCATGTTATATAGTTTTACATTCTTGGGGGTGACAGCTATGATCAATGTACCGGTGTACCGGCCTTTTTGCAAGCGTACAGGTTAGCTATTCGTGACAATGTACCGATATACCGTTTTTCACGTATGCGCATGTTATGGCTTTGACTTTTCAAGTGCACCATGTACCAGATTGCGTTTGTACCGCACTAGGTCGATTTTTAGCCTCTTGTACCATATACCGGGTCCTCTGTACCGGCGTACCAGGAAGCTGTCCCCCACACACACACATTATGCAGTCTGTAACCTTTCTCTGGCTGGAACATAACGTTCTTGGCATAGAAGAATAATTACCTTTCATTCTGCTTCAGGGTGCCTATCGATAGGACGAAGGGGCATTCCTGGAAGCCATTGTAAATGTAGGCGTGGCAATTTAATCCTCGAAATGCTCAGCACTGCAAAAGGTGCAAGAGAAACGACAATTACAGTACTTTTGATCGCTCTTTAAGGACTTGCTTTTGCTTTGTTTGTTTGTCAGAAGAGTTTGATCATGGTATTAATGCCGCTGTTGATGAGAGCAGAGTCACGCTACTGTTTGTTTGCCGAATACCGGAGGGTTGACACGCTTTTGTCTATTGCAAAGCAGATGCTTGTCCTCGATGTCATTCTACTTTCCCATATTAAGGTCGTTTATGAATGCAAATGATCATCTGTGACGCTCTTGCGTCTGGGGTTGCTGATTGTTAGCTCTCGGAAATTGTTCTTGCAAGTGTTCACCTCTTTCAAGTTGCACAAATGTAAGCTAAATAATTTGTGAGCGAAAGTTGAATGTTCCTTGCCAGAATACGTTTAAATTCATGCGTTTACATTTTTCACTTACCTTAAAAGATAACATCGTTTTGAAACATCTTTAATTAAAGTGCTAACCCCATGCATAAAACAATTAACCCTTCTATTCCCATTTATACGCCGTTTTCAAGGCTATTGATGTGCTGTGAACAAGTCATATCTGTGTACTGTGTACTGTATACTCCTGTCGATCTGTGAATTATGTTTTGAAAACACTATTTACCATCTGTAATTCATAAAAGTATGAAAACGACAGATAATTCTACTTTTGAATTTGATGACATCATCAGCCAATTTGCTGACATCGACAAAACTGAAATTGTTACTAATCTCATGTAAAATAGACTCAAACGTAGATCAACTGTACAAATAGTGTTAAAATAAGTATAAAACGATAAACAACAGTCTTCAACTCAGAGGGGCGCGAAAATGCGGCAGATATCGGCAGTTTATGGATTTGATGACGTCATCAACCAAATTGCTGGTGTCACCAAAACTGATCTTGCTATACATCAAACGAAAGCTCTTACCTAGAGCTATCAGAATATGCAATTTGTTTCATTGTATGACACTTACAGTGAGAGATATTGACCTCAAATGTTAGATTTTTATGTTTTATGACGTCACGAATCACGTGTTTTCTAAAATAATTCACTTGGGCCCATCTCGGAAAATGAATCTCCAACCTTCAAAGTATCAGAATCAGAAGAAAAATTTGTGATTAGGCAGTTGCTTAGTTTGTCACAGATATTTCCCTGTCTATTCTGATTGGTTTTAGGTTTTTAGTTAGGGCGTTTTGCCATGTGCTTTCTGATTATAAAAGGTTTTGAGCAGTTAATTTTAAGAAAGTTGATGTTACGAATTGGTAAAGTAAAGCTTACAGTGCTGTCGTCTTTCTGAAGTGAATCCTGTCGTGCTGCGGTCCTGGTTCAACCTTATAAAGGTCGTAAGTCAAACTTTTGCCCTTTAGTAGAAGTAATTTCAAGCTGATATATCATTGTTATAAATCTGTCGTATAACATACTGGTGACCACGACGTGACTCGTGGAAAGAAGTTTTGTACTGAAGTCAAATTTTGTCGAACGTTGTGTTATCGTTATCCGTCGTAATCTTTAATCTCACGTGAGATCAAAGTAGGAGTATTCGTTCTTTAACTTGACAGAACAGAGCAATTCTCAAAGAATAAATTCTACTTGATATTGAATGAACGCTGTTTATATTGCCAGAATAATTTGCTTCAAGAACGCTGATATTCATATTCACGTATTTTTGTGCATTGACTGATTTCGTGTATTTTTATTCTACTGCCCGTGAAAGTCGTCCTTCGCTATCTTTCACGTACTTGCATCGTTTTATTCTCGTATTTAATATTTTATTGGTTTATTAATCTGCACGTTTTGGCCAAAACAATAATGGAAGCCACTATTGACGATCTGCAAACGCGTGTCACTGCTATGCAAGCTGCTCTAGAGGGTAATGCTCAATCGGGACTTTTTTAAGCAACCCCCGTTTAGTGGGTATTCCACTGAGGATGTCAACGAATGGATTGATAAATTTTCTAGACTTGCGAGGTTTTATAATTGGAGCAACGCAAAGAAACTTGGTGCTCTTCCCCCTTTTGTTGAGTGGGCCTGCTTTGGCCTGGTTTCAAACCTTACCTGATGAAACTACAGGAAATTTCGAAAATCTGCTTCAAGCTTTGAAAAATAGATTTGGGAATCAAGATCTCCAGTTTCTTATCAGACAAGAACTTTATGCTCGGAAGCAATATGAACATGAACCCCTTGTAGTCTATACTGAGGATATAATTAAGAAATGTCAACGTTTAGAATTGACCGATGTTGAAATGATGAATATTTTTATCAACGGCCTTAATCCAGAAATAAAAAATCACGTTGTTTTGAACAAGCCAACCAATTTCGCTGAGGCAGAAAACCTTGCACGCCTCCGTGATGCTGTTTCGAAGTCTTTCAGCCCAACAATTTCAGACACCAATTCACAGGACAAACGCATAAAAGAGCTCGAAGGCCAAGTTAATCTGTTGCTTGCACTAGCTGGTCCGAACAACAAAAATACTCAATCCTCACACCAGCCAATCAATGCTTTCAATTCAGCCAACAACCTTATGCCTGGTTGTGATTTTAATCCACCAACTGAAGATTCTTACGGCCTCCAGAATTTGAGATCTGACCTCATTGCGGCAATGGATCAACGCCTAGAAAATAGTCCTCGTTTCCCACAGAATAATAGGCCCAGATTTCAAAGATCTAATGTCAGGGGGCGAAACCTTCGCGCTTCCGATGGGCAACCTATTTGCAATTCTTGTCGTCGTGTTGGTCACGTGGCTCGCTATTGCGACATGAGCAATTATGCCCCAATGAGAGAAAACAGAGTTACACAATTTCAGTCTGGTTTTCAAGATTTTCGTCCAAACCCCCGTCCCCAGTCCAACAGAGCCTTTGCGGGGTATCAAATGCAGCCACCAAACTCGCAAAATTTAAACGGTCAAGGGCCTTCCCGCTGGGGAACTGAAGGCCCCGAACATTGTCAGTCAAGTGAAACCCCCGTCTGTATATCCTGATGAAATGAGTGACATTTCCTTTGAAGAATGGGTTGAAAAGCGTCAAGGTTCAAAAGTCTCTGAATTGCCTTCGAATAACAGAAATGATGAAATTCGTAATGAATCAAATAAAGAAATCAATGCAGTTCCTTGTTTATCGAATAACAGCACTTCAAAACCTGATAACGTAGCTTGTTCTGGAAATGTTTTAATCTGGGGAAGTGTTCTCAAAACGAATGTTAAGCTTTTAGTGGACACTGGTGCCGCTGTTTCAGTCATAAGTGAACATTTTATGAATCAATTTTGCGCCCCAATTTTTCGCTGCAAGAACCGCGTGACGAAATTGCGAGTATTCAAACTGCAAATGGCGCGACTGTTCGTGTAATGGGCTTTGTCACTTTTCCTATTGACATAGGTAATCATCAGTATGAATGTAGAGCATCCATTATTCCTGGCCTCGCTTACAATGTTGTCTTGGGTCGTGAGTTTCTCCATGAAAATAGTGCTGTGATAGATGTTTCTGGCCAAATTGTCACTTTTGCTCCCGGGAATACAGTTTCATTCACTGCAGGAAATTCACCACCTCTACTTTGCTCTGTCGTAGTGGCCTCGACGCAAATTATAGAACCTCGCTCTGAAACAATCATCCCTGCACATCTTGCCATTCCACCATCGTGTGCTGTCACCGGTCTTCTTGAAGGCAATGACCATCTCACTACTCGTTTTCGTCTTATTGGCGCTGCCTCACTCTCATCTCCAACTGCTGAAGGGAATGTCTCGTTTCGATTGTTGAACCCCTCTGATGAACCTGTCATCCTTCATTGTGGCTCTGAAATTGCAACGTTCACAGAACTACAGCCAGATGATATTCTACCAAATTCTGCCTTTGATCAGAACATTTCTGCCATACATGCCACATCACCATCTCATAAGGTCGAACAAGACAGCCTTGTTGCCCAATTGAAGTCCGTTAAGAGTCCTGATCTTTTAGAGCCTGAAAATGCTGCGTTATCTGATTTGCTCTTGTCATACTCTGATATCTTCGCCACGTCAAGTCTTGATTTAGGTCGTACCTCTATCATTGAACATGAAATTTATACAGGCGATGCAAGACCTATAAAGCAATCCCCGTATAGGGTTTCCCAAACCCAAAGACAAGAGATAGACACACATATTTCAAATATGTTGCAACAGAATATAATACAGCCTTCGTCTAGTCCCTGGAGCTCACCCATTGTTTTGGTAAGAAAAAAGGATGGTACGACTAGATTTTGCGTTGACTATCGGAAGTTGAATGCAGTCACTAGGAAGGATAGCTACCCACTCCCTCGAATCGACGACGCTCTCGATGCACTTGCGGGATCTAAGTACTTTACTACCCTCGATCTTCAGTCAGGTTACCATCAGGTTGCCATGGATCCATATTCTCAGTCAAAAACAGCTTTCATATCCCATGCTGGACTATTTGAATATAATGTTATGAGTTTTGGGCTGACAAACGCACCTCCTACATTTCAGCGTCTTATGTCACGGGTCTTAGCTGGCTTAGAATGGAAACTGTGCTTGATTTACATTGACGATATTATTGTATTCTCTTCTGATTTTGAAGATCATTTACATCGATTATCTTCAGTGTTCGATCGGTTGCGTGAAGCTAATTTGAAATTGAAACCCAGCAAATGTCATTTCGCTCGTCACAGTGTCAAATTTCTAGGCTTTGTCGTCTCTCCTGAGGGTGTGTCACCAGACCCTGATAAGCTGACAGCTGTACATAGCTTTCCTGTGCCACAGAATGTAAAAGATATTCGAAGTTTTCTTGGTCTTTGCAACTATTATCGTCGCTTTGTACATAACTTTGCTCAAATTGCCTCACCTTTGAATCATCTTACTCGCAAGAATGTCGAATTCGCCTGGAGCGCTGAATGTCAGCAAGCATTTGAAGATTTGAAACGTAATCTTTGCTCGAACCCAGTCCTTGCATATCCCAGCTTCACGGAGCCTTTCCATCTTTACACAGACGCTAGTAGCTCCGCTCTTGGTTGTATCTTAGGCCAGCGCATTGACAATGTCGAATATGTAGTCTCTTATGGTGGTCGTGAGCTCAGTAGTGCTGAAAAACGATATAGCGCAACGGAACGCGAAGCTTTGGCCGTGGTTGACGGTATCAAACGTTATCAACCGTATTTGTACGGTCGTAAATTCTTTGTCCATACCGACCACAGTAGTTTAGCATGGCTCATGAAAATCAAGGACCCAACTGGCAGACTTGCTCGATGGGCTCTCCTCTTGCAACAGTTTGATTTCGACATCCTATATCGCCCAGGTTTGGCTAATGGTAATGCGGACGCTCTTTCTCGTCGCTCTTATGCTTCTTCGCCCGTTTCTGCTCTATTGCCGCCTGTTTCTCTGCCTGTCGTCTCAATTGAGCATCCATGTCCTGCTCCTCCACAGTTATCGCAGATGCAACGCGAAGATCGTGATCTTTGTGCTATTATCAACTATCTGGAGACTTCTCAGTTACCAAGTGACGATTCTAGAGCTCGGGCTTTGCTTCTCTCCGCCGATTCCTACTACATTGACGAGACTGGAATTCTTTGCCACTTATGGACTCCCGGCAAGCGTCAGGTTCAGTCATTACGTTCTCAAGTCGTCATCCCTGCCAGCCTCCGTCGCGAAATATTGATTTCATGCCATGATGAGCCTACTGGTGGTCACTTGAGTGTTTTCAAAACGTATGAAAAAGTACGCTCTCGATTCTTTTGGCAAGGCATGTTTAAAGATATAGAACATTGGTGTTTGTCCTGTGTGGACTGCGCAATGAAGAAATCACCTCGGGGACACAAGAAAGCTCCTCTACTGCCTATTCCCGTTGAAGGGCGTTCGATCGCGTCGCAATGGACATTATGGGCCCCTTACCTGTCACCAACGATGGCAATCGTTATATTATTGTCTTTTCCGACTATTACACGCGCTGGCCGGAAGCATTTGCATTGCCTTCCACTGAAGCCCCACGTATAGCTGAGTTACTTGTTAACGAAATCCTTGCTCGCCATGGTGCCCCTAAAACATTATTGTCGGATCGTGGTTCAAACTTTCTTGCTTCAATCGTCAAAGAAGTATGTAAATTAATCAACACACGCCAGCTACATACCACAGCGTATCATCCGCAGACGGACGGATTAGTTGAGCGCTTTAACAGCACATTGGCCGACGCTTTATCCATGTACGTCAGCAGTAATCAAAAGGACTGGGATCGTCACTTATCGCTTGTGTTATTCGCATTTCGTGTAGCACCTCACGCTTCAACGCACGAATCACCGTTTTATCTATTGTATGGACGTGAGCCCCGTCTGCCGATTGATGCTGCGCTTCTGCCCCAACACCGTCTCTGTCTTCGTCCGTCGCTCAACACAGAGCTCGAATTGTTGAAAACCTCGAAAACGCTCGTCGTATCGTTAAGTCAAATACCGAATTAGCGCAACTGCGTATGAAACAACAGTACGATAAACGCAGTGCTCCCGTACCTTTCGATATCGGCTCCAAAGTTTGGGTATATACACCAAAAAGCCGCAAAGGGCTCTCCAAAAAGTTAGCGCATAACTACCATGGACCATACCGCATCGTTTCCAAGCTTTCACCGGTCCATTTCAAGCTCCAGACCACAGATAATCGCCCTGTTAGCGTCCCGGTTCACGCAAACCGGATGAAGCCATACATCGACCCTAATGCTCGACCAATCTCCGCACCATCAATCGATGATTCGTCACTTGATCTCGCCGATAATGATCTACCACCTGATAGTTTCCTCGCAAATGATACTAAAGTGGACAATATGGCTCACCACTCAGCTACTGAACCAACGATTACTCGTCCAGAAGACCTGTTTACTCCGCAACAGATTCATCCCGCTTGATAATTATGGCGAGCCAGGAGGCTCTCTCTTAAAGGGGAGGGTGATGTTGAACAATTAAACCAGATGGTTGAAGAAGAGGTTATGTTTCGAAGAAGAGGTTGATGAACCTTGAACTTTGGTTATTTTTAGTTGTTTTGTTGCGTAATGTTTAATCGAACGATTCATAGACTTTTCTAGAACATTTTACACTATTACTATTTTCTGATTGGACAGTTATTTAATCGTATCATATATTCTTACTTCTGATTGGTTTTTAGGTTTTTAGTTAGGGCGTTTTGCCATGTGCTTTCTGATTATAAAAGGTTTTGAGCAGTTAATTTTAAGGGAGTTGATGTTACGAATTGGTAAAGTAAAGCTTACAGCGCTGTCGTCTTTCTGAAGTGAATCCTGTCGTGCTGCGGTCCTGGTTCAACCTTATAAAGGTCGTAAGTCAAACTTTTGCCCTTTAGTAGAAGTAATTTCAAGCTGATATATCATTGTTATAAATCTGTCGTATAACAGCGACAAGCTTTCCACTGGAATATTCAAGGATCAAGAGAAGGTGGTTTTCGAAAAGGCAGCATCTTGGAATATCATAAATTTCTCTGCAGTTTATATTCCGTCTGCATTTAATACTCTATTTGTTGGTGCACTGTCGGATATTCTGAGCAAAAAGATGTTGTTATTAGCTGTACCTATTTTCACCACCCTGCAAAGTGTTGTGTATATAATATCTTCTCATTATCAATCGACAAGTATATGGTTATTGGCGTTTGGCACAAGTTTAACTGCTGTTTTTGCTGATGTACAAGGTGCTATTATGTTTGCCTATTCTTATTTGGCTGATGTGACTGATGCAGACAAAAACAGAACAGCAAGAATGAATTTTTGGAAGGAATGATTTTTTTATCATTGGGCATTGGCAGTTACTGTTCAGGAATTTTATTGAAAAGTTATGGGTTTGTTATTGCTTTCTCACTCAGTATATCAGCAAGCATTGCAAATTTCATTTTTGTTGCATTCCTTCTCCCAGATTTGAAAGGACAAGGAAATAAAGAAGATCCAAAAATATCATCAACGAATTCAGCTTCAAAAGCTTTAATTTGGCTTAATTGGGTGAAAAGTGCTTGTACCAGCATTTTCACATTCACCACAAAATATATATTTTCTTGGGAAAGGCGAGGTGTATGGCTGTTACTACTAGCAGCTTTCTTTACAAACTCATCAGTTCTTGGAGAAAATGTGATCCTTATTATGTTTCTAAAGCACACCCCCCTTTCCCTCTCTTCTGATCAGATTGGTATTCTCCTTCTGATTCTTCAATTTGTACGAGGCTTTGGTGTCATTATAGTTGCTTTAGTCTCAATAAGACTGTTCAAACTATCTGATCCTTGTGTCATTTTAATTGGTCAAATCAGCATAATGTCAGTCTTTGTAGCCATTGGGATATCTTCAAAATTGCACATGCTTTTTGCAGTAACACCATTGGCCATTGGATTCCCACTTGCTATGTCAGGATTGAGATCTTCTCTGACAAAACTTGTTTTGCCTGAAGAACATGGTATTGCCCTATCCTTTGTTGCCTTTGTTAGTCTAATTGGACTATCGATCATGACATTTGCTGCTAATAAGCTTTTTCAGGCTACAGCAACATACTTCACAGGTACATGCATCATAATGCTTGCAGCTGTTTGCCTTGTTGGATTCTTCGTCACTTTGATTGCATTTTACAGTAAAGGTGCCATGCCAACGACAATTTTAACCAAAGAAAATTCACAAAAAGAAGAGACAGTTGCACTGTTGACAACCACAGAAGCTGACAAACAGCTAGGTAATTAATGAAAAATTATTGTCATAATGCTTCTTCAGTTATATCATGTCAACTCCAATATTGTCACTAATGAAATTACTATTTATCTCCTTGATTACTCCTAGGATACTAATTTTTTCGGGGCGTTGGAATACTGGCTTGGGGATCTTGGAAGTGCAGCCAGGATCTGATTGGTGAGGGGGGAATTGGGATAAATAGGGGGTCAGTATTTGTTTGATAACTATTATGTTGAGAAACTGCTTTACTATTTTATACTAGGGCAATCTATACTTATACCCAACAAATATAGTGCATATAAGTGAAATATTTCATACCAAGAACATCACAGCAAATTAAGTAAAAAAAAATATCGAAATCAATATTTAGTGCAAATCTTAATAAGTGGGGGGTCTTAATTAGAGGTGGATTGGAAATTTTTTGAAAAACTTAATTAGCAGGGGGACAGCGAGGCACCTAAGAGTAATATCATTTGTTGGAATTGCTTATTCTCTTTGATCATTGATTTGACTTTGCACTCGTGCTCTGAGGTGTTGAAAATGCTCTATTTAATATTTGATAGATTTTGATATTGTGCTTATGCTTATTGACACTTATAGCTCGTGGCTCGATATCACATCAGGTGCGCCACAAGGTTCTGTATTAGGACCACTTTTTTTTAACATATTCATTAATGACATGCTCTTCTTTGTAAAAAAAACTCGAAGGTATGCAACTTTGCTGATGACAACACCTTATATGCAACTAGTAAGCATTTAATCCGAGGTCCTGGCATCCTTGGAACTTGATGTGGAGATAACATTGGATTGGTTTGAAACCAACTTCATGGTGGCAAACCCATCCAAATTCAAACTCGTGTTCCTTGGTTTACATCAAACACATAAACTGTGTCTTGTTGAAGAACTTCTAACTAGATCAGGACAAAAGACGGTTCATTTGCAAAATCTTGAAAAATTGCTCGTGGAGGTTTTCAAATCCCTCCATCAAATGAACCCTGCGTTTAAGTGGCAGTTTTTTGAGAGGAAACAATCCAACTACAACCTCCGCAATAAGGATCTCCTACAGATACCAAGATTCCAAACAAAAACTTATGGGGCGAATTCTATTGCATACAGAGGCTACTGGAATAGCATACCTGATGTGGTAAATAGCGTCCGCTCCTTCAAACAACAAATAAAAGGGTGGAGGGGGGATAGCTGTACCTGCAGAGCTTGCAAATAGAATTGGAAAATGTAGAAAATATTGTAAATCTTTAGGTTTTGTGGTAGTATTTAAAGTATTTAAATAGCTGGTATTAATTAGTACACATCTCTTGGTGTGCACTATTGTATACTACTAACTTTAAACAGAATGATTATTTATTTATTTATTTATTTATTGCAGTATATTTAACAGTTCCTCTGTGGTTAGGTAAGCTTGGTCCAAGAGAGAGCAAAAGCAAAGTAAACACATGCATGAAGAACAAGGAATACTAGGGCAAGTAACGGGCAGGTCAAAAACGCGGACATCACGGAAACCGCGGAAAATACCCCTGCCGTTTAAAAAGTTGTTTAAAGCACCCAAATTGTGGAAATTAGTCTTTTTTTCAAAACTTCTATATCTTTTTCTTGCAAACAAACCATTATTTTGTGAATATATCAAATGTTCGCGGTTTTCGCGTTTTTGATTTTGCAATAGTCAATAGTCAAAAACGCGGAAACCGCGGACAAAGAGCGTACACTATTACGCATGGAAAAACTTGGTCGGAACATATTCAATAAGTGAGGACTGGTCTGGAAGCCTATTCTCTTAACTCTTTGATCGATTTATTTTAAAGAAGACAAGTTATTATATAGTCATATAGTCAAAGTGATGTTTATGGAAGAAGATTTATTGTTGCATAAAAGAGAAGAAATTTCAATACAGAAACAGATTGTCGTAGAATCCGAATTCATAGTTCTTTATCGTCTGACGCCGGTTATAAAGTATAGATATATAAATTTGTGTTTGTCGGGATTCCGTTCCCTACTCCAAATCTAGCTCGAGGATAAATGAAATAGAGTACTCTAGAGATAAGACACTCGTACGTTTTCACAATTTTCTTCAATAAAACATGTTACCTCTACGTATAACCAAGAGAATCTCAACTTATGATTCATATAACAAGCTTATATAATATCCAACAAGGAACTACAAATATAGAAAAACCAATCAGAATGAAAGTTACAAAAAGTTGAACCAATGAAAAATAAGTATACCATTTGCGTAGTTTAATCCTAATACAATAGTTGTTTTAAAGTAAACTCCTTAGCCCTTACTAATTTCCTTTTCTCGATTCCAATACGAGGCTTTTACGCAAGTATCAACATATTTTGATGCATGAATCAAGTTAACAATACTCCTATAGATTGACTAGTGTTCTAACTTCCTACAGTAAATATAAATGAATAAGCAATAAAACAACGTGTGTGCGCGCGATTGGGGATTTCCTACAGTGTTACATGAGATTTCAGCCAAGCTTTTACATGCATAACAGTGTACGCTCTTTGTCCGCGGTTTCCGCGTTTTTGACTTTTGACTATTGCAAAATCATAAACGCGGAAACCGCGGACATTTTGGAATATCATCTAGAAGACGAATTGAAACAAGCTCAAAGCATGCGTTTTTAGTTATCGCCTTGATTAAATGCAAAAACACCCCATCGCACTGAATTTTTTTGAATCTTTTTTATTTGCTTTTGCAAGTAAACTTGAGATTCAAAAGTGAAGGGCCTAAGAATGTTCCCAATTGTTTTGAGGACGAATACAAGGGAACAAATCGCAGAAAGCCAATCAATATTAGAGTTATGAAGTAAAGATATATAAATTTTTGTTACATAGATTTCCGACCAAGTTTTTCCATGCGTAATAGTGTACCCTCTTTGTCCGCGGCTTCCGCGTTTTTGACTTTGACTATTGCAGAATCAAGAACGCGGAAGCCGCGGATATTTGATATAATCACAAAAATCATGGTTTGTTTGCAAGAAGAAGATATAGAAGTTTTGAAAAGAAGACTAATTTCGACTATTTGGGTGCTTTAAACAACTTTTTAAACGACAGGGGTATTTTCCGCGGTTTCCACAATGTCCGCGTTTTTGACCTGGCCGGCAAGTCATCTTAATTTTATGAAAACGGGTGTGTTGGGTTTTCCATACGCTTCTGTGCAGCGACACTTATCTCCGCATTCATTTATAACTTTTCCTTGTAGGTTGATATTTAGAAATATATTACTTATGACTAGTTCTTTATTTTCTCATGATTTGCGTAAATGTCTCGACATGAATTCAAGTATATGAAATTGCCTACGTTTGCGTGTTGTGTATGGAAGCAAAGAACATTTTAAGGAACATATCCTGTTATTCTTATTTTTCATTGGTTTGTTTTTAGAATTATTTATCCTTATGTATTCGTATTTTTGTTTTCGTCAGACGACAACCTAGATGCGCAGAGAAATGTTGTAAGATGTGAGATTTCATTATTTGTATTCAGAAAACGTCAAACCGGTTTCTTCTTTTTGTTTTATCATTCTGCTCTAAATATTTTAGAAGCAGTGCTTAAGGAATTGAATTTTAGTTTCAAAAACGTAAAAAGACGAACTAGTAGGGTAGGGTCATTTTGGCACCCCGGTGTACATTTTGAGGGAGACTAGGCCTGAAGGTGTTTTTAGGTAGAATAAAGTATGATTAAAACTAGCTGGGGTATATTTTGATTTTTGGTGGGGAATGGCTAAAAAAGGGGGAAATCCATAATGGCGGCCAAAATTACTTTTCATCGTATTTAGCCAACAACACTTGTTTAAAATCGGGTCTTATTGCGCTTGAAGTATATAGTATGCAAAAATTTGAAATATGGATAGCTATCGAACTAATATAAGAATCAAAATTTGTGGAAATTTAAAATGGCAGAAATTTAAAATGGCGGCAAAATGATCTTAATACGGCTTATTGTAATTTGCGAAAATTTTCGCATTGTGCGAAAAATGCGAAAATTCGCAAATTACAAGTCAGACCCACAAAATTGTAAAATGCTTTAAACTCCTGTCCTGTTATATCCACAAATTTCAGTTTCTCTCTCGTCAGTGGTCCGCACAAAACAAAAATGGGTCACGGACAACGAGCACTGAGCCGCACAACCACATGCGGCTGAAGCCTTGATGTTTTTACTTAGGCCAAATGACTGAACTGAACAAGATGGCCAAATGGACTGGATTTTCCAATTTTTGACTTTAATTTGTTTAAATTTTCTATTCATTGGATATATTTTGGATCATGCTCAGAAATCAGAACGGACTTTAGGCCATAACTATAAGAACGTCCGGGCCTAACAGCAGGTACGGGGTACGATTTCTCCTTCCCAGCTTGCCTAGGGTCTATTTTCGTTTTGTGTTTATCAGTGACCAGAAGTGAACTTAAATTTTTGATACGGTACGTATATAAATAGAAATTGAGAAACGGATAGAATTTTCGCATTTTACAATTTTGTGGGTCTGTTTTGTAATTTGCGAATTTTCGCATTTTTCGCACAATGCGGAAATGTTCGCAAATTACAATAAGCTGGTTTCCTATATATACTGGTGAGAAATCCAGTAGCAGTGTTTTCAACAAAAACGTCGAGAAACGACAAAGAGTTGTTTTGCTCCTTTTCAAAAGTAAATTTTAGAGACGGATGCAAGGCGTTAAGTTTTTGGAGGAAAACGTTACAATCGGACTCTTTTGAAAATGGCGAAAGTGTCATCAACATATCGAAAATAAACTGGAGGTTTTGATGATGAGCCGAAAAGTTGACCTTCGAAGAACCAACAAAGATTTTTGCTAGCGCTGGTCCAAGTATAAATCAAAATATACCCCAGCTAGTTTTAATCAACATGTTTAATTCTACCTGAAAACACCTTCAGATCTAGTCTCCCTCAAATTGTACACGGGAGTGCCAAAATTGACTCTACTAAACCTACGTTACAAAAACAACTAGTCGTCACCCAAAAGTAAATACTGAATGACACGAAAGAAAGGCTATTAAGTACAATCTAAGCAGTGAAGAGGCAAAAAAATATACTTCCGGAAGAAAAATGCGCATTAGAATGAATGAAAAAGATGCTATCGTGACATACCTTCCCCCTACGTTGAAACGTCCTCTGTTTCAACTTAACTACAAAAACCACAAATTACTCAAGCTACACAAGGTTACACAACAATACGTTGTTTCTTTTGCTAATCTTAGCTAAATGTCCTTTTTTAAACTGCATTGTATTATTCAACAATGTCCGATTTTTTTGTTGGCTTCGGTTGGCTGTCTACGTGAATATACGTCTAATAAATCTAAATAGAACCTTACACGAAATTAAACAATAAAAAGTGTCTTACTGCTATGATAGTCCTGAAGATTTTCTGTTGATTCAGATTTCTTCTCTCTGTCATCATTCTTCTCAGAATACAAACCAATACTGCATCAAACATACGGATCAGAAGATGTTCATTCATCTTGAGCTCCATTTGACCGATATCCCACCTCTGTCACCAAAATATGAAGAGAGCGGTTCTCTCTGTCACCAATATGTCACCAAAAAAGGCACGAGCGAATAGAACACACAAATGTGTAGCTATATACAACAATCATGATAAAAAGAACATTAACTATGTACAAGGCTAACGGGTCTCCACTGAGATCCGGAATTACCGAGTAATACCGATCTATTACGACACACAACGATAACCGAAGAATGAACTAAAGTTACAGAATGTATTGGAACATACGCGGAAATATGAATTAAACTAACCAATCGTATACAAGTATAACAGGAAAGGTGTTCCTTATGATTTACGTAGAAAGAGGAAGCTACATTACAAAGACATAGCAATGCTGTCGCAATGGGCGAAGGATGGCGGTACAACGCTTACCAACAGGTGTTTGCAAGAATTTGCAACAATGAAACAATTATTTGACAAATGAATCCATGTCCAGCAGTGTAACAGCTGCAGGAAAACTGATCATGATCATGATCATGATTATCATCATTATGACAATGATCATGACCATGACGATAATGATGATGATGATGACCTTGATTATCACAATGATCAAAACCTTGACGATGATGAAGATGATGATGACCATGATTATCACAATGATCATAACCATGACGATGATGATTATGATGATGACCATGATTATCACAATGATCATAACCATGACATTAACGCCAACAATAATGATAATAACATGCTGAATCTGATGGTGATGATGTCAATGATTATGATCATGATGATATTGGTAGTGTTGCTCATCGTAGTTTCGTTCGCTCAAATTTCCCGAACACATCACCTTCAATTCTAGAAGGCACTGGGCCCTGATCACTTTATCGTGGTGTTAAGAATGTTTGCAATTCTAAATGGCAACATGCCAATGTTAATGAAATAAACAACTACGATCCATCAAATCGTTTGTTTTCACAACTATGGCACTTCGGCTACTGTATTTCTAAACAAGCACAGATGTTACAAATTTGAAAAACAGTACTTCTAGAAATATTAAAAAATCCTAGACATTTATGTTTTCAAGTTTTCATAGAATTTTTTGCCTTTGAATATTGTATCTAATATTTTTTAGATGTGCAGACATTCACTGATTGCTCTAAATTTTCTCGATTCCCAAATTTGCATACATAAATTTAAGATTTGTTGTTATTTTCAAAAAAGAGTAGAGAACTGAGAGAGCTTGTGGCGTAATAGAAACTCTGGCCGAGTTTATTGACATCTTAAATGAAAATTGTCGAGACCCTGGCTGGCTTGCATAAACAAACAATCTATCTCCGGACCTAATTGCCAATGAGTAATCACCACTAATCGCTACTTTAACAGTTGATTGCCATTCGAAATCATGTTTATATCGACTTTCACGCACAATTCATGTAAATTAAGCCTAGCCGTGATTTTTGCTCAATCATAATCGTTGTATTTGAAATATTATACGATAGTCATAATTATATCAACCTGAAAAACTTTTGAACCAAAAATGAGGGAAAGATCTCCAGTAAATAATGCTAATATAATTCATATGTATTCTCTTCATGGTACTCATTTGCTTTTATGCACCTGCAAACCGCGAAAGTATAAAAAAGTATACAAAACTATTCAAATTGAACACCAAAAAATGAAAAACTTTGTTGAAGGGCATAAACGGATAGAGTTGTTACAATCAAAACCAAAACTAGCAAAAAACATAGGGGCCCTATGGGCATGTTCGAAGAACCACACTGGTTGAATATAGCTATGTCGGTAAAATGATGAAAGATATTTATCGGTATGCACAACGATGACGATAATGATTATTATGATAATGGTGGTGATTATGATGATGATGTTGATGACATGGATGACCATGATGCTGGATGATAGGGGGTGATTGTGATGGTAGGGTGGGTGTGGTGGTGGTGGTAGAGGTGGTTTTGGTGCTGAAGGTAGGGGTGGTTGTGGTGGTTGTGATAGGAGTGATTGTGGTAATGGTTGTAGGGGTGTTTGTGGTGGTGGTGATGGGGGGCCAGTCGTGGTGATAAGGGTGGTCGTGGTAATGGTTGTAGGGGTGGTTGTGGTGGTGGTGATAGGGGGCCAGTCGTGGTGATAAGGGTGGTGGTGGTGATGGTTGTAGGGGTGATTGTGGTGGTGGTGCCGTTCCTTTAGATCTTGCCACAGCCACATCGTCAAAGAGGGTAATCATGATGATTATGATGATGATGATGATGAAAATGATGTCGATTTGCTTTGAAAAGTGTTTTGAAATTTCCACTCTTGCCCAGACTCTGTAATCGATGATGAGAATGTTTGAAATATCATTAACTAAACCAATCTGGCAATTTGCCATCGCTTATAAAATAAACAACAATGACTCGTACAAGTGAACTATTACAAGTCAGAACAATTTTCACATGACCTAAGGTTCACAAAGCCCATTGCAGGCCGCCATTGTGAAAAACCAACCGCTAATTGCGCATCAATTGCCGACACAATGGCCCTAAGAGCATTCTTGAGATGCTTATACTATTGTTACACGTTTTCCATTGTTCAAGCGTTGGTTAGTCAGTAAGTTAGTTAGTTAGTTAGTGACAGGCCAACCCACACCAATATGTTCGAAATTCTTTGAACATAAAAATGTTGTCGAGAATACCGTAAAAAGGGTAACGATCTCAAGGCCTCTAGTTCAAGAAAGCGGTGGTTTAAACCATTGCGCCACAGTAGGAAATGGTGCTAATTGATGTTTATTGTCAAGTGATTGCGTTTTGTTAATAATACCATTAATGCCGACACTTACGGCGACTTCAAAGTTTATTTCCGCATATTTGTGGTCAATCTATCTATTGTTACGCGAAAAGCGTCTCTGTGTCTATACATACATACATACATACATACACACATACCTACCTACCTACATGCGTTCCACAAACACCCTTTCATTATGTCCTTCGGACATAAACACAGGGACCCCGTCGCTATGTACGAAGAATGCTGACATGCTTGTGCGCTATAAATGCCGCAGAGGATGCGCATGTGAGACTGGATAAAGCATCCTCAAATGAAGATGATTGGCATGATGAGATGATGATGAGTATAGTGATGATGATGATGATGATGATGATGATGATGATGATGATGATGATGATGATGATGATGATAATGATGATGATGCTGATGATGGTGATGGTGAGGTTGATGATGACTATGATGATGATGATGATGATGGCGTGGACGATTAGGATGATGATGATGAGGATGATGATGATGATGATGATGATGAGTTCGGCGAGAAGGTCCTAGTAACGAGCCTCGAATGGAATGCAAAGCTTCACATTGATGCTTTGTTGCATACGCATGACTGACGAATCTCTCTTTAGTTCATATCTTCTTCGCACGTGCACAGAAATATTACGAATTCCATTCAGGGAGTGCCAAGCAACCCCCTTTATCGAGAAAAGGCCGGCCTGAAAATAGAAATCGTCTGCAACTAAGTCATTCAGTCACTGAACCTTATGTTGTTTGCCATTTCAATGCCAACTTCGCAAATTTTCAAAATCGATTAGTGGTTTGCCTATTGTTACGCATTTTGAGCGTTCCTTTATTGGTATGTTGTTTGGTATGTCTATTCTGCGTTCCCTCGACCTCACTCCATCATTGTACGAAGAATTCGAAGAATAACTATACTTCGTACATTACTAGTCATCAACCAACACTAAATACTAAATGATACGAAAGAGAGGCTATTACGTTGTAAGGATGTACCATCTAAGCAGTGAAGAGGGAAAGAATTAAATATACTTCCGGAAGAAAAATACGTTTTAGAATGGATGAAAAAGATGCTATGTTGACAATAACGCCTGGAAAATTTCCTTGGATACAATGCGTAGAGAGTTTTTGCGACAGAATCTTATGATCTACAGAATCGAAAGCTTTCCCGAAGTCAACAAAGCACCAAACACCAAACAGAGATTTATCTTTTCTCTGGGAAAGAACATTAAATTAAAATCGTTGTCTTTCTTTCCTTTTGCAACTTGTCAAGAAGAATCCCTGAGAAAAGTTGGCCAAAGATATTAATTAGTCACAGCCGGGGGGGTGGTTTCACCCCCTCCATAAATTGCTGTCCAGTAGAGCTAGAGCAATCAAACTTGGCACAGGCATTGGCCAATGTATTAGGAGTAATGTTGGTAAATTGGGCGTCTCCCACTTCTATTATGACGTCATTGTGACATCATAATCAAAACATGCTATAGACGTCGGTCAAAAATTGACCTTCCTTAATATCAATAGAAATCCGGAAATTTCTTTACATTTTGTTGCTAGTAACTATTTTCTATTACCTTGCAAAGAATCAGTCAATTCTGATAAGATTTACTGGTAAAAATAGGCATTCATATGTGGTTTTGGCATGACTGCTTTCCATATAAGGCAATGTCACGTGACCCATTGTTAATATTTTGGGAATTTTTTGTAAAGAATTAAGGTGGAAGCCATTATCAAGCCTTGGGCTTTGTGGGAAAAAATTCATAAAAAATCGCCATTTCTTCCTGAACATTTTTTTACCGATTTTCTCTTCTCTTGATGCATTTCTATCTTACTAAATGATTTGAGTAAGATATCTTGAATATATCTTACGGTGGTAAACAAAGGCAGCAATATTTTTGAAAGTTTGCTTTTCCAACGCAGCCATTGCAAGATGTCGCTTGCCAAGATGTTGTAACAATAGCAACACAGTAACTAAGCACGTCACTTCTCTTTGCTTCACATTTCCTTACTTTTTCCTCCTCGTGAAGACTTGCTCTTTTCTCTTTAATTCTCACTCTCTTTAATTAATCTCTGCATCTCTTAACAACCGCCTTGGTTTCTTTGATTATTGTAAATAGATTTTTGTTACTAAGATTTTTTAGTTATACGAGCACACACGAATTTACGAGTTATTTCTGAAGTGATTTCTACACAGCGCAAGATTTTGGTGAGATTATTCCAACTTAATTTATAGTTATTATATTAGAATAATTCAGATTATCTTCAACATTTCATATTCTAAAGTCTCAATTACGTTTTGGCTACCTTTGATGCATTATTTGTTGCAATTATCTCAATTAGCGATTGAGTATCTTGAGCTGATTGCTTGGGTCATTTATTGTTCCAATCCATGAAATGATTAAATTGAGTATAAGTCATCATGTCCGAAGGACATATTTTGTAACAATAGATAAAGTCACAACAACAATAGATAAGCCACAAATACCGTAGCGTAATTGGTCATCATGAAAACCTATTTTTTTCACAATGAGTAACAATAACGAAATTTGTAAACAAGTAGATGTGGTAGAAAATTAGATCTTTTCGTCCAATCAGAACATTCTCGAAGCACATTTACATAATATTTACTGAGACGTGAGTCAGTTGTTGTCAGAGGATTCTTGAACTTCCTTGATCATATTGAAGCCGGTGATCATCATTTTCGTCTTTAACGTGATCATCATCATCGTTATCGTCGTCATCGAGCATCATATTTATCATCATGATCGTCTTTAGCATTATCATTGCGGTCATTATCATCCTCTTCAAAGTCATCATCATCTTCAAAATCATCATCATCATCATCAACATCATCATCATCATCATCGTCATCATCATCATCATCATCATCATCATCATCATCATCACCATCATCATGGACCAGGGTTCTGGTCGGGTTGACGGTTGAGATTTCTATGCGAATATTGACTTCATTTCAGTAATTTCGTTCAACGGTCCATGACAAACTTCTACCTCCAGCTTTTACTCCCAGTTATCTAATGCAAAACAGGAAGATATACTTTTCTTTATAAAAAGTCAGGTTCATTCTTTTATGATTTATCTTTTATGAGGTTTCGTTATAATTATGCCAAATACTTTTCGCTTGAGAAAAACCATCTTGTACTTGTCATCTTATTCTCAGCTTTATAAACGTCGTCATTTTTTTACAACCGAGGCATCACTTAACTTACATAACTCTTGAGATGAAGTGGCCCTTTCCATGGTTTCATAATTTCACAGAAATACTGTTACATAACAGGCAAGACAATTTTTTCCAGAAAGTGTGCGGTTTGCGTCTAAATTTAGCCTTAAATGGTTGGTTTCACAAAAATTGCCAAAATAAATTCCGGAAAAGGTATTACTTTTGGGATTTGAAAATTCCGGAATGGGTACCAACAATTTTGTCTGGAAGACACACGTATGCAAGGTAGTTGCACGCCCCGGGAAAGCCACTAGGCTTCATCAAAAACACAAGATCAAAACTGTAACCTACTGCAACGTTCTTAATTGAAGCAAACAAAAGTATTGCAATAGTAAGAATAATTAATTTCATAAATATTTTCAACAAGCTGTTTTCTATTTTTAGCTTTCATCCGCAGTCACCATAATGCCTTGACTTGAATGTTCTGAAAATTATTAATCTTCGATTGGTGAATAACCTTCTTGGGCTGACAACTGTTGTATTTTGCTGTTTCGAATCCCATAACCAAAATATATGACACATCCTAGTAAAAGAAATATTATAAGAGATCAGATGTAGTGCCTTAATTAAAATTGGACTATAACGAGACAATATCAGGTCTGCAGTAGGAAACTAAACTGCAGGTGAAAAAATTGAACGTAAGCAAATGGCTTAAGGTGCACGCTGTGGAAATCATATCAAGTAATTGTTTGCAGAATTATAAAGTTAGGGTTCTTGAATGAAGATTCCAAGTCTTTTGTGTTCATTTTTTGGCTATAGAAAATGTGACAATTTTATTCTCTGAGTTGCAGTTTGTCACTCATTTAGTATTTGTCTTAAAAACCCTGAAGCAGGATTCGAAAGCCAGGATTGGGAATCAAAAATCTGACAGAAAACACGGAATCTTGAACCTGGAAATTCAATAATCAAACGAAAATTCCGGAATTTGAACCCAGGAACTCTATAAACATATTGGAACTTTTTGCCAAATCATTCATGAAATTATAGAACAACAACAGTATGACAAATGTCTAATTTTGTTGCCCGTCTTTTTGCCGACTTTAGTTATTTATCATGTTTTCTAAGATAAAGGATTCCATACAGAAAAGGACGATTCAAGTTAGATGTCATCCGCCAACATTCTTACTTTGCAGAAGGCTGTTGAGAAAAAATAGCAATGGACCAAGTACACTGCCCGGTCTGCGGTATGACTGACATCATTCAAAGGTCGTGTGGCATGTAAAATTACGTTCTCGGTGTTATGGGAATGTGCCATTGTTTCAGGTTTTTAGGTATCAATTTTGAGAATTCTCCGGATTTATTTGAGGGAGCTTAGTTCGGGATCTTGAATGTCAAAGCCTCACCAATATTCATAGAATAAATGATGCAAGTGTGATTTTCGAAAAAATTAAGCATTGTCTGTGTTAGTCATTATGTATTATGTCAGTCTGTTCTGTAATAGTCGCAGTATCGGTCTCCCTTTGATAATCTAGCATTTACCTGTTTTTATTCAGGGTAAAATTCCGGGTTTTCGACTCCAAAATTTAGATTTCCGAATCCGAATTTCGGTTGCCGAGTTTTAAACATGGCTTTCAAACAAGGAGCGCGAAAAGCGATAGAGGAAACATTATGTTGAAGGAAGTTTATCTTTACATAGTGCTGAGGGAGAAAGTAACCAACGTGAAGTGGCAAACTCAAAATTTCCATCTTTCCCATATACTTGGGGGCTCTTACCATACCTTAACATTATGATAATATTCAATTTGTCTCCACATCAGTCATGAAAAAAAAATTGAGACAAATACTCAGTCATATGGATTTGGGGTCTTTGTCTTTGCCCCCTCCCCATTCAATGTTGATCACTTGTTCAGGGATTTCATGACATATTGTCGCCCACGTGATGAATCGCTTACTTGTAATGTGAATGAAACAAAATTACAAACATTTAAGTGGTGGAAGGGAGAAAAGTGGTCATAAAAATTTTAAATGATTTACCCAAAAGCATCCAAATACCAAATCGGATCCATGATCCTTTATCAAGAAGAAGTAGAAGATAAAAGTTGATCAACAGTGACAGAGCTGGAAGCCATGGAACCAATGGTACTTTGAAGAACACTGCTGTCGGGTTCTCTGGTTGCAGCTTGATCAGTGTCAGACACAAAAACACGGAAGTTAACAAAATTACTATTGTAATAACGGGAAAATGAAGATGGTAAATGTCCTTGTATGCGTAAATACCAATGCAGCAAAGTGCACCAATTTGCAGTAAAATGAGAAATAACGTGATTGTAGCGATACGTTGGCT
Organism: Chrysaora quinquecirrha; assembly: GCA_014526335.1. Taxonomy (NCBI): domain Eukaryota; kingdom Metazoa; phylum Cnidaria; class Scyphozoa; order Semaeostomeae; family Pelagiidae; genus Chrysaora; species Chrysaora quinquecirrha. The sequence continues at coordinate 1,869,166 of JACTAT010000063.1, read as the reverse complement.
TTTTTCTGTGGGTTTTCTTTTGCCGTTGATTAATGGAGTTTGAGTGCTGACTGGATCCCTTTTAATTGTTTCAATATCTTTTGTCTTGTCATTTCTACCTGCAATCGAACAGCAGACTTTTTAGTGTTGCTACAACATATATGCGACACAATGCCTGAAGTTGGGTTACAGAGTAACAGCAGATTTTTTCATTTTTGCCTTTTCTCGCCGTACTGGGCATTACACTCCGTATTTGCATAAAGCATTTGGGGATTATTACAGGTTGGTTGCTACAGAACAGTGAAAGAAAACATTAAGAGTATGGGAAACATCCTTCCTGAGATGAAATCGTGGTTATCTAGAACCATTATTGTGTCTAGAATGGACGATTGGCTAGTGTCCGAAGTGAAAACAAAATGTCTGACCTGTGCATGAAGAATAAGGTTTTTTGCTTGTTTCGTCATCAATAAAGGAGCTTTCTTCTGTCTGGTCGTCTTTCTCACCACATTCAAGTGCAGAATCGTCTTCCGATGAAAGTCCAACATGTTGCACAGAGTATCTTGATAAGATAACACACAATGATACAGAAGTGTAGGCCATCAGTGTACCCAGAGACGTCATACGGATAAGATTGTTCAAATCGAAACATAGTGCAATTATACCTGAAAAGCAATAATCCTCGGAAATACTCAAAATAACACAATAGACCTAATCAAAGGTCGCAGAGCTTATGTTGAAGTTATTGTACTCACGTCAAATTATCCCTGACTCACCTGGGCGATCCAGAAAATTCATTCACCCCCTATTTATCTCAGCTTTCACTTAAGATAAAGCAACTAGAATCAGTATTACTGTTTCCAAAAAAACGTTTTCTACATGATATATGTTGATATATGTCACGAAAAAGAATTGTCATGTGCTGATGTCATTTCTAACAAGGCATTTTAAACTCAAAGATTATGGTCGATTTAGGGTTCAGAAACGGACAAACTGTAAAGAAGAATCTTGTTCTTAAGTCTATGAACTCCAATGCAGAGTAGAGATTTGGCAGAAGTTTCGCTCGTGTCGGCTCTTTTATTGTTTTTGTCCTGGAGACTTCGCACTGGAAATATTTAATATCGTTTTTAATTCGAGTTTTATTATGCAAATTTCTTGACTTGGAGTTGTCAGCTCGTGCTGTTTGCTGTTTAGGTGTGACTGTCGCCTTGCAAGGTTCAAGCTTTTCTGGAAAATTATTTCAAAAATGAATATTAAAAAAAATGAAAAATGTCTCTGTAGATCGAAGTCTCAGGAATGCAGCGGAAACTTTTATACAAAACATTGAACAACGACATTTAATCACGGTAAAAGCAATAAAAAGAAGTCTGGAATAGGCCTGTTGCGTCTGCTGAAATTTTGCTGATCGTTGGTCATGTATTAAACAAAAGTTTCTTAAAAGAAAAGCAAATCTATTTATCCCGGTGTAGAATCTGTATAAAGGAATTTATCCCAGTGTAGAATCTATATAAAGGAGCTTATTATTATTTATGAATATTTTAACAGGATATATACACTTCAGTACAATGCTATACTGCTATTAACATGTATCCTGTTTGCTAGAAGTGTTATTTCTTTTCATTCATTCTACAATGTATTTTTCTTCTGGAAGTATATTTGATTCTTTACCTCTTCACTGCTTAACTTGTACTTCCTTGCAACGTAATAGCCCCTCTTTCGTATTATTGAGTATTAACTTATGGTTGATGACTAGTTGTTTTTGTAACTTAGGTTCATATTTCTACGTAAATCATAAGGAACACATTTCCTGTTATTCTTGATTACGATTGGTTAGTCTTAATACTTATTTCCGCATAAGTTCCAATATATTCTGTAACTTTAAGTTTATTCTTCGGTTATCGTTGTGTGTCGTAATAGAATGGTACTACTCGGTAATTCCGGATCTCAGTGGAGACCCGTTAGCCTTATACATAGTTTATCTTCTTTGCATTATGATTGTTGTATATAGCCACACTTGTGTGTTCTATTTGCTCGTGCCTTTGGATTTGAATCATCTCTACACATTGGTGACAGGAAGAACCGCTCTCTTCATAGAAGATAAAAGAAAAAGAAATATATATATATATATATATATAGGGTTGAAAGTCAGCCTTCGTAAAATTCACACAACTTGTTTTTGAAAATTTGAAGGCTCTTTCCTAATTTTGCAATGGAAGAGCGTTATATAAATAAGCTCCATGGTAATAAAGAAATTTGACAAGAAATTTGCTATTTCCCGTGAATTTTGCATGAACGTTTAGCTTAAAGTATTCATTAAAGCTCTCACACATGTTTCTGTCAAGTGCGATTCTAACAATTGTAGCAGATCGTTTGTAGATTTGGTGTTTGATTGAGCGAACACATTGGACACCGTTGATTCGTGCTGACCTGCGTTCAATAGAATGCAGCTTTTCATGTTGTGTTCTAGTCAAGGTTGAGGTTGATGATTCCACAGTATGTTAGGGATGATGCTATCATGGAATTGTAAATGCTCATTGCTGCAGCTTTCGTCAAGTACGGTCGGAGTTTTTGTAAAAGATGCATTCTGTTTGAGGCTTTTCGGTACTTTTTGTCGAAATCATTGCAACGAACATCAAGTGTCAACGATGCATCTACAATACTCGCAAGGTACTTATACTCGTTGGTATTATTTATTACGGACGATCGATACACTACTTTCCGAGGACTATTTGTGTCCTCAAATTAATCTCCAATCTCGACAGCCTCAACATGGTCGCTCTTGGAAGCGAACGAGTCCGACAAGTACGTATAAAGTCATAAGCCAGCGAATCGAAAGCTCCCAAATTAAATGAAAATTTGTTGATTTTGAGCAAAAACACTGTTTTTGTTTTATTTAGTATTTTGATTCTTCTACGTTCTCCTTTTCATATTTTATTTGAGATATCAAATGAAACAGCTCGTAAATGTTCTCGTTCTCGCTGGCCTTTCTGCTCTGATGTACTCTGAGAATTTTATCATCAAAATCACAAAGAGAAATAAAATAAAAGTGAAAAAAATGAAATAATGAATAATATAATTCATAATTTCGTATCAATAAATATTTTATCCCGAAAAGTTGATTTCTTGATTAGAAGCCCCTGCAACCAGCGTCTGAACGGGATGGAATCCGATTTTGCAATGAAAAGAAGCGCAGCGATTTCCAGTTTTACAAATTTTCACCAAAGCTCGTGTTACAAGCATTTTATTGTCGGAGGAACAAAAAAATTAGTATACTTTTCTAAATGAATCTGCAAGAATTTCCTTGCTCAATATCGTTTTCAGTACATGCGTCAGAAAATAAGCGGATATCGATATGAGCCAAGAGTCCTTTCTGTCTTATCCTTAGTCTCTGACTAAGATTTTTGGATGCTGCTGATCATTTGTTGGATACATGAATCAAAATTTTAGTAGATTGGCCCAAAGGTGAGCTAGGGTTAAAATGTTAACCAATATTCTCGGAAAAATACACCTAAGCACATATTTTGCCGAACTGAGAGGATAGGTTGGTGAAAAGGTATCACTATCTCATTGTCAGTTCGTTCAAATATGATGCAACCAACGGGAAACAATTCTGTCGTTTTCAAGAAAGCAACTCCCAAAACACTTTGCTTTCACTGAATTCGTCTTTCTTTCTTTTAAAATTGTCTAAGATATGGACAGTCCAAAGGACGCTTCGCTATTTGAAAGGCAGAGAATCTCGAGATCTTCGATACCTAATTTAGAGCCAGGGACCGCGCAGCCTTTTAAACGTGGGGGAGGACTAAACAGCGAGCCGGGCAGGCTAATACAGGAGTCCAGGGGCTTGCTCCCGGAAAATTTTACTAAGACCACGCCATTTAGAGCTCCAGAAAATGCCCCTTTCAATAAAAATTTCTTCTCTATACCCTTATTCATGTATGAAGATGATTATACACATATGTATCATGACAACTATTAGCATTATAGTAACGTGGTATTGAGATATAGAAAGAAGAAAGGCAAGTTACGAAAGCTTGTCTTCAGTGACATAGCAAACCAATTTACTATTGCTACAGAAGATCTGTTCGAACAAACTTTCCAAAGTTGCGATTCCTGTTTTCATTTTCATTGAAACCGTTAGCAATTTCCAAGGGAGGCATCGAGTCAGCTCGTTGTTTATAAAAGTTCAACATCGCTAGATTGTCCAATCTTGATTCCAAGCCAGTTTTTGAGATGTCAGCCATCGAGAAAGATCTCTCAGAAGACAAAAATGTGTTAATGAGTGAGAAAAACTGAAATTTTCTAAAATTTCTCAATACTTCTAAAATTTTCTAGACATATCTTTGAAAATAGAGGGCGTGGCTAAAGCCCCTGCTAGCCCAATGGCTGCGCGGTCCCTGTCTAGAGCTCCGGAGGTTCATTATACTGTGAACTGTTAGCTCAGAGATTTACTGTGAGCTGTCAGAGCTAATATATATGCTGATGATATTCACGTGCACCTCACGTTTGCAAAGCTGATTTTGATTCAGCTATAGGAAGTTAAAGAAGATACACGAAGTTAGCCATAAAGAAAGTGGGACTTCCATGTATATGCGAGTAGAAAATGCCTTTTAACAATTTCCCATCTTCAAAAATGGGATTTTAGAGGAAGAATATTTGCGGTCTCAGTAAAGTATATGGACTGTTGAGAACCACGAAAGACGCATCAAATGATGGGACCGTGTACGATGAATAACATTGTTATTTCGTGCTTAACTTTCAAGCAACGTTTCTCCAGGTATTTTAAGTTGTTCAAACGCCACTAACGTGAACCGAGAGTGAGGATCAACTCGGTGATTTGACACGGTGGAAATGCGCATTTCTTTCGAGGCAGGGGAAAATGAGGCAGCACTGAAGCTGTGAAAATTTGCTAAGTCATTCCGTTGGGTGAATGGGGTCTAAAGGTTGAGCACTTTTTGAAACCCAATTTACTCTCGAGAGCTGCAAGCAGATGGATAATTTTAATATTTGTGTACACAGTGCATCCTCGATAATCCAAAAAGGTTGAACTCTATTTTACAGAGGGTCGTTCGGATAAGCCAAAATTCGGATAATCGAAGAACACAATTTCACTTGCTAACCTTCCTTTCCAGTTTATTGTTACCGTCCACATGCATTTAAAGATTATTCAAATTGATTGCAGGCAAAACTAGCAGAAATTTTTCGACGCGAAGTAGCTACATTGCTACAGAAAATGTTATTATTTCTGACAAAGTCAAAATCTGTTGAAAACAAAAAATAAAATGATCTAATTTAATGGTTAAAATAATACAGTAATTACATTGGATAAAGATTCAAGTTGTGGGGCTTATATTTGGTTGAAATAAAATTAATTTGGAGAAAACAAAAGGATTAAGAAATCTTTGCGAGGTTCCGATAATCGAGGCTCGGATAATCGAGAAAGTACTATAAGTGTGAGCTAGGCAAAAAAAATTAAGGCTCTCGATTACTTTAAGCCGTGCAAGTGAAAAGTTAACAATCTTGCCTGCTCGAAGAATTTGGTCATATGGACACGATGGTAGCTATATGTCTAAGTCTAAGAAGATTTCGCAATTATTCAACAGATATTTAAAGTTGGTACGAAAGAGTGAGCAACTCACCTGCCAATGTCCCGCTAATCAAAGTTGCCAACACTGGAACTTTAGTAGTAGGGTTTACTTTCTTGAAAAATCCAAAAATCAGCCCATCCTGTGACAAGGCGTATGCAAGTCTTGGCAATGGAATAAGAGTGGCTGTTAAGCCTCCAATCAAAGCAAAAACCATTCCGATTATGATCATGTAGCCAATGTAATATAATCCGCGCTTTTCAAATGCAACAAATAAGGCAGCATCGCCACTCAGTTGATTATATGGTATAAGGATTGTCATTGTTATAGCGATTAAAATGAAGGCAATAACACTGCAAGCTGAAAGATAGGAAATGTAAATCGTTACTCTGATGATGACTGTTGGAAAGTACGGTAGAATATACAGTCAATAAACAAACAATTGTCATCTTTCGTTTGTTTCTAGTGATAATGTTTAAGCTTCTGGTTATACTATTCATAATTAAGTTGTATGCCCGTTTGGATATATTTTCAAATGTAAACTTATCGCCATTTTAAGAAATCAGAACATCAAAACTAAGTCCTCATCAAATATTTCCTTCAGTTGCAAAGACACGGATTTTATATTGATCTCGTCTCGTCTCAGCCTTTTTTTTTTAAATATTTAATCCCATTCTTGTTGTCTGTCCACCAAAAACCGAAAAACAATTGGCAAAGATCTCTCTTAGAAACATTGTAATATGATTTGTATAGGAGTCGCTTGATTAGTAGTGCTGCATCTTCATTCTTAGCTTCATTGGCACAAAATAAAAATTGCGTTAGATATGGTAAAGCCAGTGCCAACAAGCAGGCTACTCTCCTTTTTCAAGTATAAACTATGCACAAACATTGCAAACATAAGTCTCTTATATTGTTTGTGGAAATAGCAAATTAATTATCTTGTGTACAGTAGAAAAAAAGTGACGTTTTTATGAAAACTGAGGTTTAATATGAAGGAATGGTGAGCTGCCCCACTTCTTACCTATGGACCCAATAATTGAACGAGGAATAGCTTTTGCAGGATTCTTTGTTTCTTCAACAGACATCGCAATAACATCAAAGCCAACAAACGCATAAAAACACGTGGATGCTCCTTTGATTGTCCCAAGAAAACCAAATGGCATAAAATTGTTCCAGTTTTTAGGATCAGCGTAAACAGCGCCAGTAATAACAATGACTGCTAAAATCAATACATTGCCCCCAACGGTGACGTATAATATGATTTTCGTTGGTTTCCAACCAAAAGCAATGACAATAGTCAGCATCAAACAGATCAATAACGCTATGAAATCGGGATATGTACTTGAACCCCACAGATCAATTTTATCAGAGAAGCTGTATATAAACCTCGATATTTCTCCGTCTAGAATTTTATCAAAATAAGCAGTAAAACCACGTGCAAAAAGAGCAGTTCCAATCATGTACTCAAACAGTAGATTCCAGCCAATCATAAAGCCAAGGGCTTCTCCCATTACAGCAGAAGTGAACGTATATGCGGATCCAGCGACCGGCATTCTCGCAGCAAGTTCGGCGTAACAAAGTCCAGACATAATGGCGGCAACAGCGTCAATGAGTAACGATACAACGATGCTAGGTCCTGCGATCTCCCTTGCTGTTTCCCCGAGCATTACGTAAATTGAAACACCAAGAGTGGCTCCAACACCAATAACCATTAGATCAAATGTTGCAAGAGATCTTTCTAAACGTGTTTGTAGCATTGCATCTTTGCTGACGACTTTCTTCCGTCTCAGGGAATTCCAGAACTGACAAAGAGCTTCACCAAAAAATTTCATTTTTCCAACGATGTATGAAAAATATGGCCTAGAACAAAGATTTCCAAATACAATATCAAACTACATTGCGTTTTCCCCCTGAATGAGTGCCTCTCCGCGCCCATTTCAAGAAAAATTATAAGCACTTCCATCGAACGAGTGGCTTACAGAAATGATACAGAAAACTAAGCAGTTTGAGTGATTGCCTCCTATTTGTTCAACCCTTTTTTACATGGTTTGCATTTTTTAATTGTAACAATCAGTTATAATAGGCAAACTATATAGACACTAAACTTTAATTTAGTCCAGCACCAGTTTCCAGCGAGTCAAATACCAACTACACAGAATCAGTTTGCCCCTCTAATTCATCACCAAACTCAGAACGCATAAACTTAAAAAACAAATTAACAATGGTAAATTCGATAAAATTTCTTTATTCCACTGTTTACGGACTATGTAATATATTATCTAAGTTAGAAAATACGATATTACAGACTAAAGCCGATATAATCATGATAACCGAGCTTAAGACCCCGTGCACACGAGAGCGGATCCATGTGGATCCGTTCCCAAACTGGTACGGAAAGGCCTTGCTTAAGCACGAGAACACCGCTATCCGATCTGGTTTGGCTCAGCTATCCGTACATTCTTGGATCGGATAAAAAAGCCGTTCTTTTTTGATTCGGATTCATTTTGCTCTCGTGTGAACACCTGGATCCAATCCAAATTAGTATGAATAGAAAACGAGGCAAGTTTCTTAATTATTTTGAGGTTGTTTTCATCATCAAAACGTGCAATTACCCTTCGAATTTAGTTCTCTCTCAGCTTTTTTGTTTTGTAATCAAACAACCTTCCTCGGCAAGGCTCAAAATTCTGTAGCAATGCACTCTCCTCAGCTATCCAAATAAAAGTCACAATTTCCTAACTGCAGTTTTAATAATTCTCATGGCTGATTGCTAAATTGCGATTCCTAAATAAACTTGCCGTAGAAGCTCTATTAAGCCCCCCTCTCTTTTTAGCCCCCTATCTTTTTCAAGAACTTATTTGTAATAAACCCCTTTCTCTTAAGCCCCCTCTTATTCTGGCCACTTGAAAGTTTAGTAGTGAAACGTACGAAATTCAATGAAAGTAAATTGTTAATGTGCTTGTTATTAAAAACTTGTATCTTACAACAATTAATACACGCACATTTTTATAAGGAAGTGCTTTATAAGGATAATCGGATAGGAAAAAACTTAAGGCATTCTAGTACTGGATCGGAGACTACCAAGGTATTGCATAGCAACTTTATTTTATTTTATTAATTAGTTGTAGCCTCGTTTTATTTTTTATGTTATGTAGCTTCGTTTGTAGGCAAGATGATTATCAGAGCTCATGGCTGACAAGGAAGAGTTTCTATGAATTTACGCACTGTTTTATCTGGCGACAAGCAGCGATATCTTTACAACGATGAACCCACTTGCCAAAGGAAACGGAACACCAATTTTTAATCCTGTTGAACACGATGGAAACACGCTACAAACCTTCGCTGACTTTGTAGAATCGTGGGAAATGTTGTATGACGTGGCCTCGATAGGCGAACTCAAAGACGATGTCTCAGATGCACAAAGGAAAGAACACAAAGCAAAGGTATTTCACATGTGTGCTTTCACAGGTGAGCGATTAAAAATTGTACAAACACATCCTGTACTGATAAAGATCAAATTCATAAGACTTTGATAAGAGATCAAATAATAATAGGTACTAACATTGCTAGTATCAAGGAAAATTTACTTGATTTGGCCTCATTGATTTCCACAGCAAGAAAAATTGAAGCCACTGAAGAGGCTACAAAAGTAATAGACTCTGAATCTTCCAGTAGCTCTTTTCACATCAACTCTATTGAAATGAAGACCCCTAACCTTCAGCAGTAAACAAAATTTGTAAAAAAGGGTAACTACTCCCAAAAAGCCCGAAGAAGGGAGAACTTAAAAGATAATCTCAAACCTGCCGAGGGTGCTAACAAAATCATGTGCTGTGCTCGCTGTAGCAGAAGCAATTGTGACAGAGGCTCAAACTGCACAGCTAAAAATGCCTTTTGCAATGCATGTGGGAAAAATGGTCATTTCTCTTCTGTCTGCTTTAAAATGGCAAAAGGAATTTCCACAATCTCATCAATCAAGCAGGATTCCCCAAAAGAAATCCACACAATCTCGAGCAGTCAATATCCTACTTCAAAGCAATGTACCCAAGCATATGAGGAGAATTTTCTACACCCCAGTCACTCTACAACCCTATGGAAGTGCCATCATAACTCCACAAGGTCAAATCACTCTAAATACTACATGGAATAACACAACACAGAAAGCTACATGGGTTGTTGTTGACTACAAGGATCTCCATGGTAACCCTTGCGAATTGATCTCTTGCAAACTAGCTGAATCCCTAGGCATCCTTTCTTTTAATGGCCCTCCTAACCAAGTCAATGCAATCTCCAGTCATAATCATCTTGGCAACAATGACTTTGACAGCATCAAAAGCAAAACTCATCCATCCATTGCAAACATCCTATCCAAGTATAAGGGTGTCTTTACTGGGCTTGGAAAACTGAACACAAGCCCTGTACTCTTTCATCTGAAACCCAATGCTAAACCTTTAATTCAGCCACCACGGCAAATCCCATACCACCTCCAGCCCAACTTCGAAAAAAATCATTCATGAGATAGAAAAGGATGATGTTATCGAACAGCACTATGGGCCAGTTACGTGGTTTGCTAATCCCGTTTTAGTTCCTAAACCAGACGGAAGCATGAGAATCAAAGTTGATCTTACAGGCCTCAACCATATAACCCTCACTTGCCAATACCTCGCGTAGAAGACATCATGCCCATGTTCAATGGAAAATCGGTTTTTAGCAAGCTCGATCTCAAAACTGCCTTTCATCAACTTGAACTTGATGCAGCATCCAGCCAACTAACAGTTTGTCGGGCTGGTGACCGCCTCATGAGATAGAAGCGCCTAACCATGGGTACCTTGCCAGCATCTGGGGAACTGAACCAAAGGCTTCGCCCCATTCTAGCCAACATACAAAACGCCGCTGTCATTCAGGATGACATTGTGATTGTAGCAACTGACATCACCAGCCACTAAATCTTCCTGGAATGTGTCCTTGCTACCCTAGCAAATGCAGGACTAACAGTCAGCCCGAACAAAATGCATCCTTGCTTCCCCAGAAATTTCATTTTGGGGATTCCGAGTCACTAAAGATGCCATCAAACCCGATCAAGCGAAGGTCCACGCAGTCCACCACGCAGAAAGGCCGCAAAACAAAGATGAAGTCAAGTCATTCCTATGTATGATTCGATCAAATGGACAATTTATCCCAGATATCGCAGCTGCAACAGCCAACCACAGGGAGCTAACAAAAGACAACAGGACGTTTGTATGGTCTGAAGCCCATGACACTGAATTTTTAAATCTCAAGAAGGCCTTCAATGAAAATTTCCTACTACGACATTACGATACAACCGCCCCAACCTTAATCTTTGTTGATGCTCATTACACATGCCTCTCTGCAATTCTCACACAATGGGTATCCATTGAAACTACAAAAGCAGTTGCTATAGCATTGCGAACCACAACGGATTCTGAGAAAAATTATTCACAACTTGATTTGGAAGCAACAGCAATCGACTTTGGTCTCCTGCAAATTCGACACATTCTTGTTGGAGGCCCACCAGCTACAGTTATCATTGATTAGCCCATTGACAAACTGCCTGCATGTATTAAGGAGGAAGCTAAAGAACATCAGAAACTCCTCTTCCTTCTTCATCAGCCAATCAGATCTTCAATCTCATAGGAACGTCTGCATTAAGCTCAACTCAATGACAGACAATTAGAATGTCTACGCCACATCATAGCACTTGCACAAGCACCACGAAATGATCCAACACTTAGGGGTTTCACTAAAACCTTTAGTGAACTATCTATTGGCACAGATGACATCATCTACAGAGGTGAGAAAATTCTTCTACCACAGTCTTTCCACGACGAAGTCATTACGTTGGCTCATGCAGGATCACATGCAGAGCAAGATGCAGTGAAACGACGTATTCGCGCCCATTTCTGGTTCTCTGGCCTAGACACTGCCGTAAAAATTGCCTTGAAACATGCCACGAATGCAAGATACACACAAGGAGCCCAATAAAAGTGTCCCTTTCATGTACACCGATTCCAGACCATCCTTGGGATTCTGTCTCAATTGACTTGTTTGGACCTTTGGCAGACAAATCTCACGAATCTCGCATCCTCGTCAGCCGCTGTAATCTCTCCAGATTTCCAGATGCAAAAATAGTCCGTTCAACAAGTGCTCGACACGCGCTCCTAGCTCTCGGAGCAACTTACAACAACTTTGGCAACCCAAAAGAACACAAAGCTGATAACGGTCCGCCAGGAGTTCAAAGATTTCTCCACTGCAAGAGGAATATCGGTCAAGCACTCCTACCCATACCATCCCCAGGGAAATGAGGCTGAATGCTTTATGAAGCCTCTGGGTAAAGCAATCAAAGTTGCTCTGATAAAAACAAACCAGTTCAAGAAGCATTCGACGACCTTTTAACAGACAATAGCTCTACACAACACCCAGCAACAGGACTGGCCCCTGGAGACATGCTCTTTCGAGGCAGCTACCACTCCAGATTCCAAAAAGCCCCCCTGTCAAAGAGCAACACAACAAACACGCCAAAAATCGTGACAAAGAGCATAAAACTGCAGCGAACGCAAAACAAAACGCTTCCAGATGGAGAAAATATCCCAACATCATCCAAGAAAACGAAGTCCTTGCCATGCGCTTCAAAAGAACGTCGAAGTTCAAATCCTTCTGCAAACAAACTCCGTACATCGTCATTGATGTCAAGGGAACGCAATACACACTACTTTCCAGTGACACAAAACGTCCAAGACAGCAAATAATTCGCCATACCTAAAAAATAAAGCTATATCAACAGCCTGCTCAAACCATGCCGCCTCACTCGTGGCCTGCTCCAACGAAACTAAAACACTGTGATAGAGCATATTAGAGCTCCTGGCTGACACGGAAGAGTTTCTATGAATTTACACACTGTTTTTACAAGGAATCTGGTTTTTCCTTAAACTTGACACAGGAAGATTATCGTTAAATCTTTGTTCATACTTTGAATTGCATAACATGGCGTCGTGAATGAGGTTGCCAGCCAGTTTGAATGTTTGTGATGGATTCCATTGCTGAAAACGTTGAAATAAATGCATCGCCATTAAGCTGACTCTTTCCACTTTTCAAAAAACCAATTCAAATTTGCATTTATTTTGGGATTGCTTAGATACAAGCCAGGGCATCTTTTAAGGAAATTTCACTAGTGACCCAAATCAATAAAAGGGCCCGATTCCCTGAGAACAAAGTTACATCTGTATAAGCATGAAGGGTCAATATTAAGCAAGCGAATGGTGGTTCATGCTCTTTTGCTCTAGTAATTTCATAACTTTAACAGGACCTGCAAACACCGTTTTTGAGTGTAGGAGATGATATTTCCCGGCAATGAAGTAAATTTGACATCAGACACTTGTGCCAATGGTGCAAAGGCACCCTCACGTAGGGGGGTACGGGGATATTCTCCCAAATAAAATTTCGGAATTTTCTGTGTCTCGAGTCGCTCTGGTTCGCTTTCCGTGACTAAATCATGCACTAATCTTTCCAAAGTTGAACCTTTCCAAAGTCAAAGGGCCTATCACTGGTGGGGCAAAACCAGGATTTCAAAGATCAGAGGTGGGGTAGCCAATGGGGGCTAGTGGGTCAATTGCACCACCATTCAGTATGTTAAAAGATGCCCTGATACAAGCAGATTTGTAACAGTATTTTTCCATGTGAGGTCAACCCATCCAGAAGTCCAAAATCTGTGACCTCTATCTCTTTTGAATTCGCAAATAAAAGACGAATTTCTCCCATCAAAATTCCTATTTGCTGCACACTTATAGCCTGTTTGTTTACAGTCAGGTGACGCTGCCCCTTTGGTGCATGGATATATTACATTTTTATCACATTCCGGGTTTTAAAGATTACAGGTTTTCTAGATTCCGGATTTCAAAGATTCCGGGTTTTCTTGATTCCGGGTTTTAAAGATTCCGGGTTTTCTAGATACCGGGTTTTAAAGATGCCGGGTTTTCAAGTTGCCAGTTTCCAGATTCCAGATTTCGTTGACAATGGACTGTGGTTTCCGCGACAAGAGATCGTTTTCTGAGCAGAAGATAGTTTTCAAAACACGAATTAATTTGTGAAAATTTTCCTCAAGAAGAGAACTGCAAAAGTACTCTGCGCAGTTTTACCAAAGATTGACTAACTATTTACTATTGGCATCGAGTTTCGATTTTTTCATTTGAGCCTTTTATTTAGTTGACTTGAAAAACGTACTTTTGTAATTCAGCGATTTTACTAAATTTTGCCATCATATTATTATTGATGATGTGTGGGGAAGTCTGCGGCATATCCCTTATCGTAAAGTTAGATATGTTCAACTTGACACGATATAACTTACTGGAAATGAATAGTATCTGGAAATGATATAATGCTGCATATAGAATGGCCTTCTCGCACACATTATACAGAAAAAGAATTTATACAATAATTCTTTTTATAAGAAACCGACTATAAGAAACTATACATGCCTTTTTCTAAAAATCAAGAAACTCTTCTGTATGTAAAAAGTAGTAAAACAAAAGCTAAGAATTTGTCCGCTTTTAAAATCAGCATTTCTTTTTTACTGATGCACGCAGTATTTTTGTAAGAAACCCCTATAAGCAACAAAGATGTAGAAGGACCAAAACTTTAAGCAACGTATAGTACCAGAGGAAAAAGAACTAAACAACATTTTTAATTTTAAATAATTTATATCACTGCAAGCAATCAAGGATTTATAAACATAGAAGCTATTTCCATTCATTTGCCATCAAAACTCGCATATCGACGGAGTGTTACCGTGTTACTCATTGACTACATTGTGTCAGAAGACATCAATGGTATAGAAATGGTACTTCTTGGCTGATTTTTTGTAGTATTTTTCGCCGTATACTTGGGTGTTTTTAACGTTATGTGGCATAAAAAGCAATAGCAGAACTCCAAATTTGGCTGTTTTTCTAGTCTCATACTATTCTTAGGGCAAAAATATACAGTTAAAATTAAGCAACTATTAAGCAACTTTCGCTTCTAAAAGGTGGCCATAAGAGGTCCAAAAATAAGCAACTTTTTTAACTAGGCCCGAGCAAAGTTGCTTATAAAAAAAATTGCGTGTATGCTTTATGTTATGTTCATGTTAAAATAATCCCCAGAAACAATCATACTTAGGGTAAATTCCGCAAAATGTGCATATTTTGACTGCTGAGAACATGATACTTCACATGAAACACTTATTTTACCATATTTTGTAAATTTCGATTTTTACGAAACTCAGCAAGAAATTTTTAAAAAACCCGAGAAAAAAGAGGGCCAAATTGGCCCAACCAGCGACCAGTCCAGTCCCACAGCCTCCCTCAACGTGGAAGTTCTGTAAACATAAAATGCAGAGAAGTGAAATAGAAATATGCAAATTTTTTCAAACCTGAAGCTTAAACTGAAATATGGGAAGCCCAATATTGTCTTGACTTAGAAATCACATCTGAACAATCATAACAAAATTTGACAGCCACACCAAATATCTTCAAAATATGGCGTCCGAGGATTCGGTTGTAATCCTCATGCTTGATGTGAACTTTATTCAAAGACATAAAAGGAATTCCCCTGTGGTTTTTCCCTTGTTGTCTATCAACCACATAGATAGTATATCTCTAAAACCCGGAATCTGAAATCAGGAAACAGGAAACTAGAATCTAAACAACCTGGAATCTTTAAAGCCTACACGCACGAGGAAGTATAATATTTCGTAAGTAGATATATAGTAATACGGAGAAGTTACACCAAATACCGGGAGCAGCGGGCTTTTGCGAAAACAGATACTCCAAGAAAACGGGTCCTATTTATAATGTCACAAATTTTTCGACTTTTCGAACGAAGTGTCTCTGTGTAAATGCGTTTTAATCCGTTATTCAAGACGAAGACTTGTTTATGCTGCATGTGTTAAGCAAGTGCTGTATCTAACATTACTTATGTACAAGGTACATATATGATGTGGAATTCTGGGAATTGAAGATAACCTGATCTCTAACCTTAACTGAGAATTGATTGTTGTTTTCTTTACACAAACGTTGAACTGTGCCAAAAAGCATTGACTGTCTCTAACCCCTTCTCAAGCTCAAGTTTATAAAAAGTTTTCCTTACTGTATCAAACCAATTTGCAATATTGTTTATTCCAAAGTTCATGTGAGAGGGGTAAATGACAGCATCATCAGCATAGAACTGTATAAAGAAAGCTATCACTAAAAATTTGAACAAAATCTCAGCCATAGTCATGTATTGCCCAGTTGCTTATTAAAACGAAGGGTATAGAAACTCTCACCACAACCACATCAAGACAGCTTTGGGAGCTGTACACCACATTTGCCTAACACACATGGCACGCGAAAGAAATTCAACTAGGGATCTAATCAGCAGGTTGGAGAGAATTTCACTTCAGAATATTTCATAAGGTGAGGTAGAGCTTTCAAAATCATGCAATTGAATCACAACATATTTGACATAGACTTATCACACATTACACAAATCCCAGTCATTGCATTACAGCTATTGCAACTCACAGCCCTATGGGTCCTAACTCTGAGCAAAAAAAGGAAAAATAATGCAATATTGTTTTCTTTATGTCAGAGGCAAATCAAACGAAAACAGAACGATTTAAAACAATCATTTTTTGTAATAGACATAACATAACCACTTCCATTACAAACAGTTATTTCACTTTTAGATATCTCTCTGGTTGTTCTTTTGCTTTGGCTTCATGCCATTTCCTCCATCCGTCAGCCCTTAATGTGTCCTTAAAAGCTTTTCCCTCTCTTTCTCTGAAATCATTATTGATATTTTCTTTTATTTTGAGTTTTGCATCATATTTCACAGTCAGAGAGACATTATCTTCTTTGTTTATTAATCTCATTGCACTTTCAAGGGTCATTCCTTTAAGACTGAAATCTCCCACAGCAAGGATGACATCCCCTTCCTGTAAAAGACCACTTTGATCAGCTGCACTTCCTTTAGCTATCTCACTAATATAAATAGGATTGACGTAGTTATATCTCCAGAATTTTTCTGTTTCTACTGTCACTTTGTCTCCTCCTTTAAGAAACAACCCATAATGACCTTCTTCAATTTTAGTTAGTTCTACAACACGATTTCCAACAAATTTGTCTTTGAAAGTGTTTCTAAAGACCTTTTCCACAGGCTTAACAGATATGCTTTTTATTTCGTCAAAGTATTTGCTTAACAGCAAATTCAAGCATGCTTGATATTGAGCCTTTTCAATTGTAGATGCTGATTCTTCTGCAGCAATTTCATTATCAATAAGTACAGTGACTGCTTTCTTCCCAGCCTTTTTTACCTCGAAAGAAATACCTCTTGCTTGTATAATGGCACTAAGTGTTGCTCTTGGATGAGCAAGTTTGCAGTACACAGAAATATTGTCTTCACTAAATTTATATGAATGAAGTGATTTTATGTGCTCATATAAAGCAGACTGTCCTTTATTTGCAAAAATCTCTCCAATATCAGCATACATTTTAGCTCTTCTCTGAAATATTGTGTTATCTTCTGACATTTTGTATGTCTTCGACATTGGCAATACTTCCTTTGATAAATATGATGAAAGATCTGCAATTTGTAATGCATCTAGATTTGGGTGAGTGTTGATTAAGTGATTTATCAAGCAGCTTTGTAGCACTGTTTTCCCAAGGACAACGTGCCTTGATTCGACTAAATGTTTGTAAAAGGAATCATCATACATTTCCTCTTCAGCTTGACAAACTTTATCAATATCACTTATCTTCTCTTGGGAATCTTCCATTATTTTTTCTGATGACCTCGCCCAGAGCTGTGTCGCATGTGTTGCGTACGATCTTGCCCATGTCTTATCATGATCCTCCAAAGGAGGTGCCATCCGAATCCCGCTAATGGGCCTAGCCAAAGGTCGGCATTGTCGACAAGGAGTGTTTATCAATCTGCATAGTGAAATGCGAAATCCATTGCTTCCGAGGAGATTTTTTCGTCGTATAAAGCTGAGCGACATGATTTTATTTTCAGTTCGGAGAAATCACGATACTATCCCTTTAGGATTTCCAATTTCATCATCGTAGGATTCGGATAAAACACCATCCACGTGCCCGTTAGAAAATTTTAATCAATGAATCCCATTCAGACATTCAGACCGAGAATCAAGATGCCTTTTTTTTTAAGACGCTATATCATAAGATACATGGTCTACAATGCTAACAACAAATACAAAATATTAAAAATATAAAAGAAAGTAAACTAAAACTAACAGTTCAAATTGTCAATCATCTATAGAAGGTATATTTATCATTATTTTAATTCTAGACAAGCTTACTTCTCTAAAGCAGTACGTTTGTCGTAAATGTCATGAGTGAAGGCACTGAAATTCTCTAGGAAGACTTTATTCTCATTTGTCATTAAATATATAAATTTTTGGTTTGCAGAGGGGATAGTTGTAAAGTTTGGATAAAGGCTGTGGATTTCATTAAAAAAAATTTCTCTTTCAAAATTATATTGACTACATACTAGGACAAAGTGTATTTCATCTTCTACAATATTTTTGCAGTATTTACAGTATCTCTCGTTTCTATCAATAGGTGGTTTATAGTGTCTACCTTTTTCGATAGCTAGGCAGTGATCACTTAATCTTAGTTTTGACATTATTCTTCTATGTCTTCTAGTTGGGATTAGATCAAGATATTTTTCGTAAATTATTTGATTTTTATAGGATTTGTACGTCAAAGCTTTGGAACAGTTATTTATGTATGTTCTCCAGTAAATGCTGTAGTTTGTTTCTAATGCTTTCCTTGTAGCAGTCTTAGAAAGAGAGTTTAGCGTTGAATTGGTCAATCCATTAGTTTTTAGCTCGTCTGTTAGTTTGTTAATGAAAGATACAATTGTTTTTCGATCTGTAACAGATCTTTCATATTCAAGAGCTGGTGTGACAAGTGAATCTGGCTCAGAGTAATTTAAGATATGCTTTATGAAATTATTGGTCCTACAGCTTACCGAAATGTTTAAAGGGAAGCGGCCTAGATCTCCTCTTACTAGAGCATTGGTTGTAGATCTGTTTACTCCAAGTATGCGTTTTAAAAACTGTGTATGGATTTCTTCAATTTCATTTTTGTCCCAATCAGTCTGGCTAAAGTTAAGGTAAGGCCCCCACACTTCCGATCCATGCAAAAGTATTGGGGCAATCATTGAATCAAAAAGTTTTAGAGCTATTTTAACAGGAAGGTATTTTAGTTTAAATCTACTGTTAAGGGCTAGTAGGGCGCGGTTCGCTTTAGTACTAAGCATATGCAAAGATTCTTTAAAATTACATGCCGCATTTAGAGTAATACCAAGGTAAGTGAATTCCGTCACATTTTCTAGTGGATTACCATTAATGTAGAAACATTTTCTATATTTTGTGTTATTTTTATAAAAGGTCATACATTTAGACTTATCGCTGTTCACTTCAAGTTTCAGGTTTTTACAATAATCGCTGAGGCTATTTAGACATTTTTGTAAACCATTATGAGAAGCAGAGAGAATGATTAGGTCGTCAGCGTAAAAAAGGCAAGTTATTTGTTCATGTCCAAGATTCAGAGGGGATGAGTTACTTTTGTTAAGATCGTCAATTAGATCGTTTATGAATAAATTGAAAAGTGTAGGACTTAGAGGACATCCTTGTCGAACACCTTTCGAGCATCTAAAAACGTTTGTACACTGATTGTTTAATTTCACAGCACATTCAGTATTTAGGTACATGCACTGAATAATTTCTAAAAATTTGTTATCGATTCCTTTACTTCGCAGTTTTTGGAAGAGGCCATTGTGCCAAACATTATCGAAAGCTTTACGAAAGTCGATAAATGCTGCGTGCACCTTTTTTTAGAATCATCATGTACATGCTTATTTATTAGAGCCTTAAGAGTAAGTAGGTGATCAGAAGTACGTTTAGCATTTTGAAACCCAATTTGATTTTTGTGAATTAATTTGTTGAAACTTACAAAAGATTTAAGTCTGTTATTAAGAATCAAGCAGAAAAGTTTAAGCAATGCATTGCCAACACAGATACCACGATAGTTGTCCGGATCTGATTTATTTCCCTTTTTGTACACAGGCGTGATAAGACCTTTACACCAAGTTTTAGGTATTGTCCCTGTTTTGAGGACCAAGTTAAATATCACTTTGATCAACTGAAGCAGGTCGGAGGGGCTATGTTTAATCATTTCATTGCTTATACCATCGAAACCGACAGCTTTTTTGTTTTTCAATTTTCAACTGCTTCAATGAATTCATTATTATCTATATCTATTTCATTATTATGCGAAGGAGCTTGTTCAATGTCAGCAAGGAAAGGGCTGGCAAGGAAAGCCAGGATCATAATTCCCACGGGGTTACTTGAAATATGTTTGGACAGGGGGGCTTGATTCACTTTTTTGGGTATGAAATTTAGGTTAAGTTCACTGTCTTGGGTACAGGACAATACAGTGGAGATTATTTTTTTGGGAAAGATATTTTTCAAAGTACACTTGACTTCCGGTCCAGCCGTCGAAGTTGCTTAACGTATATTGTCTTTCAGCCCTCACAGAATGACTGGGTACCCCCTAAAAACTCTTTTTCGGGCTTCTTTCATGCTGTTCAATGTAATCAACAAGTTTGCAATGATGTATTGTATAAAAATAGGGATTTCAAACAACAATTTGAGCCAATCTCAGCCCTTAGTTGCTTATTAAAAAAATGTATTTTATTTTTGGGGGTCACTGCCACAAAGAATTGGAACTTGATGGTTGATGGTCCAAATATCATGCTAATGCTACCATTGATTCGGATAGCGAATGTTACATTACCCTTTGTGCAAAATTTTCATTCATTGAAAATCTATAATTTGTCTTCTTTTTAACAAATGATACACAGCAATTCCATTATACAGCAATTTTATTAGATAACAGCAAATTATTTTTTTTGGGTTCCGAAATAAATATGAAATATAAGTGATTTCTACTTTTTTTTGGTAATAAACTTTTGCTTCGATTGAGCCTCCCTCTCCGATCCATATTATTTGAAGTGCCGCCCATGGGCCGCAAACTTTTTAAATAGGCCTTGAAAACTCTCGGGAATTCGCGGTTGGCGCCGAGGTCAGCGTATCTTCACAAACCAGCTTCCTGCCACTAGCGACTCAGTCATTTATTTCATGACGGATTGCGGCTTTGAGCTGATTTCTTTGCGGTTCCGTGGAATCTAAGGGCCTTTGCACACTAGAGTACTTTTCCAAATTTTAGTAAGGATTAACAAATTAACACCTTTTTTCCTAGTGTGCAAGCACTTTTTGGCATTTTCTGCTATCCATAAATTCTAGTAAGGATGAAACAGGCCGACTCATTAAATATGGGCAGCTCCTGAGCTGCCCTTATTTCTGCCAAATGTCATCACGGATTAATTTCTTGACCTGACGCGACATTTTCTTGCTTTTTTCCTTCCTTCTCGAAACAAGATGTCGGATGAAGAGTTTGTCATGCTTTTTTATGATCGTTTTCTATTTGCTGGAGCATTAAGGTTCTTTATTCAACAATATGCCGAAGAGCTAAAGTCGGAGAACTCAGATTCTTAAATTTAATTCATGTCATTCACTAAATGTCGAAAATAGGCCATTTCAAAATAAATATAATTGAAGTTGATGGTGCATTGAGGGTGAAAGAAAGAAAGAATTCTTCTCAAAAATTACGGTGAACCCTAGCAAATCTGTCATCAGAAGTCGAAATGATTGACAGAGGCTATTTCAGTGCATCAGGAATTTATGGTCGGAACTGAATAATTAGCAAATGCGCCCCACTGTTTGGTAGAATTTTGGCAGATTGTTAGGTCTAGTGTGCAAAGGGCCTAAGCCCCCTATAATAAGCCCCCTTTACAATATGCTGGTACGAGACGAATAGACGAATACGGTACGAAATTATACCGTTTTGGCCTTGCGCGGCGTCATCTGAAAACGGCATAGTGTAAACGGCTGAATACGGTACAGTTTGATGCCGCTATGCTGAATGAATGAGAGAAAAACGATTACTCTTTGTTCGTGTTGACAAGAAATATCAGACTTGAGACAAAACCGATGACATTGCTCATCGTATTCATTTCATACCGCCCTGGTGTGCGAAAACGTGGACTTCCAATTCCCAATCGAACATGAAATAATTCCGTTCTCATTTCACACCTTCATAGTGTAAACGGGGACTCAGTATTTTACTAGTTTAAAGCGTTGCTGAAACTATGTGAGCTTTTACTTGCAATCCCAAGAAAGCGCTTTGAAAAAATTAACCGCTTTCTGACATTTAGGTATTTGGTTGCCACGGGCACACATCATGATACCCTGAATATGAATATTTCCAAAAACATCGTCAGCAGGAAAACGAGTTGAATTCTTATGATATAACAGTATCCATCCCAGTTTTTTTTGCCAACTTATATTGGAGAGCCAGAGCGGCCTAAACTGTGAGAAAACTCTGTCGTCCGGAAGCCCTGACCCCATCAGGGGGCTCGCGATGACCCCTAGACCCTAGTTTCCATAAGTTCTCGCTCAATACTATCTCAACGCTTCAGCCATTTTCATTGGTATCACAGTGGCATTAACGCTTAATCTTTCATTTCACCAATTTCAAAAGGATTTCCCTTCAGGGAATCAACTTCTCAAGGTGCCTTTCGTTAAAATTTACAAAGATATGATAAAAGACAGTATACTTTATTTCAAGATGGTTTTCGAATTTTTTTGTAGCAGATCGCATTGTACAGCTCAATTCGAATGGTTAACACTAACATAAAAGGATATGTAAGAAAAGAAATGAGTGTAACTTGTGATACACGAGTAAATTGTTTGAAAATTAACAAGGACAAGAGTGACCAGTATTTGAAAAGCATAGCAAAATTCGTCAAAATCTAGCAATCTACACATGATCAACTAGGTATTCTTTTATACAAATAAATGTAGGCCAAGTCTTTAGGAGGGTTCTCTGATATCGCTACTTTCCTGTCATTGTATATCACCCACCTAAATGAACAAAATAAGAACAAATTGAGAAATTTAGCATACAAAAATAAGGTAACTATGATAGGTGAAGGAACGACGTGCATAGAATTGAAAAAAAAAATAGAAAGTCAAAAAGAGAAGAATGGCGATTCACTTGTTTTGCTGGGCAAAATGTTGAAATCACATGAGCAGTGATTTGGTGAAAAAAGCTTAAGGCTGCAACAGTCCAACTCTGAACAGCCTTGGCATTCACAGTATGGACAAAATAACAAAGAGGGATGATGAAGTTCAAAGATTTTGAAGGGTTCTCGGCGCCCAACAAAATTAATCAAATATAAATCAAGTTGGCTCAATCTGATCTTTCATCATTTGCTGGCTTTCGGTAATTTCGTGTTGTTAAGCATACAAAAAAAATACGATGAACTATGAAGACCATTGTTACTTTGATCGTTAAAATGAAAAGTAGTCGCATTATTGGTATTGGTAACTTAAGAAAGATACGAGGGTGCAACGAAGACGGTATTGTAATGGGGCTAATGCAACTCGCTGGCCTAAGGCAATATACAATCATACAAAGGAGAGTGGCTCACTTTAGGCACTTGAAAAAGGTTTATTCACAAAGCACAAAGAAAAAGAAATGTTTAATTTACGACCATTATTCGCCTAAGGCGAATTTTTTAGCAATTGTTTAATAGTTTGGCATTTTTTGAGTGATTGTTTAAATTTGGCATTATATATAAAAGACTATTCTTAACAAGAGTGACACACCATCTCAGAACTCTTTATGATGGTG
>JACTAT010000063.1:1783728-1845304 GCA_014526335.1 Chrysaora quinquecirrha | reverse complement strand
CTCACAGAACAGACTAAAACAAACAAAGACGATGATGAACTAGCCATGGAATCCCTTAGAAATTCGCAACAAAAAAAGCTTTTTTCGAACTCCAAACTTTTTAAAATTGCTATTAAAATGATAAATTACATTTCGAATGCTACCTAACCCCATTTGACCTTTAAAAACTGTGAGTTTCTCCCGCTTCACCGCAAAACACTTCTTCGTTCCAGAGTGTATGGGTAGAAGTTTATTCAGTCTGCATTTTAGCTTTCAGCATTTTTTTCTGAAATAATGCTGGCCACGTGCAAATCAATGCACATGACAACAATAAAGTTTTTGCTGATCACATGAACATTTCGGTGCTCGCTCGATTTGATTGGATGAAAATTTTCATCTCACCCAATCAGAGGCCACAGGCAACAATAACGTATTTCACAAAGAAACTAATGTACTGTTGCACTGTAGTACTGTAGTACTAATGACTGTGTAATGTAGCAATAAGAGGAAATATTCTAGCCTCGTAATAGCTGTGATGTACTGTAATGGCATGTCTTTCAGTTTTCGCGGAAAAGTATGCGAAAATTACGCATCCAATACAGTTGCACGAAACCACAATGTTAGAAAGTTTGGCCAAGTCACAAAACATTGCTTGTTAAGCAAAATTTGCTAGGGTATTTTTGGAAAAATTCGAGAACGTCTTTTGCTTGATGCAAAGAAAATGTTTGACGAGCAATGTCTTAGACGTGGCCAAACAGCAAAACATTTTGGTTGACATCAGGGCCATCGGAAGCGGTAGGCCTATAATTTTGAAATTGAAAACAATAGTCACAATAGAACACTTTTCAGTTGTTCAGCCCCCCCCCCCCAAATCTGAGATTCAATTCGACGGTCCTATGACATGTACCATGCAAACTATAAATGTTTGACTAATGTTTGACAAACAATGTTTGATCCTTTGGCGAGGACCTAGCCCTTTTTACCCAGACTTCAGCTTACTACATGCCAGCTCATGACCAGACAAATGCTGCAAGAGATAGAGTTATGGTTTTGCTATAGCCGTAAAAAAGATGTTATTTTTGCTCTAAGACACTTGCCAAACGATCAAACATTCGGAATTTGCTGGTAAAGAAAAATGTTTTGTTTGGCCATTCGGCCACGTCACAAACATTGCTCGTCAAAAATTTTTGTTTACGTCGAGCAAAGAATGTTATTGAACTTCTCAAACACATTGCGCTACGAATTCGGATCATTTAGTCAAACAATGTTTTGTGGCGTGGCCAAACATTCAAACAACGCTTGAAAAGCAAATTCCAAATGTTTTAACAAGCTATGCTAGATCGTTTGGCCAGGGCCTTACGAATTGCGACGAATGGGTTACGAATTCAGCCGAGAATTCAACTATTATAAACTTTTGCATAGCAGAAAGTGATATGAAAAAAAGACAAGGAGTTTCTTTAACAAGCTTCAACTGAATACTAAAAAGCGCTACTAAAAGCTTAAGTCGTAAGTCTACATCTGCAATTTACATCTATATTTTTCGTATAATTACTTGTCGTGACGCTCGAACAAGGAATTAAAAGAAGCAGTTACAAGCTCAGAGATTCACATTAAAAAGTATATTGACAGAAATGATTATGTAAGCGTTCAATTCTAATACGTTAAAAGTTCAAGGCTTCAAATCTTGTTATTCAGCCCATCCTGGATCACGTTTTGCCCATCCTGGATCTTCTTCGCTATCTTTCTTTGCCCAACCTGGGTCACGTTTGGCCCATCCTGGATCTCTCTTGGCCCATCCTGGATTCTCATCGTCTTCGCTATCCTTTTCTGCCCAACCAGGATCTCTCTTGGCCCATCCTGGATCACGCTTTGCCCATTCTGGTTCACGTTTAGCCCAACCTGGATCTTCTTCGTCTTCGCTATCCTCTTCTGCCCAACCTGGATCTCTCTTGGCCCATCCTGGATCTCTCTTAGCCCATCCTGGTTCACGTTTGGCCCATCCTGGATCTTCTTCGCTATCAGAATCTGCCCATCCTGGTTCACGTTTGGCCCATCCTGGATCTCTCTTAGCCCATCCTGGTTCACGTTTGGCCCATCCTGGATCTTCTTCGCTATCAGTCTCTGCCCATCCTGGATCTCTCTTAGCCCATCCTGGCTCACGTTTGGCCCATCCTGGATCTCTCTTAGCCCATCCTGGTTCACGTTTGGCCCATCCTGGATCTTCTTCGCTATCAGTCTCTGCCCATCCTGGATCTCTCTTAGCCCATCCTGGTTCACGTTTGGCCCATCCTGGATCTCTCTTAGCCCATCCTGGTTCACGTTTGGCCCATCCTGGATCTTCTTCGCTATCAGTCTCTGCCCATCCTGGATCTCTCTTGGCCCATCCTGGTTCACGTTTGGCCCATCCTGGATCTCTCTTAGCCCATCCTGGTTCACGTTTGGCCCATCCTGGGTCTTCTTCGCTATCAGTCTCTGCCCATCCTGGATCTCTCTTGGCCCATCCTGGTTCACGTTTGGCCCATCCTGGATCTCTCTTGGCCCATCCTGGCTCACGTTTGGCCCATCCTGGGTCTCTTTTTGCCCAACCGGGATCTTTTGACTCAATCTTTTTTACATCTTCAAAAATCATAGAAAAGACTCACACAGTAGGTATAAGAGAACAGGGCTTGCGTGGCATAATTTTTTACCCTTCACGGCAAAAAGATCGAAAAATGTTAAAAATAATCGTTGATTAATCAACAGTGATATCACGAACTAACTAACACATCTTTGGTGGTGATTGAATGCGAGCATTGAGTACACAAGCCATTAGGGGATTAGGTACAGTGCGTCTCCCAAAATGAAAAAAATAAAAAATTGTACCTGATGGCTTGTATTGAGTACAAGGATCCATGTATGAATTAATGCGAAGGAGGACACGAGGAATCGACAGAGGAGCGGAGGAGCATTTTCGAAACGACAAAGAGGCTGCGAAAGGAAGGTCAAATTTTTCTACATGTTATGTTACCTTTCGGTAATGGCGCACAAAGTGCAACTCCAAGAACCAAAGCAGAGATCACTGTTTGTACAAATAATCCCATTTTTCTCCTGAAAAGGTAAACGCTTCAACTTGTAAAATACATACCGGTAATAGTAATAAAAAGCAGCTAGCAAATGAAATGATATAATCGTCGAACAGTCTTGAGTTTTGAGTCTAAAATGTTTTAGGCCACAGACGAGACGCCACGCGCTAAGAGTCTAGAGTTGGGCCTAGCTGTGTGCGGTACTTAGTTAGTCCTGAGAAAAATAGAGAAAAGCCACTCTTGGTTTAAAAGAAATAGCGAGGTCTCTAGCATTGTCAATCAATGACTCCAACAAGCTCTCCACAGTCTCTATCTATCTCGATCTAATAAAAGCTGTTAAAATATTTGAAATTAGAAAGGAATGATTTATCACCAAGGGACGTGCTGTATTTACTGCCTCTTGAGGGTGCTGTGGTGTTGTGGTCTAATCTGGCTGGCTTGGGGTGTCAGAAGCTTATCGATTTTGGGGTTTGAGCCCCATCCTCCGTAGCGCCACAGCCAGGGTTGGGGTCTTGATTATAGTTAACCTTCTACTGAGATCTTAGCGACTGCCACCAAATACACCATTTTATCTTCACCACCTTCCCCCAAAATGCCCTAAACCTTATCAAAAAGATTGCTGCCAGAATAGCATTGGCATTACCTAGAAATTCATTCTATAATCTATTTTCATAAATACTAATTCAAGCTTCATAAGCCTACTCTTTTAGACATTAAGTTTCCAGATTAATTATAGATAACATAGAAGCTGAAGGACCTAAGATGTGCATGCAATATCCGAATTACATGCA
The DNA here is from genome assembly GCA_014526335.1 of Chrysaora quinquecirrha. Taxonomy (NCBI): domain Eukaryota; kingdom Metazoa; phylum Cnidaria; class Scyphozoa; order Semaeostomeae; family Pelagiidae; genus Chrysaora; species Chrysaora quinquecirrha. The sequence continues at coordinate 1,841,472 of JACTAT010000063.1, read as the reverse complement.
TACTGTGAGTATGTGTGTACTAGGAGCATTCTGAATGCGAACTATGAACATTACAGGACAGAAAAATTTCACGTTGCAGGGGTTTCTAATTAGAAATTCTTAGAAACAAAAACGACTTCCTTGTTTTGCAAAATCTATGTTTGCTGAAAAAAGATAATGGAACATTATAAAGAGCTCTCAGGATATCTGATAGAAAATTGACCTTTAAGAAGAGGAATATTTTTGTAATCATGATAAACATTCTTTGTTTTCTTGGATGTGAATGGGATTCTGAATCACTACAAGGTTAAGCTACATTAAAAGATTATCAATTAATTCTTTCAAATTGTTTGAAGTTTAATCTCTTTAAAATGATGCTGGGATAGAATGGGAAAACATAGGGTTTGTTTTGTTAAGGGTTTTAAGGACCCCCTAGTTCCCTAACTTCAAGCCTGGGATTACTTTATACTGAAGAGTGGAAGAGACCTTGCTGCGATCCTTTAAGTAATTAGTACAGTGCTAGCAATGAAAAACAATGTGTAGAGCAAATCTGGTAGAACAAATCATCAGTTATTCTTTAATTCAATGGGGTTGTTTATTTATCTGGATGATACTAAACAGTTGATGCAATCTTGGCATACTTCATCTTGGCATACTTCCAGAACCTAAGTGTGGCATTGAATTGCAGGAATCCACTTGTGTGGTGCCTAATTAATCCTTTGTAAAATGTTAGTCAGTTACTTGCGTACATTTTCTTCACATAACTTACATAACTACTTTGAGAATATTTCCTTGTTCTCAAAGAAAACAAAACTTGCCTGCTTGTTCCTAAGATAGTGTGCAAAGAAGCAGGGGCACCAGAAGCGTGTGGGGCATTTGGGGACTAACGCCTTAACCCCATTTAATTGCAAAATTTTATTTTCCTGTTATTTTGCTCTTAATTTGCTGGTTCTGCCCCAGCTGCCCTACCTTGGTTCTGGTGCCCTTGCAAAGAATAGTCCAGTTAACCTACTACTGAGACCCTAGCAACTGGCACTAAATACACCATTTCACCCCGGATTTCCCCTTCACCTTCACTTCAGCCAAAATTACATAAGGCCTTATTTGTTCACTTTTTTGAAAGAAAGTAATTTGCCAGTAGATGTGTTGATATTGGTCTAGCCCTACAGTAAAGGATATTCCAAAGAAGCCTAGAATATGATGGTCTATGATAGCCTTTTAAGTAAATCAAGGAAGTAAGAAAATATCCGAAATTCTGTACATATCTGTCCCAAATTCATACTGTTGTCCCATAATCCAAGGTATTATCTGTCTGTTTACAAGATTCCAGGAAGTTCATGGAATTTTTTGAATTCTTAGCAACCTTTATCATGATTGATAAATGATTAAGTAACATTCATCTTCTTAAGAGTGATCATGTTTGAGCAATTTGATTTGCATAATTTGATTTGTTGTAATGGGTTTCGTAATTTACCCATGAAATATTGCTGCTACTGCAACAAATTTAATTTGAAAATAAACAACCCAAATATTCTTTATGATGATCAGCATTGCCACTTTGCTTCCTGAGTATTAGTCTATCTGATCCTTGTCTTAGTAACAAGAAACCTATGGAGCAGGGCCTCTTTTAAGGGAATAAAAATAGGGGGGCAAAAAATTTAAGGGGACTTATTGTTCTATTGTTCTTTTGTTTTGTCTTCAGCGCTTTCTTTCACAGTGGGAGTCCACTCTGGCAAGGTCATTCTTCTCTTAGTCGTTTTGTTAGGAATTAATGCTAAACCAGTCGTGCAGAGTTGGAGAAATAACAAGGGGGCATCCTACTTCAGCTGAGAATTAATACCGTACAAGTTACATTGATGCTACAGCTGAATGTAAATGCGCCGAAGGCGTACAGCGCTCCAGAGGTGTTCCTATTTAGGGGGGTCTGGGGGCATGCTCCGCCAGAAAAGTTTTCAAAATACAACTTCAAGATTGGCTTAGATTGGCTTTTCTTGGCAGTTTTCTCTTGAGAGGACATTGTACTAGGAGGACAACTTTTTGAAACTAGGTGGACAATGATAGGGACTAGGGGGGCATTTGCCCCCCTAGTTACTATGTTAAAAGAGGCTCTGCTATGGAGACACCATTCTCAGCCCAGAGATAAGATCTGAAACAGAGCCACCCAGCTTATTACCAAATTCAATTGAATTCTAGCCTAAACACCTGGCTTCATAAATGTTATTCCTCGCAGTTTTATTCTTTGTTACCCTAGGAATAATGTTACTTTCTGCCATCACATAGCTGTGAAGATATGCTATTTTTAAGCAAAACAATTTACATTCATTTTCAGATTCTTATCTTTACCCTATAACTGGTACCCTACCCCTTACCCCTGGGTGCAAGCTTGAAAGGGGTAAGGTGGGGGCATCTTTCTCGATTTTTCTTATATACACATAAACTTTGTGCACCCTTGGAAAAATAATCTCGTTTCTAAGTCCAGTTTTGTCGACTTTTGTTGATAGCAAGCTCTAAAAGGGGTAAGGAAAAGGCATTTTTCTCAATTTTACTCATACACTAAGACTCTTTGCACCCTTGCATGTTTGCAGGAAATGGTCGCATTTCTAAGCCCGGTTTTGGTGAATTTTGCTAATAAACATCATGGTGTCTTTAAAGGTTAATAGATAGCATAATACCTAATAGGATTTGGATAAATTGTGATAAAGCGGAAACATCTTCGGACATTCTTTAGTCATTTGGACTTAATATGTCCAAGGATGTTTCCGATTGTACCGCAATTCTTAAGTTCTGTGTACGGCTCAAAGACAATTCACCTTCTTGCGGATATACAGAAGATCACATTCCACACCCTTATGCCAGTTATGCATGAAAAACTCAATGAATCTCTAGTATAAACGAAAACTCCTGTTTCTCTGACAGTTCTGGATGTTCAAGGGATTTCAACGACAAAAGTGTAGAAGCAAAATCGCTTAAAATCAGATTTGAAGAAAATGGTGAGACCAGACCTCTCTTTACTATAGCTCTCCTTTCTTCCACAAGTAACATACCACAGTAGAGATTGGATTAGAACCTGGATTGCATGACCAGAGAGACAACTACGTCGACTGAGCAATAAAGCCTAATGAAATCGCCGAGTAACTCTCCAAGTCATACAGCCCAGGGCTCTCCTCTCGTTTAACTTCTTTGTGTTTCGGCTGTGTTGAGCCTTCTTCAGCACCATACATATATATTTTGCCATGAACCCCGTCTACTGTGGCATGCCACTTGTGGAAAGCATGCCACTCAAGGCAAGTTAAATTGATTACGGTAAGTGGTCACGCTACCGTCCCAGATGCAACCCGCTCCTTGGAAATATCATTCCGGTTTCGTACGCCTTTCTTGGTAATCCATTTGTTTTAACGTTAACGATAGGGGTACTCCCATGGAAGGGCTGATATACATGTGCCGCTCCAAGCTACAGGTAATTCGAGATTCTTTGCCCCAGTAACAGTAGTTATGGATCATGTTTTGTAAACATTTGCCCAGGTAATAATGGGTTGCAAGCAGTTCACTGTTTTCCATTTCCACATTCCACACAATTTGTTTGATTGCTGTTGCAGCGCCAGATGCTGGCATAAAGAACTATTAAGGGACTTTTGGAACTACATTTGTCTCAAAAGAGGTCCAGAAATAAGGAACTTTAAGAACAAGGCCTTGAGATAAGTTCTTTATAAAAAAAGGCGTGTAACAGATGCCTATAATGAATACTCTTCCTGCTTTCAGAGTCAATCAAAGGATAGAAATGGAAACAGCGAAACAGTTCTAGCAACGTCTCAATTAAGGTAAATCTTGCTATTTTTCCCCGAATATTTTATCCGGTTTTCATGTTTATAGTGTTTGCAATAGTTTTTCATGCAAATTTCCTGCAGTACTTTCTCTCAGCCAGGTTCTGTTAGAACTGTGAGGTTTCTGTCTATGTGCTGGGCAATTCATTTCGGAAATTTTAGCTAACTACGTGAAACAATGCGTTTAAAGATAATATTAGAAAAACAGTCCTTGAAACACACCTTAAGCACGTCGAGAAATTCGTAAACCTTAACAAATTTCCGTTGCTTTTGACAAACAGTCCTTCATCTGACTAACTCCAAAAAAATCACTCGCAGGTAGCACTTTTTGTTGTGAAAAGTCAGAAACATCTCTTGGTTTTTCAATGACTGCTCAGTTTCGCAAAGTTTGCAAAAGAGAAAAGTTTAGATTTTTCCACAAGTGGCATACCACAGTAGATGAGATTGGACTGCATGAGCATCTGAGTGACCAGAAAGCCAACTAAATTCAACTGAGCTCAATGAAATCGCTGAGTATTTCTCTAAGTCATGCATTCCAAGGCTCTCATCCCATTGTACTTTTTGTTTTTCGGCTATGTTAAGCCTTCTTCAGCGCCATACATACTTATGTACATTTTTCCTACGCCATTCGTGAAAAATATATGCAAAAATTAAAGTATAGTTAAACAAGTAGCCGGTTGAAAGAGACATTCAGAAGGGAACCCTGCAGCAGTGTTGTACCAAAAATTCTTGAATAACAACGCCATTAAGACATAGCAAAGAAAAACACTGCTTTAAATATATAATTCATAAATATTAAAGACCAGTAAGTTTATTTAAGTTACTTGTTAAAGAGTATGTAACTACAACATTACTTGATACAACTTTGCATCTGAAACCAAAACTTTTATCAACGCAAATATCAATAAAGAAATTTGTTGCCGTGTTGCCGTTAGGCTGAAGAATTGGAGGTTGGGCTCCTTCTCGTTAGTTTACCTACTTAGGAGTGTTCCTTGGGAATTCTCTTCTTCTTTATCACTGCAGTTACTTTAATGCTGTTGCGTTTGGTATTTGTTCTATTAAATTTAGCTTTTATGATTATAACTGTAATGTTTTTGCAGCAGAACTGCCATAAAAGTCAATTAACCGGCTAAATGGCTTTCAACTTGGTCAAACGGTGAGCAATGCTCAGTGATATGCAAACTATATTGGCTTTTTGCTTGGTTGTTGAGAAATTCACGTGAATTGCGAGATATATCGCTCTTCCGAATGGCGTAGCTACAGTAAGAGGTTCCCCTAGGTTATTTGCTCCTTGGGTTTGGTTTGTTCACGCATTGAATTTTCTTTTAATGAAAAGATCTTTGGAGCCTGTTTTTAGTTGTTCGTGATTTAAGATAGTTAATAAGCATGCAGCAGTGAATAGACAAATAACAGTGATAGATAAGTGAATAAGTCAAAAATGGAAAGAGATTGCCCGATTGCTTGAATTTACCGCAGGCGCAAATGCTTTCGGATTCTGAGATAAACTTTTGCAAACAATACACTTACAGTAAAAGTTCACATATAAGAAAGCAACTTATATAAAACTGCAGACTGAATTTCTCTTAAAATCGTAAGGTATATCAGTAAAAATCTTCATACTCTTAATAGGTGTCTTCAAGAACAAAGTAATTGAGTATACATAAATGAAGTTGATCTTGCAAAATCTGTTTCTGTTATATTCAGGTTTTTGATATGTTGAAAGTAAAGGAGGTACAAAACTTGCAGCATGTAATTTCAAAAGTCTTTCAATGCTAAACATTGTAGGCATTGAACTATCGGAAAGCTTACTTCTGCATATGCTTCTGTAGCTTGTAAGATTTTGGCGAGCTTCCAGAAATACACTTTCAAGAGATTAATTTCAAAAACGTCAAATGCGATAAAAAGTCGACTTGAAAGAGCACGCCGTTTAAGCACTCTATGGTTTTAAGTAACGTTAAAGTAATCGACTAACCTTTTATGAAACTCTAACCAACGATTCTCTTAATGCAGGAGCGATGCCACTGCCTCTGTGTGTCCGGATGATGCTGCGAATGCTGCAACGCAATACGTTGGTGCAGCTTTTATGCAAGTTTCTTCAGTTGATTGAAAAGTTTCAGAATGATTGACAGATGCTGTTATGAAACTTCAGATTGACTGATAGCTGCTATTGTGCAATCACAGGATGATTGACAGTTGCTAGCGAAATCCGTGAAATGATTGACAGTTGCTATTGAAATCCAAGAATTGATTGACAGTTGCTAGGGAAATCCAAGAAGTGATTGACAGTTGATCTGGAGAGAACAGTCAGGTAAATTGTTGCGTTCTTACGTTTTCAATTCAACAAAGATACCAATCTCTTTTCTTTTCTGATTCTTATCTGGTGATCCTTCCCTTTGTATCTAAGGCTGCATACATTTGCAATGAATGAAACGCCCAATTCACGTGCGAGTCAGCATCACGACTCTTTTTTCTTGTGTAATGCTTTCGCTTCGTCAGCAGAGCTGGGTAAATTTCTAGTGGTGCTTTAGTAAAAGTCCCCCTCGGTCCAAGTGGAGTCCCCTTCATTGTCCTGCGTACAAAACGCCTCCAAACAGTGTCACTCATTCTGCATGTGTGGGTAAATTTAAAATCTGCTTTAGAAAATTCGGGAAGAGAGACTTTGAAACTTTAATTCAATTCAACTCTTCTAGAAGTAAATAACGGTTGAGGCTGCGTGCACGCTGACGACGAAGCTGAAACATATACTATCTCGGGGTCATGTGGTTTTTTCTAACAAGCTGTGGCCTAGGCAAGCTCTAGACTTATTACCTGGGTCGTAAGCTTGCGCTCATAGACCATCCCGACACCATCCCGACACCCCGCTGCAACTACTGTGCAGTTACAGTTACCAGTTTGCTTAAAAAACGTTACAGTTTGAGCGATCTCTGTTTTGTGCTAGTTTTAGCTTCATAAGGGATAACTGAGACTTAGGTAATCAAGCATGGTTAAGGTCATGAAAGGGCCGAGGAAGAAGCTATTTATGAATGATATATTGTAGTTTACAAGTAGACTTATTACATGAGTCATACTTCTTCGCAAATACCAACAATGACCTTCGAACAGCCACAACAACCTGGTTGCTGTTTACTTCAGAGCAGCCCACTTTGCCATTGTTTTTGCTGTTTAGAATGGGGCAAAGGAATAAGTCGAGTCAACAAGGACTGAGATGCAAGGTTCTCAAACCATGCAAATGCGAAGCCCAGGAAAATAAAACTTCTAGTTATACCAAATGTATCTTGCTGAATCAAGGGTAATCTAGGGTTTTGGATATGGTAATGGTTTTAATCGCAACAAAGCCTAATTTCTTGATCTTTCAAGACGATTCCCCTGGTCCAAGTTACTTCAAGCGCTTGAAATTTTTTTCTCAGAACGCTTGACGCATAATATAGGAAAGTTCCTGAAAAATTGTTTCTCAGAATTTCAAGCCACGCCTTATCAGATAAGGTGCTCAAATTTGGCGAGTGTCCAAGAGTCATCACTGTGCCTTCGTGCATGTTTTGGGGTGGGATTTGGCCGCTCATCACGTAATTTCTGAAAGCTTCGAATTCGAATATCCGAAGATACTGCAATAAGAGTAGAGTTTGCTTTTTATTTTATACAATATCCATACCTATATTTTTTAATATACCTGTGCCTAATACCTATTCGTATATGTTTGTGATACCTATTCGAAGTATAATGCACACTTTGGTCTTTACCTATACTTTTTAATATAGTTGGGTCTAATACCTTAACTTATATGTATGCCAATGCTAATACCTATTCACAATATATTGCACATTGCTCGTTGGACGTGTGCTTAGAATATATTTTGCTGCTTACGTATACAAGTAAACATTTCTACTTGTGCTATGCAGTTAAATAGACCCGGGTCTTTTTCCTTTACTTATATATGTATGCCAATGCTTATACCTATTCAAAATATAATGCAATACCTATGTCTAATACCTATATATATACACGAGGGGATGTTTGTCAATTCCTTAGATCGCAAGAAATGGACGTTGTAGGTGCACTGATGACTCGTTTGGGCATTTACCCCATCTTAGCATCTTATCTGATAAGGAGGGGATTGAAATTCTGAGTAACAAATTTAAAATATGGATTTGTATAATCTGCATATTGCCCTATTGTGGGAAAGACCTTAATAGTCAAAGCACACTCTTCAATGGGCAACGTTACCTTTCATAGAATATGCTTCACCTCACGTTACTACTTAAGTTACTTGGACATTCGCGTTGTCATTTGCGTCAAGATAGAAGTATTATACACAATCGCCCTTTTAAAAATCCTTTTTGACTGGATTAAGCTCTCGACGTCGCTATTTCGAGGCATTGAAAAACTTGGCACATGACAGAAGAACAGTAATTAGCTTTTTGGAGTCACGATTTTGGCTGCTTCTTGTGTCCGAGCCCCATGCCGACATTTTAATTGCAAGAGGGTCCTTGTCCTCCTTAGAGCTGGTTTAGACCTATTACACGCATTTTTTTTATAAGGAAGTGCTTTATACAGAAGGTAGTACTCGGGCTGACAAAAACTTAAGGAATTTCTAGTACTGGACCGGAGACTACTAAGGAATCTGACTTTTTCTTTAACTTAGCATTTCGATTAAAAAAATGAAGTTTTGAATTAACAGAGTAAGCAATACTTATCGCCAATGGTTTTCAATCAGTATTCATTTCTACTCGTCTTCTGAAACCTTTATGACCTATATTTCCTTGACCATTGGTTGTTTTTAAGAATCACAAAGTAAGAAGTTAAGGAATTGCTAAGGAATATTGAGTACTCAATTGTCACCATCAGTTAAGGAATTTTCAGTACTGACCCTGAGCCGAACTTCCTTATAAAAAAAATGCGTGTAGGATCGTTTAACAGACATAGCACATTTTACATATTTTAGGAATTTATGTTAAGCAACATATTTTGATTTGGAATTGCAATTAGTTATTATGCCTCTTGTTGCAACAACGATTTTATCCTCCTAATCCTTGAGGCTGCCTGGATGTGTCTGCCGATGAATTCAGTAGACCAATTAACCAATAATTAGTCTGTTAAAACAATATTCCTTAATTATTTAGCACAATTTATGCTACATTAATAAGAACGCCGGTTGTAGGCTGGTTTGTAAGATTTACGTCGGAGCTTAAGTGGGTCGTCTTATGTATTTCTTTGAGCGATCGGTAATTCTCTGTGTAGAATTGTAAGGAGATTTGAAAACTTATTGATTTTTGGGGGATTTTGGTAAAGCAAAAGGATTTCAATACGAGATTCAAGATTTTTCCAGGAACAATGGTCCCCAAAACCCTTCGAAATCTCTGTGAAGCTTCATAAGTCTTGCAATTATGAAGAGTCGTTAACGATTGACTTAAGTAAGCATTTTTTCAAACCGTTAGTTAGTTAGTTAGTCATTGAGTTTTTTATTGAGTTAATTAATTAGCTAGCTAGTTAGATAGCTAGTTAGTAAGTTAGTTAGTTAGTTAACTAGTTAGTTCTTTAGTTAATTAGTAAGTGAGTAAGTTAGTTAGTTAGTTAGATAGTTAGTTAGTTAGTTTATTAGTTAGTTAGTTAGTTAGTTAGTTAGTTAGTTAGTTAGTTAGTTAGTTAGTTAGTTAGTTAGTTAGTTAGTTAGTTAGTTAGTTAGTTAGTTAGTTAGTTAGTTAGTTAGTTAGTTAGTTAGTTAGTTAGTTAGTTACTTATTTACAGTTACATCTTTCAACTAATTAAAACACTGAAAAAGCTAGTGCTTGCAGGCTGTACTGTCAATTCAACCAATAATCAGCCATTGGCTGTTGGCCTGGAACTGTATAACTTTTAAATAAACCCCCTCCCTCGAATTAGCTGTCCCCCCAAATAAGCCCCAACCGTAAAATTCATTTATGCAAAATAACCCCCGGGGGCTTATTCGATGATTTGCGGTATCTTGTCTCCTGCGTGATGTCATGATTACGTGACTGCTTCATTTAACCCTGGAAGGCCTTTTTTCAAAAGTTCAATCTAGGAGACCTAAAAGAGAACCTCATTTCCATTCAAAATTTCTATGTACTCTATCATGCTACATGCAGCGTTTGCAATAAGCAGCCTGTTAATAAGCAATCAGGGCCCAACCAGGGCTGGGGTTTTTCTTAAACTTTATGGTTCAGATAGCTGTATTTATACATCCCTGCAAATCCTCTCAATGATAAGAGACATTTAGGCAAGAAAAGGGCCAAATTTAACTTTTTGGCTAGCGATTTTCATTCTGTGAGGTTTGAAATACTGGATTCTCTGAGCAACTTTTTCGTGGGTGGTTTTTACGGTATGCCGTGTTTTAATTAGTTGAAAGATGCATTATAGACAGAAACAAATTCAAAAACTCTTCGAATAATTTCTCATAGGGGCTTATTCGAGGGGAGGGCTTATTCGGGAATTTACGGTATGTTAATAATATACAGTCGAGTAAAATGAAGCAGGGTCCCGGGGCAAGGATGGAGGAGAAGTCCACAGAAATCCGCTGAAATCTGCATATCATTTACTACTCAGACAACTTTGAATCTTGCGAGGTATCAATTCAACGCACTTTGAAGGAGCAATCACTTAACTTACCCCAATTTGAGGTGCCTTATATTTCGCAATCTGCTTCTTTTTGGGTGTAATGATGTAATTAAACGAGCAATTAAGTGTCTAAAGAATCCCCCAAAATAAAACGTCGCCAGTCGAAAATAAATCGAAAGCTGTGCTGAAACAGAATCACTTGGCAAATGTAGCAAGTTCATTAAAAATAGTTAATTGCTACTAATACAATGCCATCTAATTAAAGATGCCTGTTTTGTTTCAATTGCACTAAATGAAACCGATGGAACATGGCCTCCGAAGGTAAATCCGAAAAGCTTTTCCGAAAGCGTTTTCGTCTGTTCGACGCAGACTAAGACTTTTTGGTGTCTGTCTCTTTAAAGATGATGGCTGTCTGCTGTCGCGTATTGAGAGTATAAATGCAGATGGTGAAACGAGAAATCTCGTCACTTCAACTTGACTTGAAGAAGCATCTTGCTCTGGAAAGCTGTGAAAGAAGAACCACATCTTGTGACTCCGAAGTAAAGAAACTGTTGCTGCTGTGATTATATAAGGTATGTCCTATTAGGTTTGTACTACACTGATAAGACTTCGTACTCTGAAGTGTGGGCTATATACTTGCTCTGATGGTTTACACTCAGTTTTAAGCTGTTTCTGAAGAGCTGACTGTATGCATAGCTGTATGGAAAAAAGGCTTCTTTCGCTCCGGCCTAAATCGAGGGGGAAATCAGTACATTCAAAACTCGTACACCCTTGGAGGAAATCATATCGTTTTCACGGAAACCCCTTAAAGATCTAACGAAACTTTAGCACACCTTTTTGAGGAGTGAATTGCCCCTCACCGTAAATTACCATTTAGCAACTGTTCGCTCTAGTTGCGAAGCATTTCTGACCAAATAGCTTCTCGTGTCAATCTACTTTTTTGGGTGCAGGTTTTCATTTTCATACAAGTGCCCTTTCACTATAAGATGTGCTTGCTGGCTAATTCAGCCTGGCATTGGTTTTTTGTAACTAGTAAAATTTTTTTAGATCTAAAGATGGATAGCATGCAGTTGATCGTCCTTGTGACGCTTTTTACACTCTCCGCTTCGATCCCAATACAGAAAGGTAAGCTAAGTGTTGGCAGTATTTTTTCTTACTTCTTGTTGATTTTTGCAGTTTATTTATTCCTCGTGATTCCTTTTAAAACAGGGATGAAATCGTTCATTAAATTTGTTTTGTTCTATATTTTTGTAGGTCAGAATAAAATACGATTGCACGATCCACAACGGTCAGATAAAGACGGTGAAAACAAGAAAGATGCAGGTTGGGCAGAAAAAGATCCCGGTTGGGCAGAGAAAGATCCCGGTTGGGCAGAGAAAGATAACGAACACGAAAAAGATCCAGGTTGGGCTAAACGTGATCCAGGTTTGGCAAAGCGTGAGCCAGGCTGGACCAACAGAGATCCAGGTTGGGCAGAGAAAGATCCCGGTTGGGCAGAGAAAGATAACGAACACGAAAAAGATCCAGGTTGGGCTAAACGTGATCCAGGTTGGGCAAAGCGTGAGCCAGGCTGGGCCAAGAGAGATCCAGGTTGGGCAGAGAAAGATCCCGGTTGGGCAGAGAAAGATAGCAAACACGAAAAAGATCCAGGTTGGGCTAAACGTGAAGCAGGATGGGCCAGACGTGATCCAGGATGGGCAGAGAAAGATAACGAACACGAAGAAGATCCCGGTTGGGCGAAACGTGATCCAGGTTGGGCAAAGCGTGAGCCAGGCTGGGCCAAGAGAGATCCAGGATGGGCCAAGAGAGATCCAGGATGGGCAGAGAAAGATAACGAACACGAAAAAGATCCAGGTTGGGCTAAACGTGATCCAGGTTGGGCAAAGCGTGAGCCAGGCTGGGCCAAGAGAGATCCAGGTTGGGCAGAGAAAGATCCCGGTTGGGCAGAGAAAGATAGCAAACACGAAAAAGATCCAGGTTGGGCTAAACGTGAAGCAGGATGGGCCAGACGTGATCCAGGATGGGCAGAGAAAGATAACGAACACGAAGAAGATCCCGGTTGGGCGAAACGTGATCCAGGTTGGGCAAAGCGTGAGCCAGGCTGGGCCAAGAGAGATCCAGGATGGGCCAAGAGAGATCCAGGATGGGCAGAGAAAGATCCCGGTTGGGCAGAGAAAGATAACGAACACAAAGAAGATCCCGGTTGGGCTAAACGTGATCCAGGTTGGGCAAAGCGTGAGCCAGGCTGGGCCAAGAGAGATCCAGGATGGGCCAAGAGAGATCCAGGTTGGGCAGAGAAAGACAATGAACACGACGAAGATCCAGGTTGGGCGAAACGAGATCCAGGCTGGGCCAAGAGAGATCCAGGATGGGCCAAGAGAGATCCAGGTTGGGCAGAGAAAGACAGTGAACACGAAGAAGATCCCGGTTGGGCCAGACGTGATCCAGGATGGGCAGAGAAAGATAACGAACACGAAGAAGATCCCGGTTGGGCTAAACGTGATCCAGGTTGGGCAAAGCGTGAGCCAGGCTGGGCCAAGAGAGATCCAGGATGGGCCAAGAGAGATCCAGGTTGGGCAGAGAAAGACAGTGAACACGACGAAGATCCAGGTTGGGCGAAACGAGATCCAGGCTGGGCCAAGAGAGATCCAGGATGGGCCAAGAGAGATCCAGGTTGGGCAGAGAAAGACAGTGAACACGAAGAAGATCCCGGTTGGGCCAAACGTGATCCAGGCTGGGCCAAGAGAGATCCAGGATGGGCTGAGAAGGACAGTGAACACGAAGAAGATCCCGGTTGGGCCAAACGTGATCCAGGATGGGCCAAGAGAGATCCAGGTTGGGCAAAGAAAGACAGTGAACACGACGAAGATCCAGGTTGGGCGAAACGAGATCCAGGCTGGGCCAAGAGAGATCCAGGATGGGCTGAGAAAGATAGCGAACACGAAGAAGATCCAGGTTGGGCCAAACGTGATCCAGGCTGGGCCAAGAGAGATCCGGGATGGGCAAAGAAAGACAGTGAGCACGACGAAGATCCAGGTTGGGCGAAACGAGATCCAGGCTGGGCTGAGAAAGATGCAGGCTGGGCAGAGAAAGATATTGAACCCGAAGAAGATCCTAGAAAAAGTCAGTGAGTACGAAAAAGATCCAGGTTGAGCTTAACGTGAACCAGGTTGGGCGAAGAGAGACCCAGGATGTGTAGAAAAAGACGAATAACGAAGAATAAAAGGAGAAATGAACATATACATAAGATGAATAGCTTTTAACTGAATTTAGAGTAAATTGTAATGTAAGATTATCAGAGTAAAATTTGTAGTTATAGTAGTATGACTTATAGGAGTATAAATTAACAATCTTGAGTATTTTAGATAAAATTGTACCTCTGAAACATGTTTCTTCTTTCAATGTTCCTCACTTTAGCGCATTTTAGTGGCAACTGCGAATTTGTTTCGGTTTTCGATGCAAAAGAATCCAAAATCCTAAAGACCAATGTTTATTTAGCATGTTCAGTGGAATGGTCGAAAAACGTTCTAAACTTTTCTTTCACTCGTGTCACTTTGCAGTTTCTTAGTCGGAAAAAGCAGTTTGGTCGGGGACTTTACGAATTTTTCTTTAAAAAACTTGTTCTTTAGATCGTTCTGCGGGTTCATGTGTTCATGCTACTGCGTTTTCTAAGATCCATGAGCCCTTTGTGTTGTGTTTTATTTCTCATGACAACATAACTTAAATTATTATAGGCAAAAACTTTGCAATAAATATGATAAGAAGAGATGATGTAAAGTCATTCCGTGAAACTCTAATGTGTCTGTGAATGAAATCAAGAAATCCCCAAGGGGGGTACTCCCAAATGTAGGCCGACGGGTATATGCCCTTCATATGGGTGGGTTTCTCTTCAAAAATTCCCTACAACTGGGTCCGATTTATGCCTAAAATACCTTAAAAGAAAAGTTGGCATAGAATAAAATTTCCTTGGGTATACAAATGCATACTAAAATCATAAAACTGGGTGGCTGAAATTTTAAATTATATCTTAAAGGTGGGTTGGTTTGTAAAAACTCGGGGCATATCCCTGTACATTTCAGCCTGCTAACCTCTCCCCTCTAATACCTTATGCACGCAACAACCGTACACTTATTTGCTCTTTCATGGAGGTAAAGTTTTCAAGAAACCTCATATAAGCTTCTGCCATAGTAAGGAAATTCATAGGGTGTATAGGGATGGTGCGCCTAGTACGAACGTTGTTTCGGACTTCTGGTCCAGCGATCAGTGTACTAGCACTTTTATAATAAATGAGATAAAGGGGCTGAGAGGCCTTATTTGCCTTTCAAACCCTGTTAAAACACTATAGCTTATCCTGATATATACATCGAGTCTTTGCTTGGTCATATAGTTTTTCAAATGATTTAACGTCCTTCGCGTTGACTACGTTGATTAGCAAATTATTCCATTTTGGGAAAATTTCAAATCGAAGAAAGCTAACTTAAAACGCCAATATTGAAGACGTTTGTTAAACCCCTAACACATTCAAGTCTCACTACTGAAAGTTTATTGATTATTTTATTAACAACAGAAGGCATTTTGACCCGATGTCTTTTTACAAGAATTTCCATTACTTCAACCATCTCCAAGGACAAAGATCTTTAGAACTGTGTTGCTCGGGAAATAAACGAGTGCACCCTGAAGTTACGACAACAATACGGATAATCCTTAACCTTTGGGTAAACGAACCAGTTTTAAGCTATTATACCGACCGAATACTTTACCCAAATGCACGCAGCTTGCGGCAACCAATAGCATCCAAATAAGAAGGGACTTCAGGTTGTTTATGACCCTCATCATTAATCCGTTAATGGATCAATTGTTGTTGAATAATTCACTTTAAATTTTACTTTAAATTCTTTGGACTCTGATAGAAACTTACAGGCAAATTTAATGTGTTTGTGAATATTTTTGTATAGCGTGCATGTGCCCGTATTTGGGAATAATGAGGTCGAAAGGTTGCATAAGATATTCATCGATTTGATTAGTTGTTTGATTTGATTTGATTTGATTAATTTGATTTCCATTCATTTACCAGAAAGAAGCTCAGATCGTGGGAATAAGATTGTTTTTAACTTAGTTACTTACAAAAACAACACGGAAAGTAATCGGCAAATTATGCAGTGCTTAATAGGTCTTTGAAGTCCAGTTCCAAAAACTGAGGCTTCTTCTCCTGAAAAATCGCGTTTCTGATTTCCACCCTTCTTCCTTTTTCAGTTGTCTCTATTCTCTGTGTTCTACTTGCATCAAGACTCGTTAAACGATTTATTAACGGTACTCTTAAGGTTCCATTTAAATGGTTCCATCTTAACAATTTCCTTACTTGGACATTCAGGCACTAACTGAGGCACAAGGTCAGACTTAGCCTCAGTCAACTATAGGTCGTCAATATATCATAGAGCTTCCTCTTGTGAGTTGGTTAGCAGTGGAGATACCTGCAAATAAAATAAAAGAAATTTAACTAATCTTTCGGTAAAGGGCAAGGCTCGCAGATTGCAGTCTCTGTGCAGCAGCACCAGTGAATTGCCTGCTTCCACTTATGTTTCAAAAAAGTAAAAACTCAAAAGTGTTCCGAAGTTCCGAAAGTTCTTTATTGGATTGTTGTACCAAAGGTTCTTAATTTAACTTATCCTTGATTTAACTGCATATTTAGTGCCGTGACTATTGTAAAGAGACACTTGTATCGGAGCAATGCTGGAAACTCCTTAAGGAAACTTAGCAATTTTATCTTAAGTAGTTTAAGTTCTTTAAATTTCTCGGCCTTCTACATGTAATTTCCTTGAAAAGTGGTTCTTTATAGAAAAAGTTTTATAACGATTTTATAAGATCGACCGATTTGATTTAATCATAATGGGACGAAGCGTCGGAAACAAATCGTACGATTCCAAGCACGATTCGGAAACAGCAGAGAAGATGCGCGTGCGACATTCAGATATCTCTCCGAGAATAATGCTGGCAAAAGAGACTGAAAATTTTGCTGTGTCGGCATCAGAAAGGACGCACAACTCGTTACGCAAAGTCATCAATTTCGGTTCGGGCTTTGATTTCAGGAACCATCCGACTCTCTTCAAAAGAATCCCTTCGTTGTCGGTAAGCTATCAATAACGGCGTTTTCATTTTCAAAACTGCTTGCAAAGTTAAAATAAAACACTAAGCTTCTAGCATCAATCGAACGATTCCAGTACAATTTGAAAACGGCACAAAATGAATGCAAAACTTTGAGGAATCTCAAACTGTTGCCGAAACTAGACAGTTTAAAAAAATAGTCTCTAGTTTTTCACCGTTTTCGTTTTCAAACCGCTTTGTTTTAGCAACAACTTTCCTTTTTCACATGATAGACATGTATTTTCAAAAACTTCCCTACAGTTTCAAATTTTTTTGAAATGTCTCCAAAACTGTCTAACAAAAGAGCAACAAATATTTCAATAAAAATGCAAATTAAGTAAATAAAACAAAATAATATGAAATTGCACCTTTTCTACAATAAAGAAACACTTTTCTCCTTCATATGACCCATACAGTGTTAGAGCACTCCATACTTTGAGTAAAGAGCTAAAGAAGATTGAAAGATGAAATTGTCATTTAACCTTCAAATCATTAGTCTTGCCACATCCACAGAGAGCAATTGTGGGGAAGAAGAGTCAGGATACTGCTTAAATTAGACTCAAATTTATACATAGGATTGATTGGTGCAAAGACAGCAGCTGTAGAATGAATCAAAATCAAATTTCCAAGCAAACACGCTTCAATATTCATTTGTTAATACAGTTAAAGGACTCTGCAGCTATACAGTTGATGTGGAACAGCAGCTTATGCCCTAAGATTTGTATTCTAAAACAAATATCCTGGGTACTCATTTACTGACCTCTTAACGATGGACAGAAGAGTTGACTGTCTAGTGGTAGTTCATGATTGGGACAACAGAAGGATTTGAACCCAAGTAGACACAGCCCATGGGATTCAAAGTAACTAACTTATAAGTACCTCAACCACTAACTTACACCATCCCACTTCAGTTATACAATAAGTAAGTTATTCTAGTTACATAGCAAAACTTTGAAAACTTTGAAAAAGTAAATATGTTACTAGACACTTCAAAATGCAAATCTGCAGAGGGTGGCATGTGCATGCAAAAGATAACCAATAGAACAATAGAAAAGAACACTTGAAAAGAGCTTCTGGATGCATGCTTTCTGCCACACTCCACGGACTGTTTGAAACACAAGCATACTCAGAAGGGATTCCAATGATTGCTTCTAAAGAGTCATGTTTGAAATCTTCCATTTCTATATTGATTGCTGCTCCGACCTAAAATTAAAAGTAATGTTTTAATAACACATTTTGAACTCTTTAAATAGCAGGGTTATTATATGGTGTTGTTTCTATGCACAAAAATTCAACGACAAAACATGAACAACTACAAAGAAAATTAAGTTAATACCTGACCATGCAAGCTGTCAAGGGCAGACACAATTATGTACTTAAAAAGAACATCAGTTAAACCAAAGTCGACTTCATTTTCAAATTCTCTAAAAAAGAAAAGCAAGCTGCGCTGGAGAACTTCATTCAAATCGATTCCGGAAAAACGCATTGTTTTTCTTCTAGTTGAATAAGGAAGGATAGGTATAAGTTTGAGACAGATAAAATGTAACTAATCTCTAATATTCTTACAATCTTATTTTCATATACAGAGTTTCATCCTTCCTCCTTTTCCTTGTGAGAAAAATCGCCCCGGACGCCATTTTCTTTCTTGGAAAATAGTTTTGGAAACAGAAAATATTGAATTGAATTATCGTGAAAAAGAGGTTCTTAAAAATGAAATAGAGGCTCGTGAAAAAGGCCGTTTCTTTTTAAAGCAAACTCATAAGAGGGAAACTCAGACAAGAATTTGTCGTTTGGATCAAGAGAAAATGACAATAAGATCTGTGATATCTGAACTTTCAAGCCAGGCAAATTACCTGGCAAGAGCTGGCAAACCATGGTAAGAAGAATTCATTTTAAAAAAACTAGATAAACCATCCAGATGAGATTGGAAAATAAATAGGGGAAAGGAAAGGCCAATTGAGTTGGCTTGGGTCTGCTGCGCAGGAGGCGTGCGTAGGTGCATAATCATGTCTGGTCCATTGTCCACGTCCAGGACCCATAAGAAGAAGCGTGTTTCCATTGTTCTTTCCTATTGTTCTATTTCTCCTGCATGCACGTGCCACACTCTGTGGACTGCAAAAGGGCAACAGGATTGAAAGTTTTTCAAAATCACAAGATACTCATATTGAGTTTTTGGTGACAAAAACATATAAAACATCCAAAACTTAGACTAGGTATACAAAGTTTCACTGTCCTTGTGCCATTCCGCACTCAAAGTTTCAGATTCTGTATAAGGGCTTTGACCACGAAAAGTGACTGTTTTTCAAAAATTTTACCCCACTGGGTCTAAGCCCTTATAAAAATATATAATTTGAACACTCAAAACACCAATAATGCTGGGATAGTGAAACTTTGCACCTATAAACTAAATTTTGGCTGCTTAATATGACTTTGGCATTACTTAGATCAATCCCACTGCATCCTGCAAGCTGATTGGGGTTTAAATTTTAAACTTTAAAACACAATCCCAATTCGGCTTCGCTTTCTGATTGGTGCATTTCAATGTGCATCTGGGTATAAATTCCACCTTAGCCATTTGTTTCCATCTGTGTCTGACATTTCTACTCTGAAGATTGCCAGATGAAAAAAGCTTTTAATTATGTCTAAAAATGTTTCTGCTTGTTCTAGTTATACGTCTTTGCTTGATATCTTTTCGTAGGATTAGAACAGCTGCCATGTGGGGTGGTGCTGCATCCCTTGTTGGATTGTATCTGACAGACTGGAAAGTTGTTCTTGGTTATGTGCCATTTATCAAGGATAAATATGAGCTGAAGCCACCACGATAAGGTAATTAAACTTGTGTTTGTTTTCTATTGTGTAATTGCCTGAAGAAGTCTATATGCAGTCGCACTACTGTTGTGGTTGCAATCTACTGTATTACTATGGTGGTATTTTTGCATACTGTGGTGATATTTTTCGTGTACTATGGTGGTATTTTGGGTACAAAATCCACCAGTTGAGAAAAAATACCACCACATTAGGCATAATAACCCACCATAGTAGTGCTTATCAACCTCAGTAAACAAAAAATACCACCACAAAAGCATAATTGCCCACCACAGTAGCGGTATACACAACAATACATAAAAAAATACCACCACAGTAATGTTTATCCATCACAGTAATGTGTATAGATTTGCTAGCATAAGCACTGTTGGGTCTTTGAATAGACAATGGACCATAGTCATCATGAGTATCGTCAAAAAGGGGTCAAGGAGATCAAAGTTCCCAGGACCATGCTATGAGGGGGCCTCCCAAACCTTTAATTCTCCTAATGCTTCCCTCTCAAACCTCCTAAAGGCTGGGTATGATTACATTACTCTAGGATCTGCACTACCTCTAAACGGCCCTAATAACCATGTATCACTGTCTGCAGCTGTGGCAGATCGCACACTATTGGGGGACAATTGTTGCCAAAGATCCTTGTTTTGTGTGGCTTTATTCAAGTCATGAAAGTCCAGTTCAGACCAGTTGTAGTCTTCATGTGACCATGCCATATGTAGCCCTGCAGCTAAGATTCAATGATTGCTTTGGCTTAATTTTTACTGATTCACTTTGTTTTCTTTCATTTGCAGAAATGATGCTTTTGTTGAATCGCTGTTTAAAGTAAAGGTACCAGTTTGAAACTGTTAGAAGTTTTCTTGAATTTTCTGGAGAGTAACAGACTTGTTTGAATGTGAAAAGAACAGTTAAAAACTAAAGAATAACAAAGTAAGCTAAAATATTATTCTGTATGCTATTACTTTGGTCATGAGTGCATTGAAGCTTGTCACTTATCGTTTATTTGATTGTTTGGCTACCTTACTCTGAGAGATGATTTCTATGCAGGCATGATGGTAGAGATGCTAATACCGATGCATATAGATGCAACAAAATTCAATTCATTTTCTTATTCTACCTACTTAAACTGCTTGAGTTAAGTTATTTCAAACTGCTTTATTTTCCACACTTATCTAATCGATATATCTACAGTCTTTTATCAGGTTTCCTCCTTCTCTTAAACAACAACATACTCATAATCGTTTGTCTGAATTCCGTCATTCTCCACGCGTATATCAAAGCATTAACTCCAGAATTCGCCCATG
This sequence comes from Chrysaora quinquecirrha, assembly GCA_014526335.1. Taxonomy (NCBI): domain Eukaryota; kingdom Metazoa; phylum Cnidaria; class Scyphozoa; order Semaeostomeae; family Pelagiidae; genus Chrysaora; species Chrysaora quinquecirrha. The sequence continues at coordinate 1,820,837 of JACTAT010000063.1, read as the reverse complement.
CTAATACCACAGAGATCAAGTATGCTATTGAGCATCTATGACAGTAGCCTAAACTCGATAGCAGGTCGATTGTCGTTTTAGGAGCCCACATAATTATAAAAGCTAAACACACAATATTTGTAGCAACTGCTCGAGTGAAACCACTCTTTTGTTGTCTGTTTATATAGTTGACAACTCTTGTTATTGATTTCCGCGATTTTCTGCGTAACCTCACGTCCAGCCTTTCAATACCGCAGGGTATATTCAGCTCTATGCTACTGGAAGTGTTCGTGTTTGCATTACGAAGACATGGCTTTTTAGAAATGTCTGTGCTGATGTCTTCGTTTCTGGAAAATTCCACAGTTCTTCCTTCTCTTGGAGATTCTGTTACCGTCTCCTTTCTTCCTGCCTCATTTCCCTTACTTTTTACCGTGTTCCTCCCTCCTTTCCAAAAATGCCTATGTTTCAGACTTTTATCAGCATGATTTACCATCAATGCTCTCTCCCTTTCTACATCTGAGTACTGCCCGGTCTTAGGACTCTTCATATTTTCAACTCTTTCACCCGCTTTTCTAGTACTATTTTCACAGTATCTGCTATCATCGTTGTTATCTGGTCCCACAAACCGTGTTATGTTATCAATATCATTCTCGATGAATTCTCGACGATCTATCACACTTTCCCTTATAACTTCTCTACCATTCTCAGTACTCACTCTTGAACCAGGATAACAGTCTTCATTTTTATCCAAAATGTTTCTTAATCTCTTCCCACTCGAAATCATCGATTTTGCCAATTCCACATTTTCTAATTTCATTGAACTTGTCTTATCCCTTCGTAATCCGAAATCACTGTTTCCTTTTGCATCATTGATCCATCGTGCGTTTGACTGGTTAGAAGCATCAGATCTTAAATCCTTAACTTCTATCAGACTTTCAGAAACCGGTTTGGTTGTTGGTTTGATGACAAAATGATGTGGTGAAATTGTGTCTCCATTTGCGTGCTTCTGGCTGAAACAATTGTTTGCAGTGTTGAATTGGAATGTTTCTGTTCCGTTAATAAAAGATGAATCGTTCGTTGATGGGATCTGCATATTTAATGCTTCTTGACCTGGTAATTTGTCTCCATCACCCTCAGTTCCTACTGGTGCATAATCTACTTCATTGCAAGCTTCAGTAGACAACCTCTTGATATTCCTAGCCTCGTCTCCAAGTCCACTGCCTTCGACGTCCGTATTTCTTCTATTGATCGTTTGCACCTGAACAGCATCGTCACTGGTTATGATCCCTGGGGCATTCTCCCTTGACTGAATGGAATCGTGTCTGTCTAAAATCCTTGTGATGTTCTTTTGTGGTTGAATAGCATTGACACTGGCTATGATCCTTGTGGTATTCTTGCATGGTTGTGTTGCATCGTCAGTTGCAATGACCCCTGTGTTATTCTTCCGTGATTCAACAGAATCGTCACTGACCATAACCCCTGTGACATTCTTCGGCGATTGAACAGTATCGTCGCCAGCAATGATCCCTGTAGCATTCTTCCTAGGGAAGCTGATTGGCCTGATTCTAGTCATGTGATCTCTTATGACGATAAATACCTTTCTTTGCATGAAAAATGTCAATGAACAAACACCATAAAATATAACAAAAATAACAACGAGATACCACGCCTGACTTTGCTCAACAACGTCACATTTCTCTGTCCCATTTCTCGTGAATTCTTTATATTGTACCTCGAATAATGCCAGCATTATTGTTGATGCCAGCCATGCAGCACCTACCATTCCAAAAACTGCGGTTTTATTCGCAATGGTATAATAATGCAACGGTCTGAATATGGCAGTCCAGCGCTCTGCTGAGACGGCAATTAAATTGAACAACGATGCATGCATCGTGAATACCTCACAGGACAATGCCATTTGGCATACTATCTCACTACCAGCCGAGAATGCCGATGCAATAGAAAATGGTATCCAGAATGCTCCAACTAATATATCAGCAACTGCTAGTCCAGCAAGTGGCACGTTTTTCAACTTTTGTAATTTCTTTGATCTGAGAATTGCCAACAAGACAATGAAGTTGGTAAAAATGACAAAAATCGAAACTGGAAGTGCTAAGTAGACTAGCATGCTTCTCTTGTAACTAGAAGTGAGGCTTACGATACATCTGCTTTAAAGGATTTCTGTTACCTCAGCTGTGAAGAAGTTCCACTTACTTCCCACTTCTGTGTTTTTGAATGTCTCGTCTTTCGTTTTGTACCTTCTTTGTTTAATTTGAAGCGTTTTAGGGGCAGTCCTGACAGCGTTCTTGATGCCTTTCTTGCAATGCTAGAAATGCCAGTCCTTGTATTCATATCAAAAGTCGATTAACACAATTTTTCCTTTAATTGGTATCTGGTAGTTGGTAGTGGTATTGGTAATGGTAATGGTAGTGGTTATGAGAATGGTAATGGTAGTGGTTATGAGAATGGTAATGGTAGTGGTATGATAATGGTAATGTTAATTGTCTGTAGCACCTTGTTTAGCTTCCGAAAGTATTTCTGTTCAATACCTTATCTAAGTTTCACAAAGTGCAGTGAACCTATCATACAAGAATTTGATACCTTGCCTTTAAGATATTGTCAGTCCAAGATATTTTCCATACATTGTCTGAATAGCTTATGTCTGTGGTTTTGCAGAAACTTTTTCTCTAATAACTTGTTTAATTTGCTTGACACGTTACCTGTCGATCATTGCCTGAGTTACACAAAGTTCCGATGCTGGCCTTTCTACACCAGAAATGCTTTAATGCCATTTCCATGATATATTGTGTAGTCTCCCCCAGTAGTTGCTCTCGCTACCTTCTTTTATTTGCTAGAATTTTCTTAGATTTCTCTTTTTCAAATCTCACTTGTTCAATAAAAATAGCTTTCTTTTAAGCTAATATTACAGGTCATCACATTTACCATGTTAAACATTCATTAATCGCTCCATTGTATGAAGATCATTTTTCTGGGTTTTTAATAATCAGACGTCGATGTTATACAGTGTTTTTATTTTAATGAGAGACTTTCAGCTGCTTGTTTTTCATTTTCAAACAGGGCTTGATAACGATGATGAATTTGGCAAGGCTTGCTTATTCTCTTTGCTAATAAAGATTCTGAAACTCTGCATTTTGGACTTCCCTTCTTTGAATTGAATCTTCATATATTGTTATCTTGATTTGAACAACTTCTTTTTCAATATTGCAGCAGTGCTTTATATCTATGGCGAATCTTCTTAAATTTCTTCCTCTGTTTTCTAATGAAGATACTTCATTTTGGACTTAATTATCCAGCCCTTCAGTGAACTGTATCCTCATATGAAAGCCTTTATCCTTAATCCTTGTCTTGGAACTTTTGTACTGCTGGACTTTTATAAGGTCTATTCAATACTGCAACAGAGGTTAATATCCACGACAAATCTTCAAAAATTTTCTTCCTCTATTTTCTAATGAAGATAATTCATTTTGGGCTTAATTATCCAGCCCTTCAGTGAATTGTATCGTCATGTGAAAGTCTTTATCCTTGTCTTGGAGCTTTACATCTTGGTCTTTTTCAATACTGCAGTAGAGCTTTTTATCCACGACAAATCTAAAACTTTCTTCCTCTATTTTCTAATGAAGGTACTTCATTCGGACTTAATTATTCAGCCCTTCTATGAATTATGTCGTAATAAAAAAATCTTCATCGCTGCTTTGGAACTTATGTTTTGCGTGACTTTTAGAAGGTGTTCCTCAATACCACAGAGATTTATATCCACGACAAATCTAAAACTTTCATGTTCTGTTTTCTAATAAAGATTTCTCAGTTCTTGACTAAATATTGCCGTTGTTTGAGCTTTCCTGTTTGTTGACATAAGAACATTCGTCGTGGGCCTATAGTTTGTTTCTTCTTGCATATGCAGATTGTATCTTCAGACAGTTCATAACCAACACGAATACGTATTTACCCAACGTGTCTCGTACTTCACACTGACGAAAAGCTTGCATAGCAACTGGTTTTCTCTTATCACTGAGAGCACTCTGTTTGATGTATCCGCCTGAGTCTTGTTACTTTAAATATCTGCTACGCTATCTCAATACTTTCCCTTGTTATCCAAATACATTAAGCATTACCTTACACTTCTATGTAATCCTCTTGCTAGTAGCCATAAGTTCACTGCCTCATAACTATTGCGAGATTAAGATCAGCAGATCGAAACGATTTGAAATGAAGTCTACATTTTTGCTTTTTCGCTAAATATATCCTCTGCGATACCACGTGACATCGCTAAGTCGAGAACCGCATTCGAAAACCTTGCGTCACTGTTTAAAAAGTCATGACTAAGCGGTGGCTAGCTAGACGCACTACACTGGCCAAAATTGCTCTAATGAGTTGAACTTAAAGCTAGAGGAACGTCAGATCTAAGCCGGTCGCCACAGTTCCTGAGTTTAAGTCGCTTTAAACTTTCTTCAAACCTTTTCCCCAAAACTCTTCTGCAACCTTTGCTTCATGGAGTTTTCTTCACAACTTTGCTTCAATAAGGTTTGAATTCATTTTAGCTCTAAATCTGAGCTAGGCAGTCTTGCGTATTCAACTGAAACCTTCGTAGCGAGTTCAAATGAAACACTCCTTCGATCGGCTTCTTTTTGTGTGTTATTTCTATAGAGCTCTTTAACGAAGGGTGTTATTGTTATCATTGTTGCTGTTTGGTATTGAAAAACACATCAGCTCGGCTCATATTTACAAGGTGAATTATAATTATTTAACTGCAGTAACGCATCAATAATGGATTCTCTGACTAAATAAACAAAGCATCATCATCATAATCAACATAAACATCATTTTTAGTGCAATATACCCATCTAATTGAGCCACTATTTACACAACATTTCTCTTACTTGTAAGAAAATGCTTGCCTAAACACTGTTTTTACATCAGTTCTGTAGTTTGAATACCCTTAAAATCGTTCCGCCAATTCTGCGCAGAGTAAGCGTAAGCCCAACCTAGCAGACGTTACATAGTCAAGCATTCAATTGAATTGTAATGGCTTCATATTATGAAGTATTGAAGTGAATTGCTTTAGTTAAATGGTGTCCGGGCTATTCGACCATGATGCACTTGGTTCCATACATCCGACTTGCTTTTCCTTTGGTATGATTTCTCCATTGTGTCGAAGTTTCTTCAAATCCTAATGTTTAATGTGCTGAAATAATAAAAGAGGCTTATCTTCAGCTGCCGAATGTTTAACTTCAAATACAGCTATATAAAAAGTATCTACAAAGTTGACTTTCTAAATCGTTTTTCAAGTACATTCGTAACAGTTTTATTGTAATAAATCCCTGTTCAAATGCCTATGTAGTTTCATTCAACGTCAGTACTGGGCTTAAATCAATAATATTGGAATACTTAGTTGAACACAACAACTGTCGTGTCGGGTCGAGGAGTCTGAATTTCCGCCAGAGCCCTTTCGTATTGGCAACTGCCTACAGGCTACTCGGCTATCTATAATTTAGAGGTCGTTATATGAGAATCTAGGGTGTTCGTTCTAGAAAACAAGTCTTGTAACACTGGCAGTAGGTCCATATTCCTTCTATAGCTTCCATAATCACCGACCTGCATAAGAAGTAAAGACTGCTTGATTGCTGACTATTCTTCCATTTTACAGATCTTCAGCTAAAGATTTTCTTGACCTAAAGCTATAAAATTGCACGAAGATCCTGTGTGGAACTTACACACACTGATGCAAATTCAAATGTGCCCTTTGTTTTCCTCTCAAACCGTTTCTGTAAAATAGAATTCATCTCAAGAGATGGTACAACACACTTACTAGAGAAAGTGTGGTGCTTTCGCAAGGATTTGTTCAAACTCGTAGAAGTTAAGTGCTTCATCGCCATCGAAATCTGATTCTTGTAAAACCTAAGAGAAAGACAACATTCGTCAAGATTTGAGCCCCTTCTACTCGAACCTCTTGAAGTCCAGAAATCAGATTGCTTATCAATGTATTTTAGATTTTTGCAGGGGTGAAATTTGTTCTACCTTACCTGATCGATGAACTCTTTCTTTTCTTCCTCTGTCAATGAACCATCTGTAATTCTTTCTAAAACCATTGTCAAATCTTCTCTTCCTAATTTACAATCCTCATCGAAATCTGGTAGAAAACGAGACAGTTCTTCATTCAAAGTATGGGAACACCACAGACTTTGTTTAGAAATTCTGAAAGGCTTCGCACTAGCTCCTATGTTATTTAGGTGCATTAACGTTTTGCAGTAACTATACCCAGTAACATCTGTGTAACGCCAAACTGAAGTGAGGTAAAGTTTGTATCTCTTAAGTTGTTTGATTGTTTGTTTGTTTGCCTGGTTAAATGTTCGATTGTTTGATTTATTGTTTGTTTCTTTGTTTATTTGTTTGTTTGTTAGATTGTTTGATTGTTTGTTTGTTTGTTTGTTTATTTGTTTGATTGTTTCCGTGTTTGATTATTTGTTTGTTTATTTGTTGGATTCTTTGATTGTCTGTTTCTTTGAGTTTTGTTTCGTGGTTTGTTTTATTTGTTACCTTGTTTGTTCGTTCGTTTGTTTGTTTGTTTGTTTATTTATTTGATTGTTTCCTTGTTTGTTTATTTCCTTGTTTGCTGGTTCGGTTTAATTGATTGTTTGTTTGTTTGTTTGTTTGTCTGTTTGTTTGAATGTTTGCTTTATGGTTTGTTTATTTGTTTCCTTGTTTGTTTGTTTGTTTTTGATTTCAAACTCCTTTATTTTCAATGCTTATTTAATCGATATAGCTACAGTCTTTTAACAAGTTTCTTCCTTCTCTTAAACAACAACATACTCATAATCGTTTGTCTGAATTCCGTCATTCTCCACGCGTATATCAAAGCATTAACTCCAGAATTCGCCCATGCTACCACCACAGATATCGAGTATGCTATTGAGCATCTATGACAGTAGCCTAAACTTGACAGCAGGTCGATTGTTGTTTTAGGAGCCCACATGATTATAAAAGCTAAACACACAATATTTGTAGCAACTGCTCGAGTGAAACCACTTTTCTGCTGTCTGTTTATATAGTTGACAACTCTTGTTATTGATTTCCGCGATTTTCTGCGTAACCTCACGTCTAGCCTTTCAATACCGCAGGGTCTATTCAGCTCTATACTACTGGGAGTGTTCATGTTTGCATTGCGAAGACATGGCTTTTAGAAATTTCTTTGTTGAATTCTTCTTTTCTGGAAAATTCCACAGTTCTTCCTTCTCTTGGAGATTCTGTTACCGTCACCTTTCTTTCCGCCGAAGCCTCACTTTGCTTACATTTTACCGTGTTCCTCCCTCCTTTCCAAAAATGTCTATGTTTCAGACTTTTATCAGCATGATTTACCATCAATGCTCTCTCCTTTCTACATCTGAGTACTGCCCGGTCTTAGGACTCTTCATATTTTCAACTCTTTCACCCGCTTTTCTAGTACTATTTTCACAGTATCTGCTATCATCGTTGTTATCTGGTCCCACAAACCGTGTTATGTTATCAATATCATTCTCGATGAATTCTCGACGATCTATCACACTTTCCCTTATAACTTCTCTACCATTCTCAGTACTCACTCTTGAACCAGGATAACAGTCTTCATTTTTATCCAAAATGTTTCTTAATCTCTTCCCACTCGAAATCATCGATTTTGCCAATTCCACATTTTCTAATTTCATTGAACTTGTCTTATCCCTTCGTAATCCGAAATCACTGTTTCCTTTTGCATCATTGATCCATCGTGCGTTTGACTGGTTAGAAGCATCAGATCTTAAATCCTTAACTTCTATCAGACTTTCAGAAACCGGTTTGGTTGTTGGTTTGATGACAAAATGATGTGGTGAAATTGTGTCTCCATTTGCGTGCTTCTGGCTGAAACAATTGTTTGCAGTGTTGAATTGGAATGTTTCTGTTCCGTTAATAAAAGATGAATCGTTCGTTGATGGGATCTGCATATTTAATGCTTCTTGACCTGGTAATTTGTCTCCATCACCCTCAATTCCTACTGGTGCATAATCTACTTCATTGCAAGCTTCAGTAAACAACCTCTTGCTATTCTTAGCCTCGTCTCCAAGACCTCTGCCTTCGACGTCCATATTTCTTTTATTGATTGTCCGCACCTGAACAGCATTGTCACTGGTTATGATCCTTGGTGCATTCTCCCTCGATTCAATAGAATCGTCTCTGTCTAAAATCCTTGTGATGTTCTTTTGTGATTGAATAGCATTGACACTGGCTATGATCCTTGTGGTATTCTTGCATGATTGTGTTGCATCGTCAGTTGCAATGACCCCTGGGGTATTCTTCCGTGATTCAACAGAATCGTCACTGACCATAATCCCTGTGACATTCTTCGGTGATTGAACAGTATTATCGCCAGCAATGGTCCCTGTGGCATTCTTCCCAGAGAAGCTGATTGGCCTGATTCTAGTCATGTGATCTCTTATGACGATAAATACCTTTCTTTGCATGAAAATGTCAATGAACAAACACCATAAAATATAACAAAATAACAACGAGATACCACGCCTGACTTTGCTCAACAACGTCACATTTCTGTGTCCCATTTCTCGTGAATTCTTTATATTGTACCTCGAATAATACCAGCATTATTGTTGATGCCAACCAGGCAGCACCTACCATTCCAAAAACTGCGGTTTTGTTCGCAATGGTATAATAATGCAACGGTCTGAATATGGCAGTCCAACGCTCTGCTGAGACGGCAATTAAATTGAACAACGATGCATGCATCGTGAATACCTCACAGGACAATGCCATTTGGCATACTATCTCACTACCAGCCGAGAATGCCGATGCAATTGAACATGGTATCCAGAATGCTCCAACTAGTATATCAGCAACTGCTAATCCAGCCAGTGGCACGTTTTTCAACTTTTGTAATTTCTTTGATCTTAGAATTGCCAACAAGACAATAAAGTTGGTAAAATGACAAAATTGATACTGGAATTGCTAAGTAGATTAGCATGTTTTTCCTCTGTTAACAAGAAGTATAGCTTTCGATATATCTGTATTAAAGGATTTCTGTTACCTCAGCTGTGAAGCAGTTCCAGTTTTAACTTCTCGCTTCTTCTGTTTTTGAATGTCTTGTCTTTCGTTTTGTACCTTCTTTGATTGATTTGAAGCATTTTAGTGTTAGTCCTGACAGCATTCTTGATGCCTTTTCTAACTATACTAGAAGTGTCAATGCACTTAGTTCAGCTTGCTTGAAACATTGCCGTTTAATAACTTGTCTGTATTACACAAGGTTCTATGAACCTATCATACCAGAGTTTGATACCTTGCCTTTAGAATATTTTCAGTCCAGGATATTTCCCATATCTTCTATTCAAAAGCTTATGTCTGTGGTTTTGCAGAATCTTTCTCTCTAATATCTTGTTTAATTTGCTTAAAACATTGCCTGTTGATCGTTGCCTGACTTACGGTTTGAAGATTTTAAGTCTCTCTGAGGCAAAGGTTTGAAGACAGCTGAAAAATTCTGAAAAATTACGATGTTCCGGATTTGTCCTGTCGAAACTAGAATGTTCTTCACGCCTTTTCCTTTATATCATGTGTAGTCTCCCCAGTAGTTGTCTCGCTACCTTCTTTGATTTGCTAAAATTTTCATAGATTTCTCTTTTCAAATCTCACTTGTTCAATAAAATAGCTTTCTTTTAAGTTAACATTGCAGGTCATCAAATTTACAATGTTAAACATTCATTAATCACTCCATTGTGTGAAGATCATTTTCTGGGTTTTAATAATCAGACGTCGATGTTATACAGTGTTTTTATTTTAATGAGAGACTTTCAGCTGCTTGTTTTTCATTTTCAAACAGGGCTTGATAACGATGATGAATTTGGTAAAGCTTTCCATTCTCTTTGCTAATAAAGATTCTGAAACTCTGCATTTTGGACTTCCTTCTTTGAATTGAATCTTCATATATTGTTATCTTGATTTGAACAACTTCTTTTCAATATTGCAGCAGTGCTTTATATCTATGGCGAATCTTCTTAAATTTCTTCCTCTGTTTTCTAATGAAGATACTTCATTTTGGACTTAATTATCCAGCCCTTCAGTGAACTGTATCCTCATATGAAAGCCTTTATCCTTAATCCTTGTCTTGGAACTTTTGTACTGCTTGACTTTTACAATGTCTATTCAATACTGCAACAGAGGTTTATATCCACGACAAATCTTCAAAACTTTCTTCCTCTATTTTCTAATGAAGATAATTCATTTTGGACTAATTATCCAGCCCTTCAGTGAATTGTATCGTCATGTGAAAGTCTTTATCCTTGTCTTGGAGCTTTACATCTTGGTCTTTTCAATACTGCAGTAGAGCTTTTATCCACGACAAATCTAAAACTTTCTTCCTCTATTTTCTAATGAAGGTACTTCATTCGGTAATTATTCAGCCCTTCTATGAATTATGTCGTAATAAAAAATCTTCATCGCTGCTTTGGAACTTATGTTTTGCGTGACTTTTAGAAGGTCTTCCTCAATACCACAGAGATTTATATCCACACAAATCTAAAACTTTCATGTTCTGTTTTCTAATAAAGATTTCTCAGTTCTTGACTAAATATTGCCGTTGTTTGAGCTTTCCTGTTTGTTGACATAAGAACATTCGTCGTGGGCCTATAGTTTGTTTCTTCTTGCATATGCAGATTGTATCTTCAGACAGTTCATAACCAACACGAATACGTATTTACCCAACGTGTCTCGTACTTCACACTGACGAAAAGCTTGTATAGCAACTGGTTTTCTCTTATCACTGAAAGTAATCTGTTTGATGTATCCGCCTGAGTCTTATTTCTTCAAATATCTGCAACGCTATCTCAATACTTTCCCTTGTTATCCAAATACATTAAGCATTTCATTAAACTTCTATGTATCCTCTTGCTAGTAGCTATAAGTTCACTGCCTCAAAACTAATGCGAGATTAAGATCAGCAGATCGAAACGATTTGAAATGAAGTCTACATTTTGCTTTTTCGCTAAATATATCCTCTGCGATACCACGTGACATCGCTAAGTCGAGAACCGCATTCGAAAACCTTGCGTCACTGTTTAAAAGTCATGACTAAGCGGTGGCTAGCTTCACGCACCACATTGACCAAAATTGGTCTAATGAGTTGAACTTAAAGCTAGAGGAACGTCAGATCTAAGCCGGTCGCCACAGTTCCTGAGTTTAAGTCGCTTTAAACTTTCTTCAAACCTTTTCCCAAAACTCTTCTGCAACCTTTGCTTCATGGAGTTTTCTTCACAACTTTGCTTCAATAAGGTTTGAATTCATTTTAGCTCTAAATCTGAGCTAGGCAATCTTGCGTATTCAACTGAAACCTTCGTAGCGAGTTCAAATGAAACACTCCTTCGATCGGCTTCTTTTGTGTGTTATTTCTACAGAGCTCTTTAACGAAGGATGTTATTGTTATCATTGTTGCTGTTTGGTATTGAAAAACACATCAGCTCGGCTCATATTTACAAGGTGAATTATAATTATTTAACTGCAGTAACGCATCAATAATGGATTCTCTGACTAAATAAACAAAGCATCATCATCATAATCAACATAAACATCATTTTAGTGCAATATACCCATCTAATTGAGCCACTATTTACACAACATTTCTCTTACTTGTAAGAAAATGCTTGCCTAAACACTGTTTTTACATCAGTTCTGCAGTTTGAATACCCTTTTAATCATCCGCCAATTCTGCGTATAGCAAGCCCAATCTTACATAGCCAAGCATTCAATTGAATTGTAATGGCTTCATATTATGAAGTATTGAAGTGAATTGCTTTAATTAAATGGTGTCCGGGCTATTCGACCATGATGCACTTGGTTCCATACATCCGACTTGCTTTTCCTTTGGTATGATTTCTCCATTGTGTCGAAGTTTCTTCAAATCCTAATGTTTAATGTGCTGAAATAATAAAAGAGGCTTATCTTCAGCTGCCGAATGTTTAACTTCAAATACAGCTATATAAAAAGTATCTACAAAGTTGACTTTCTAAATCGTTTTTCAAGTACATTCGTAACAGTTTTATTGTAATAAATCCCTGTTCAAATGCCTATGTAGTTTCAGTTGACGTCAGTACTGGACTTAAATCAATAATATTATAATACTTAGTTAAACCCAACTGAGGTGGTGGGTCGTGATATTGAGGACACGAGTCTGAATCTCCACCGGAGCCCTTTCTAATTGGCGCCTAAAGGCTACTCAGCTGTCCATAATTTAGAGGTCGTTAGGATCTAGGGTGTTCGTTCTAGAAAACAAGTCTGGTAACACTGGCAGTAGGTCCATATTCCTTCTATAGCTTCCATAATCACCGACCTGCATAACAAGTAAAGACTGCTTGATTGCTGACTATTCTTCCATTTTACAGATCTTCAGCTAAAGATTTTCTTGACCTAAAGCTAAAAAATTGCACGAAGATCCTATGTGGAACTTACACGCACTGATGCAAATTCAAATGTGCCCTTTGTTTTCCTCTCAAACCGTTTCTGTAAAATAGAATTCATCTCAAGAGATGGTACGACACACTTACTAAAGAAAGTGTGGTGCTTTCGCAAGGATTTGTTCAAACTCGTAAAAGTTTAGTGCTTCATCGCCATCGAAATCTGATTCTTGTAAAACCTAAGAGAAAGACAACATTCGTCAAGATTTGAGCCCCTTCTACTCGACCCCCTTAAAATCCAGAAATGAGATTGCTAATCAATGTAATTTAGATTTTTGCAGGGGTGAAATGTATTCTTCCTTACCTGATCTATAAACTCTCTGTTTTCTTCCTCTGTTAATGAACCATCGGTAATTCTTTCTAGAACCATTGTCAAATCTTCTCTTCCTAATTTGCAATCTTCGTCGAAATCTGATAGAAAACGAGACAGTTCTTCATTCAAAGTATGGGAACACCACAGACTTTGTTTAGAAATTCTGAAAGGCTTCTGCACTAGCTCCTATGCTATTTAGGTGCATTAACGTTTTGCAGTAACTATACCCAGTAACATCTGTGTAACGCCAAACTGAAGTGAGGTAAAGTTTGTATCTCTTAAGTTGTTTGATTGTTTGTTTGTTTGCCTGGTTAAATGTTCGATTGTTTGATTTATTGTTTGTTTCTTTGTTTATTTGTTTGTTTGTTAGATTGTTTGATTGTTTGTTTGTTTGTTTGTTTATTTGTTTGATTGTTTCCGTGTTTGATTATTTGTTTGTTTATTTGTTGGATTCTTTGATTGTCTGTTTCTTTGAGTTTTTGTTTCGTGGTTTGTTTTATTTGTTACCTTGTTTGTTCGTTCGTTTGTTTGTTTGTTTGTTTATTTATTTGATTGTTTCCTTGTTTGTTTATTTCCTTGTTTGCTGGTTCGGTTTAATTGATTGTTTGTTTGTTTGTTTGTTTGTCTGTTTGTTTGAATGTTTGCTTTATGGTTTGTTTATTTGTTTCCTTGTTTGTTTGTTTGTTTTTGATCAAACACTATCCTCTAAACATAATCTACTGTAACATACCATATATTTGAAATAAATAGGCAATCTTCACTCCATTTGGTGTCTGCAAATGAAATGACAAAGCATATATCCGTTAACAATATTGATTTAATAAGAGATCGAGAAGGACGACGGAATGAAATTTTCAAATGTTTTGATGAGTTTGGTGTGGGTGAAGCACGAAAACTCTTTAATGCTGGCTTACCTGGACATTGAAAACTGAATGCAAGTCGAGGAAATCATCGAAATTGAGATTGCCGCTGCCATCTTTAGAGAATACTTTGTAAATGCGTGTACTGAAGGGATTTTCCTAGAAGAATAGGAGATCTGAACCAGGAGTAACGTCCTAATTGTTTACAGAAATGGTTGTACCAAGAAATGGTTGTACACAAGGCAGTCAACATGACCATGCAGTATCAAAAATGCTCATTTATGTTTATATCCAAGTATTCCATTTACCTTCAGTTCTTTCATTTCATTCAAGTCCTGTAATTTCATGTGGAAATTTGGTGAATAAACACTAGGAGCTTTTGCTTGATTCAGGGCACGAAACTTAGTATAAATCCTACGATTTAAGAAAAAATGTGCATAGAAAGACGACGATGGAGATTTAATCGTAATACGACTATGTCGATAGTGGTGATAGTGATTATGGTGGTGATACTGACGATGATGATGATGATGATGGTAATTATGATGACGGTGATGGTGATTATGATGATGGTGATGATGATGATGATGATGCTGGTAATTATGATGACGGTGATTGTGATGATGATGATGTTGATGGGGGTGGTTGTTGTGGTGGTGTTGATGATGATTATGATTATGATGGTGCTGATGATGGTGATCGTGATGATGATAATATTGTTGATGATGATGATGCTGGTAATTTTGATTATGATGGTAGTGGTGATGATGATGATGATCGTGATGGTAATGATGATTATGGTGATGGTGATGATGATGCTGATGTTTTCTGAAGGCAATGATGATGATTATGATGACCGTTCTGAGTCAGCCACCTGTCAGATCAACATCTCTTATCTAAACTCTCGTTACCCTGACAACGCTGTTTAAAAATAAGGTACAAAACCATCCTGCTTCAAGTAAACTTCAAAAGCCTCTCTCTACCCCGTCTCCACATCAAATGCAACTTCTGTCGCTGTTTCGGAGTTTGGCATCAAAATCTGTACCCATCCCTTGTGAAAAATTGTGAATTAGTTTCAGTGTCTTGAACCTGACTTACCTGACTATGTCATTTTTCGAAAAGAATGTGCATTCCTATAGAATGAAAGGAAGCATAAATTTCTACAGCAAATGCAAACGTCTAAGACGTAGATTGCATAAGGTAATACGACTGTAAAAGGGATACGAGGTTTGCAATTTTAGAAGATAGCATAGTGCTTTCTAGAATGAGAAAGATTTTTTAAGTTTTCCACGTTTCTCGTTTGCTTAGTAATCACTTAGTCCAAGTATTGATGAGATTTGCAGACGTTTATCGCTCTTTTCCGCGCTCGTTCGGACTTGATCTAACGTTATTTGATTCCAATAATGTTTTATCATTTCATTCAATAATTTTTAACATTAAATAAACTTTTTACCTCATGATAATGTTTAAGTTGCTGCTCGCTAAAATAAGTTTGTGAATTTCCCATCCTAAATTCTTCAAAACATAACACGATTAAATATTTATAAATCTCTTCTGCTGTCGACCTTCTAATACATCATTGCCATTAATCATTTATTACCCCCGTGTTCTTTCGATTTTATTACTATGAAGTTTAGTAGTATCACTATTTTAGACGGTCGTCTCGCAATGGATGTAATGCATAAGCGATGCAAATGCATTTATGGACTTTATTTAATTTTTCAAGTACAGTACAGTATGTTAAAACAAACCAGAATAAACTAATTTGCTAAGTGTTGCAAGAAAATTTGCTTGCTTTTAGAGGTTGTTTCTGAGACTTAACGCATTTCTCCATGGTTGGTAATTAGGTCCACGGGTCCATATTAGTTCTTCCCCCTGTTTGTTCTTAGGTCCTTGTGCTGAATTTTTCCAGCTAGCTTTCGCATAATTCATATGAAAGAACGTAGAAATTCCTATTATCTAACTTGTTGTGATTTGGAATTAGCAACTTCTATAGTTGAAATATTTATAAATTCATAAAAACAAAATATGTTTGAAAAGCTTGTAAACTTTCATGATAAACATTAGCTGCAAAATGTAAATTGAACTGAATTGAAGCCAATGAACCAATCAGCGCTTGCCAACAACCTCGTTTCCCGTTTCCTGTTGTCGAAATGCAAACGTGGTTCCTCGAATATCTCTTCTCATATTCTGAACAAAGAAAGAAGTAGTGGGGGCAAGTTTTTCATCAAAATGTGGCTCTCTTCTTTTCTCACAGCGACAATTTTGTCCCTGGCTGTAGCTAGCGATGTCATTGAACTCACAGACTCAAATTTTGAAAGTAAAACGAAGTCCGAGGATATGATGCTTATAGAGTTTTTTGCACCATGGTAAGTTTAGGCCTTAGGCCCATTATTTTGTGTTTTGCTTCTTGTCTTGAACTTCATGAACTGTTGTGGTATGAGCCTAAAACAAACACCTACAGCTACCGTACAGACTAACTTCTTATTGCTGTTAAATGCCGTTTTTCTATTTATTTTTGAAGGTGTGGACATTGCAAAAGACTTGCCCCAGAATACGAAGAAGCAGCAACAAAATTGTTGAAGAATGACCCTCCAGTGCCTTTGGCTAAGGTAAATATGAACCCGCTGTCCGCTCACCCATGGTGCATTCCATCATGTACCCTCGTAAAAATAAAAGAACAGAACAATAGAAAGAACAAAAGATAATTCCAGGCAGAGGATCACCAGGGTGAAATACAGTGCATGGAGGAATGCAGCATGGGTAGCTCACTTAAATAAGGAGCAATCAACTTTTGATTTTCATATTTTTGACAACATTTGGGCTATTTAGATCAGTATCCCCACCCCTCCCCCTAAAAGATCTTCTGCATAATGCCTCTGACCAGCCTAGAATAGGCTACACAAATGCCAGGGTTTTTTTTATGTACTTAGGCCTGAAGATCTTTGGCGTACAACTTGCCTTTGAACAATAAAACATATTGTTTTTTCTGTTTATATGACAAAATCTTTGGCTTGGACTTAACATGGAATGCACCCTTGCACAAAAGGCATTTCACTGCTCAAAAGATGTATGGTACAAGATCCCGTTTGAAACAAGAGGATTTTTAAGAGATTTCGAAGAATGTACCAATTCCAAATGGCCTCCCACAGGCCTCCAGATAAAAGCCAAATGCCATTTGCAGAAGTGCTTTTTCCCTTGCATTAAACAAAACATACAGTTGCTGTCAATGTAGAAGGAAAATATTGTGAATTCTGACCAGTGGTGTGATTGGCTGGCTTAAGGAGTGACAAGGACCATCTTCTAATAACGATTTTGCAGTTAGCTTTCATTCTGACTGGTGGCTTGACCCTAATCAAATTGATACAACTGAATTTGAACACCTGGTCATTAAGAACAATTAGAAAAAACATTAACCTGTCAGCTGCATAGAATATAAAAGCAGGGATTGTTCAAATTAGCAAATTAGCAAACAAACTGAGAGAGTTTTTATTAAGGCAAGTCAAGTGAGATTTGAGATATTGCTGATTCAGACCTGTAACTTGTGTCCATAGCATACTCTTCTAGATCAAAGCATATGGATACTCATTTATCAGTGGGTATCAGTCATGAGTAGTTTCTTATCAATTATCAATAGTTTCTTGCAGAAAGTAATCCTGAATGAGACTGGAACCTATGATCTTGAAGTCCTGAGCCAAATTTTCTTGTACTCTGGCAACACCCCCTTTAGGGGGGGGGGGTGACCTACACTTTCTGTCCAAGAATGACATTCTAAATCAAAGTTCTTTGAGATTTACTTGTAAACCTCTGAAAGCTTGAAATTTGACAGTGTATGCAAAAATTGGTGATCCTGTCAGATATTTGAAATCACTCCCTTGCAGTTCCAAATCAGATCCATTGTGCTTTTTACCCCCTCTTCTGCACGGTGAAAAGCTATTGAAGCAAGATCCATGTGGGACAAATGTAAACATCAAGATCCATGTTCCAACTGAGATGCATGTTCCCCATCTGCAAGAACTCTGGAGTATAGGGTGTGTTGCAACTTAAAATTAGGGGGTGTAGCTGTGACTCAGCAGAGCTTCTTTTGCATAACCAAGGATAAGCTAAGAGTAAGGTTTTAAAGGCTCTTGATTTTGGTAGATTATTTAATATACTTAGAAGCCCATCTCATTTCTCTTTGCAGGTTGATTGTACTGAGGGTGGAAAAGATTCATGCTCTAAATATGGTGTCTCGGGGTACCCAACTTTGAAAATATTTAGAAATGGACAAGTTTCAAAGGATTATGATGGACCAAGACAAGCAAGTATGTGCAATTATAATTTATCAAATTTTTATCGTTGATAACGTTTTCTTTGCCTGCACACACTTCTCCAGAGCAGTACCATCGACAGGGGGGTCCAGTGGGGTCAGAGGTTGGGGGCCCAAGTTGTAGTGGGGCCCACAAAAATTGGAATTCTCTAGTGCTTTCCCCTATAAAAGCTCCAAAAGGCATCGGTATGATTACATTACCCCAGGGCCTGCTCTGTCTCTCGACAGCCCTGCTCCTGAGTATATATTGTTTCGAGCAACATCCTAAGCCAGGCTTATGCACACTGCACACTTATGATGCAATAAAACTGAAGCCAACTAGTTGTAACCATTAACTTATGTCAACATGTCATCAACTAGTCAGAACTGATAGGATACAGTCATCAGACATTCAAGTTGACTGCAACTAAAAGGAATCAGTTGGCAACTAATAGGGGAAGAAGAATATGACCAAATTTCTGGAACTCTGCCCTGACTAGTTGTTGCCAAAAAAGAATTTAGTTGCCACGAAAAGTGTTTCTTTTTATATCTCTTTGTGTTTTTTCCACGTTTTGGGGTTGTCAATCCATGGAACTGTGCTAACTCTGTACACGTTTCTATTGGTTGATCTCTTCAATGAATTCATTTGAGTTCTTTATTATTTTTCAAGGTGGCATTGTAAGCTATATGAAGAAGCAGGCAGGTCCTTCTTCAAAGGAATACACTTCTTTGGAGAAATTGCAAAAAAGATTAGCTGATGCAGATGAAAATCTCATTGTTGGTAAATATTAGCTTTTATTGTATCTCAGTGGGTGGTGTGTAGGTTTTTATTTATGACTGCGACACGCTCCCTTCAGCATACAGTGTTATTACTTATGACTTGACTTTGACACGCTCCCTTCCGCATACTGCGTTATTATTTATGACTGTGACACGCTCCCTTCAGCATACAGTGTTATTACTTATGACTTGACTTTGACACGCTCCCTTCAGCATACTGCGTTATTATTTATGACTGTGACACGCTCCCTTCAGCATACAGTGTTATTACTTATGACTTGACTTTGACACGCTCCCTTCAGCATACTGCGTTATTATTTATGACTGTGACACGCTCCCTTCGGCGTACAATGTTTTTATTTATGACTGTGACACGCTCCCTTCAGCGTACAGTGTTTTTATTTATGACTGTGACACGCTCCCTTCAGCGTACAGTGTTTTTATTTATGACTGTGACACGCTCCCTTCAGCGTACAGTGTTTTTATTTATGACTGTGACACGCTCCCTTCAGCGTACAGTGTTTTTATTTATGACTGTGACACGCTCCCTTCAGCGTACAGTGTTTTTATTTATGACTGTGACACGCTCCTCTCAGCGTACAGTGTTTTTATTTATGACTGTGACACGCTCCCTTGGCGTACAGTGTTTTTATTTATGACTGTGACACGCTCCCTTCAGCGTACAGTGTTTTTATTTATGACTGTGACACGCTCCCTTCAGCGTACAGTGTTTTTATTTATGACTGTGACACGCTCCCTTCAGCGTACAGTGTTTTTATTTATGACTGTGACACGCTCCCTTCAGCGTACAGTGTTTTTATTTATGACTGTGACACGCTCCCTTCAGCGTACAGTGTTTTTATTTATGACTATGACACGCTCCCTTCAGCGTACAGTGTTTTTAAGACTATGACACGCTCCCTTCAGCGTACAGTGTTTTTATTTATGACTGTGACACGCTCCCTTCAGCGTACAGTGTTTTTAAGACTATGACACGCTCCCTTCAGCGTACAGTGTTTTTATTTATGACTATGACACGCTCCCTTCAGCGTACAGTGTTTTTAAGACTATGACACGCTCCCTTCAGCGTACAGTGTTTTTATTTATGACTGTGACACGCTCCCTTCAGCGTACAGTGTTTTTAAGACTATGACACACTCCCTTCAGCGTACAGTGTTTTTATTTATGACTGTGACACGCTCCCTTCAGCCAGGGCATCTTTTAAGGATTTGCGACTGGTGGGGCAAAATTCCAAGGGGCCCGGGTCCTATGAATATGTGGCTGCATGGAACGAGCACTAACCAGTTGACACATCCTTTCTACCTCTACATTGGCTTAGAATGCTTTTTTGCATGCAAAGAACCATTGATGATATTGTATCTTACAGCTGACACCCAGCTGACACAGCTCTGTCCGAGGTCTTTGCTAAAGCAGCTCAACTGCAAATTTTTATAGTGGACAGCCAAATCACCGAAAAGCAATTATTCTAGAACGTGGAAGGCTCCTTGAAGATACTTTTCAAAATAATTTTTTGAAACTCAAGCCTCTAGATTGGCTTAAATTGGCCATTTTCGAATAAATCATCCATGAGGGATAATGCAGTAGGGAAGGGAGATTTAAAAACTTGGTTCTTTGGAAATGAGACCTTTTAACTAAAATACAGAACACAGTAGTTATTCCTTTTACCAAAAAAGAATATAGTTTTGCAAAGACCTAACCAAACAGGGGCCCATCACTGGTGGGGCAAAACCAGGTTCTCGCAGAGGAGTACTGGGGCAGTCAAAGGGGCCTGGTGGGGCAATTGCGTACGGTGTTATTATTTATGACTGCGACACCCTCCCTTCTGTGTACAGTGTTTTTATTTATGACTCTGACACGCTCCCTTCAGTGTACAGTGTTTTTATTTATGACTGTGACACGCTCCCTTCAGCGTACAGTGTTTTATTTATGACTGTGACACGCTCCCTTCAGCGTACGGTGTTTTTATTCATTACTGTGACATGCTCCCTTCAGCGTACAGTGCTTTTATTTATAACTCTGACATGCTTTGATAGTGTTGAAGAAGAATCTCATGAAAATGATGATGATTTTGGTTATGATGATTTATGATTATTGTGATTATGATGATCATGCTTAATCTGATAATGATGATGATGATTATTATTTTTTTTATTGTCTTATTTAAGGTTTTTTCACTGAGAAGGACAATGACCTCCACAAGAAATTTACAAAGGCAACTGACAACAAGAGAAATGATTTTGATTTTGCTCATTCTTTTGCTCCTGAAATTCTCCAGCATTTCAAACATGAAAATGCAATCGTTTTGTTCAGACCTTCACATTTACATGCTAAGTTTGAAGAGCCATCTGTTGCCATGTCTAATGTTGATGAAAACGTTTACAATATTGAAAGATTTATTGATGAAAACCAGTAAGTAGATTGTTGATCAATTTTAACATTTGTATTCGCAAGTATTTTTTTAAACCCTCCCCCTTTTCTTCCTCTCATCTCTAGTTACCCATTTGAGCCGTTTTTGAGTCAGTCCTCTGTTTTTTGTAAAACTTAAGCATCTTATTTCGAAATTGTCTCTCTGTTTTGTCTGCTCTGCCAAGCTGATTATCATCCAAATGCCTTTTTGTTACCTTCTTAGTCCCATCTCTCAATAACTTGGTCCCTTGTGTTGTGCAAAGTCCCTAAACCCCATTAAATGGTTTTTCTTAGAGACCCTTTCTTTTCTTCTCCTTATGGTCAATCCTTACCTTTCTGCTTATCTTAGACCCCTTTCTATAAGTTGAGTTTGATCTTCCAGGGGTACGGGAAGCGGGGCAGCAGGCAGTTGGGGCATAAGCAGCAAATTCAGTGTAAAACAATACGAAATCTAAGAGTTTTGCATTTTAATGATGGCAAGGGGGTCAGTCCATCCTCCTACCCCTTGTATTCCAGCACACCTTTTTTGTTATGGTATTCTGTCTTTCAGCGTCTCACCTTTTTTCCCCTCCGAGGAAAATGTTCTGGAGCACATCTTGATCGTTCCTCTATTTTGTGAGTTTTTCTCTCTGTAAAGGTTTGGTCTTGTTGGTGAAATGAAACCTGACAATGAAGAAAAGTTCAGCAAACCTGTTATCATTGCATACTACAACATTGACTGGCAAAGAAACAAGAAAGGTAAAATAAGCTTATAGAAATAAATATTTCGTTGTTTTTCTATGTGAAATTGGTCTTTAATGGACAAATGCAAAAGAGAAGTTCAATCCTAGACAAAACGTTAGGAGATTAGGGGTATGGTTAAGGTTATGGTTAGTGCTAGGGTTAGCGTTAGGGTAAGGATTTAATCTGCATTAATTGCTTAGGCAAGGAGGAAAATACTCCAACAACTGCCTAGAATTTTGTAGATTTTGTTGTCAAGATTCAACTTCACAATATTTGTATTTATTTATAAGTGATGTATATGTACTTTGAACTCTGGATCTGGAAAGTTTACAGCGGAACTGGCAATTTAAAACTGGCAAACTAGCAAGCCCCATTAAATAGCATAGCCAGCAGATAAACTGTGCCTGTTTTGACTTATTTTTGCTCTGTAAACTGCCTCCCTTGCACCTTCTCAAAATGTGTCAAATATTATAAAAACTTATTTTTCTCAAGGTTCTAGATATTGGAGAAACAGAGTAGCAAGGGTTGCAAAGAAGTTCAAGGACCAGAGTGTAACATTTGCAATTGCAAACAAGGGAATATACTCGAGAAATATTGACGACTGGAAATTAGATGCTAAACAAGATGTACTAGTTGCTGCAAAGAATCAAAAAGGAGAAGTATTCCTCATGCAGGATATGGAATTCAGGTTAGTAATTTAAATTTAAACTAACCAAAACAAGTTTGGAAAGCCCTGACTACACGTGCGATTTTCCACCAGTTATGGCGACGCAACACTCCCGAAAAAGTCCCGTTCTGAGAAATCCTGAGGTTGCTACATTTTGCGACAAAAGTGCTGCGACAATCAACTTGCACTGCTAGAGGAATGTGTCCTAGAAAATTTCTACGTGAGCGCTTCGTCTTGGAGGAATTTGTTATCAATACGTGGCTGTGTTGTGTCGCCAGTGCGAAAAAACCGGCTGATGAGTCTGTCTCAACGATCCTAACGACCCAAAATACGTCTGTACATTCTTTAAAGAGTTTAATATAGCGAATGTCATCTGTATGAACTGAAATGTTCCGAATATACATTTGCAACTGGTCAGGTTATTTTTATTACAAGTTTTTTGTGTGTTGTTTTTCAGTGTTGATAATCTAGAGAAGTTTGCAAATGATTTCATTGCTGGATCGATCAAGCCATACGTAAAATCTGAACCAATTCCTGAGAAGAATGACGAGGGAGTCAAGGTAGATATTTAGATACAACATTAACCTGTGTTTTTTTATATAAGCAACCGCTTATAAGCAACCAAAATATTGAAGGCCTAAAACTTTAAGCAACCTATAGTACCACAGGAAAAAACCTAAGCAACATTTTGAATTTTAAATAATTTATATCACTGCAAGCAATCGAGGACTGATCAACATAGAAGCTATTTCCGTTCATTTATCGTCAGAACTCGCATATCATTGGAGTGGTATTCATTGACTACATTGTGTACGAAGACATTAATGGTATAGACATGGTAGTTCTTGACTGATGTTATTCATAGTATTCCTTTCCTGTATACTAGGTGTTTTTAGCGTTATATTGCACAAGGAGCTATATCAAAACTCCAAATTGTGCTGTTTTTCTAGTCTCTATACTATTCTTAGGGCAAAAATATACAGTTAAAGTTAAGCAACTACAAAGTAAATTTGGCTACTAAAAAGGTGGCCAAAGGTTGTCCAAAAATAAGCAACTTTTTTTAACTAGACGAGAGCGAAGTTGCTTATAAAAAAAACTGCGTGTAACAGATTGGGCATAGACCTTTGGGGAGGGGGGATTTCGCAGCACTTAAAAGTGTAATTTTTAGCTTTGCTGTATTTAACCAGTTGTATTCCAAAAACCTTGGTCGATTGCTTTAATGTGCAATTTCGTTTTATTCCAGGTTGTTGTTGGAGATTCATTCAAAGACATTGTTCTGGATGAAAGCAAAGATGTTCTCATTGAAATGTATGCACCATGGTGTGGTCATTGTAAATCATTAGAACCAAAGTACGCTGAACTAGGAGAGAAGGTAGATATCTACATTTGTTTCATACTTTGATCACACTTTGTTGAAGGTACTGTGGCATCATGCGCTAGTCAAGCTGGCTGTGGTGTCAGAAGCTTAACGAGGTCGGGGTTCGAGTCCCAACTAGGGTAGCGTCACAGCTAGGGTTGTGGTCTCAATTAGTTATCCTACTACTGAGATCCTAGCGACTGGCGATTGCTTAAGATGTTCTTGCCATTCAGTAGTTCTTGGATGTAGTTTAATTTAGAATTACGATACTGGGTTACGATACTGGGTTTTCAACTCAGTTTTAAATAAGGTTACGATACTGGGTTTTCAAATTCAGTGGAATCTGCCTGCATGTATTCGGATTCAACTGTCATCGGAGTCATGAACTACAAGCATACAGTCGTCTTAGCTGTCCAGCCTTCCATGCCATTTTCCAGTTAGCCTGTACTTTTGTTTGATAATGCTACTGGCAATAAAATAATATTGAAATCAAGGTGTCGTAATTAAGATCTTTTGTTGCAGCTGAAGGATGTCAAAGATATCGTCATTGCCAAAATGGATGCCACTGCCAATGATGCTCCTCCAAGCTTCTCTGTCACCGGGTAAGCATTTCTTCTCACTTAACTTTTCATCAAGTTACTTCCCCTGCTTGGGAGATTTATATTATAGGCTGGGCCTTTGTGTTAGATGGCAGAGTAAGACAAATGTGTTCTGTTGTCCTATGAATCAATATTTTTTTCTGAAGAAAGTTATTTCTGAAAAGAACAGATCTAGTCAACCCTTTTGAATGTAATGTCATAAATTTACAAGTCCCTCTCTCTAACAAGCCTCTCTGTCTAATAAGTCCACTGTCTCTCTGATAAGCCCCTCTCTCTTTAATGAAGCCCTCTCTCTAATACTCTCTAATAAGCCCCTCTCTCTATTTAAGACCTTTCTCTGATAAACGCCTTTCTCTAATAATTCCATCTCTCATTAATCCGTCTATAATAAGCTCTTCTGTCCCTATTAGAATATATCTGCCAAGAAGTATCCATATTTAACCCCAGTTTTCTCTTTTTAGCTTTCCAACGATCTACTGGGCACCAATGGGCAACAAGTCATCACCGAAGAAATATTCCGGGGGACGTGAAGTTTCTGATTTCATTGAATTCTTGAAGAAAGAATCGACAAATCCATTTGAGATCCCAGAAGAAAAACCCAAAAAGAAGAAGAAGAAGGCCAAGAAACAAGAACTTTAAATATTTAAAGAAAATGTCAAATATCTCGAAAAGACAGTAGTTGATATAAATTTATTGCACAAATATGAAAAATTGAAGATCTTTAGGAGAATAGAGACCGTTTTTGTACCTAAAGTACTTTTGGAGTAATGAAACCATGTTCGCAGAACTTGTCAATTGAAGAAATGTTTCTGAATTTAAGAGGATTGTTTTATCATGAATGTTTTTTCTTGATAGATTCTGCAAGTCATATTTTTTTTCTGATCTCAGATTATTCACTGTATTCTCGTGAATATACCATGAAAATAATAAACAGTAGAATGAAACCTGCTTTTTTTACTTTTTGTTTTCATGTCTCTGCGCAGAAAAAAACGATTAAACAATCGTTTATCAATCAATCGATTTATGAAGTTGAATATGATCCCGGGTATGATGAATTTTATCGAATAAGAACCAGTTTTTATTCCCGCCAACGGTTACTTCTGAGGACCATCGAAGCCCCATCGATAGATAAAGGTTTATTATAATCCTCATACTTTTTATAGCTTTATAATTCGATTTTAAGGACGTTTGGGACCCGATTTTCAAAACCTCGGTTTGGTGCGATTTTTTACCATTTTCCCTTCCTATGACCTTACCGTTTTGGCAAAAAGCGGTCGATTCTTTGGATCTATTTTGATCGATTTTATGCGCAAAAAAAGCATCTAATTAGCCAAATAAATGGGTAAAAAGCTTCTTTATAGCCTTATAGAGGTATTTTAGTCAGTTTGGGAAGATTTTGAAAACCCTCGAATTTGGGCGATTTTAGGCCATTTTGTCTTAGTTTATGGGTAAAAAGCATCTAATTAGCCCACTAAATGGGTAAAATGCTTCTTTATAGCCTTATAAAGGTATTTTAGTCGGTTTGGGAAGATTTTGAAAACCCTCGAATTTGGGCGATTTTTGGCCATTTTGCCTTAGTATAACCTTACCTTTTTGGCAAAAATCGGTCGTTTTTTGGGATTTATTTTGATCGATTTTATGGGTAAAAAAGCATCTAATTAGCCCAATAAATGGGTGAAAAGCTTCTTTATAGCCTTATAAAGGTATTTTAGTCGGTTTGGGAAGATTTTGAAAACCCTCGAATTTTGGCGACTTTTTGGCCATTTTGCCTTAGTATAACCTTACCTTATTGGCCAAAATCGGTCGTTTTTTGGGATTTATTTTGATCGATTTTATGGGTAAACAAGCATCTAATTAGCCCACTAAATGGGTAAAATGCTTCTTTATAGCCTTATAAAGGTATTTTAGTCGGTTTGGGAAGATTTTGAAAACCCTCGAATTTGGGCGATTTTTGGCCATTTTGCCTTAGTATAACCTTACCTTTTTGGCCAAAATCGGTCGTTTTTTGGGATTTATTTTGATCGATTTTATGGGTAAAAAAGCATCTAATTAGCCCAATAAATGGGTAAAAAGCTTCTTTATAGCCTTATAAAGGTATTTTAGTCGGTTTGGGAAGATTTTGAAAACCCTCGAATTTGGGCGATTTTTGGCCATTTTGCCTTAGTATAACCTTACCTTTTGGCCAAAATCGGTCGTTTTTGGGATTTATTTTGATCGATTTTATGGGTAAAAAAGCATCTAATTAGCCCAATAAATGGGTAAAAAGCTTCTTTATAGCCTTATAAAGGTATTTTAG
This sequence comes from Chrysaora quinquecirrha, assembly GCA_014526335.1. NCBI lineage: Eukaryota > Metazoa > Cnidaria > Scyphozoa > Semaeostomeae > Pelagiidae > Chrysaora > Chrysaora quinquecirrha. The sequence goes on along the minus strand of JACTAT010000063.1, from coordinate 1,794,066 downwards.
TCGGTTTGGGAAGATTTTGAAAACCCTCGAATTTGGGCGATTTTTGGCCATTTTGCCTTAGTATAACCTTACCTTTTGGCCAAAATCGGTCGTTTTTTGGGATTTATTTTGATCGATTTTATGGGTAAAAAAGCATCTAATTAGCCCAATAAATGGGTAAAAAGCTTCTTTATAGCCTTATAAAGGTATTTTAGTCGGTTTGGGAAGATTTTGAAAACCCTCGAATTTGGGCGATTTTTGGCCATTTTGCCTTAGTATAACCTTACCTTTTTGGCCAAAATCGGTCGTTTTTTGGGATTTATTTTGATCGATTTTATGGGTAAAAAAGCATCTAATTAGCCCAATAAATGGGTAAAAAGCTTCTTTATAGCCTTATAAAGGTATTTTAGTCGGTTTGGGAAGATTTTGAAAACCCTCGAATTTGGGCGATTTTTGGCCATTTTGCCTTAGTATAACCTTACCTTTTTGGCAAAAATCGGTCGTTTTTGGGATTTATTTTCATCAATTTTATGGGTAAAAAAGCATCTAATTAGCCAATAAATGGGTAAAAAGCTTCTTTATAGCCTTATAAAGGTATTTTAGTCGGTTTGGGAAGATTTTGAAAACCCTCGAATTTGGGCGATATTTGGCCATTTTGCCTTAGTATAACATTACCTTTTTAGCAAAATCGGTCGATTTTTTGGGATTTATTTTGATCAATTTTATGGGTAAAAAAGCATCTAATTAGCCCAATAAATGGGTGAAAAGCTTCTTTATAGCCTTATAAAGGTATTTTAGTCGGTTTGGGAAGATTTTGAAAACCCTCGAATTTGGGCGATTTTTGGCCATTTTGCCTTAGTATAACCTTACCTTTTTGGCCAAAATCGGTCGTTTTTGGGATTTATTTTGATCGATTTTATGGGTAAAAAAGCATCTAATTAGCCCAATAAATGGGTAAAAAGCTTCTTTATAGCCTTATAGAGGTATTTTAGTCAGTTTGGGAAGATTTTGAAAACCCTCGAATTTGGGCGATTTTAGGCCATTTTGTCTTAGTATAACCATACCTTTTTGGCAAAGTTGGTCGTTTTTTGGGATTTATTTTGATCGATTTTATGGGTTAAAAAGCATCTAATTAGCCAAATAAATGGGTAAAAAGCTTCTTTATAGCCTTATAAAGGTATTTTAGTCGGTTTGGGAAGATTTTGAAAACCCTCGAATTTGGGCGATTTTTGGCCATTTTGCCTTAGTATAACCTTACCTTTTTGGCCAAAATCGATCGTTTTTTGGGATTTATTTTGATCGATTTTGTGGGTAAAAAAGCATCTAATTAGCCCAATAAATGGGTAAAAAGCTTCTTTATAGCCTTATAAAGGTATTTTAGTCGGTTTGGGAAGATTTTGAAAACCCTCGAATTTGGGCAATTTTTGGCCATTTTGCCTTAGTATAACCTTACCTTTTTACCAAAATCGGTCGTTCTTTGGGATTTATTTTGATCGATTTCATTGGTAAAAAAGCATCTAATTAGCCCAATAAATGGGTAAAAAGTTTCTTTATAGCCTTATAAAGGTATTTTAGTCGGTTTGGGAAGATTTTGAAAACCCTCGAATTTGGGCGATTTTTGGCCATTTTGCCTTAGTATAACCTTACCTTTTTGGCCAAAATCGGTCGTTTTTTGGGATTTATTTTGATCGATTTTATGGGTAAAAAAGCATCTAATTAGCCCAATAAATGGGTAAAAAGCTTCTTTATAGCCTTATAAAGGTATTTTAGTCGGTTTGGGAAGATTTTGAAAACCCTCGAATTTGGGCAATTTTTGGCCATTTTGCCTTAGTATAACCTTACCTTTTTGGCCAAAATCGGTCGTTTTTTGGGATTTATTTTGATCGATTTTATGGGTAGAAAAGCATCTAATTAGCCCATTAAATGGGTAAAAAGCTTCTTTATAGCCTTATAAAGGTATTTTAGTCGGTTTGGGAAGATTTTGAAAACCCTCGAATTTGGGCAATTTTTGGCCATTTTGCCTTAGTATAACTTTACCTTTCTGGCCAAAATCGGTCGTTTTTTGGGATTTATTTTGATCGATTTTATGGGTAGAAAAGCATCTAATTAGCCTATTAAATGGGTAAAAAGATTCTTTATAGCCTTATAAAGGTATTTTAGTCGGTTTGGGAAGATTTTGAAAACCCTCGAAATTGGGCGATTTTTGGCCATTTTGCCTTAGTATAACCTTACCTTTTTGGCCAAAATCGGTCGTTTTTTGGGATTTATTTTGATCGATTTTATGGGTAGAAAAGCATCTAATTAGCCCATCAAATGGGTAAAAAGCTTCTTTATAGCCTTATAAAGGTATTTTAGTCGGTTTGGGAAGATTTTGAAAACCCTCGAATTTGGGCAATTTTTGGCCATTTTGCCTTAGTATAACCCTTCCTTTTTGGCCAAAATCGATCGTTTTTTGGGATTTATTTTGATCGATTTTATGGGTAAAAAAGCATCTAATTAGCACAATAAATGGGTAAAAAGCTTCTTTATAGCCTTATAAAGGTATTTTAGTCGGTTTGGGAAGATTTTGAAAACCCTCGAAGTTGGGTGATTTCTGACCATTTTGCCTTAGTATAACCTTACCTTTTTACCAAAATCGGTCGTTCTTTGGGATTTATTTTGATCGATTTCATTGGTAAAAAAGCATCTAATTAGCCCAATAAATCGGTAAAAAGTTTCTTTATAGCCTTATAAAGGTATTTTAGTCGGTTTGGGAAGATTTTGAAAACCCTCGAATTTGGGCGATTTTTGGCCATTTTGCCTTAGTATAACCTTACCTTTTTGGAAAAAATCGGTCGTTTTTTGGGATTTATTTTGATCGATTTTATGGGTAAAAAAGCATCTAATTAGCCCAATAAATGGGTAAAAAGCTTCTTTATAGCCTTATAAAGGTATTTTAGTCGGTTTGGGAAGATTTTGAAAACCCTCGAATTTGGGCAATATTTGGCCATTTTGCCTTAGTATAACCTTACCTTTTTGGCCAAAATCGGTCGTTTTTTGGGATTTATTTTGATCGATTTTATGGGTATAAAAGCATCTAATTAGCCCATTAAATGGGTAAAAAGCTTCTTTATAGCCTTATAAAGGTATTTTAGTCGGTTTGGGAAGATTTTGAAAACCCTCGAATTTGGGCAATTTTTGGCCATTTTGCCTTAGTATAACCTTACCTTTTTGGCCATTTTGCCTTAGTATAACCTTACCTTTTGGCCAAAATCGGTCATTTTTGGGATTTATTTTGATCGATTTTATGGGTAAAAAACATCTAATTAGCCCATTAAATGGGTAAAAGCTTCTTTATAGCCTTATAAAGGTATTTTAGTCGGTTTGGGAAGATTTTGAAAACCCTCGAATTTGGGCATTTTTGGCCATTTTGCCTTAGAATAACCTTACCTTTTGGCCAAAATCGGTCGTTTTTGGGGTTTATTTTGATCGATTTTATGGGTAAAAAACATCTAATTAGCCCATTAAATGGGTAAAAGCTTCTTTATAGCCTTATAAAGGTATTTTAGTCGGTTTGGGAAGATTTTGAAAACCCTCGAATTTGGGCGATTTTTGGCCATTTTGCCTTAGTATAACCTTACCTTTTGGCCAAAATCGGTCGTTTTTGGGATTTATTTTGATCGATTTTATGGGTAGAAAAGCATCTAATTAGCCTATTAAATGGGTAAAAAGCTTCTTTATAGCCTTATAAAGGTATTTTAGTCGGTTTGGGAAGATTTTGAAAACCCTCGAAATTGGGCGATTTTTGGCCATTTCGCCTTAGTATAACCTTACCTTTTTGGCCAAAATCGGTCGTTTTTTGGGATTTATTTTGATCGATTTTATGGGTAGAAAAGCATCTAATTAGCCCATCAAATGGGTAAAAAGCTTCTTTATAGCCTTATAAAGGTATTTTAGTCGGTTTGGGAAGATTTTGAAAACCCTCGAATTTGGGCAATTTTTGGCCATTTTGCCTTAGTATAACCTTACCTTTTTGGCCAAAATCGATCGTTTTTTGGGATTTATTTTGATCGATTTCATTGGTAAAAAAGCATCTAATTAGCCCAATAAATCGGTAAAAAGTTTCTTTATAGCCTTATAAAGGTATTTTAGTCGGTTTGGGAAGATTTTGAAAACCCTCGAATTTGGGCGATTTTTGGCCATTTTGCCTTAGTATAACCTTACCTTTTTACCAAAATCGGTCGTTCTTTGGGATTTATTTTGATCGATTTCATTGGTAAAAAAGCATCTAATTAGCCCAATAAATGGGTAAAAAGTTTCTTTATAGCCTTATAAAGGTATTTTAGTCGGTTTGAAAAGATTTTGAAAACCCTCGAATTTGGTCGATTTTTGGCCATTTTGCCTTAGTATAACCTTACCTTTTTGGCCAAAATCGGTCGTTTTTTGGGATTTATTTTGATCGATTTTATGGGTAGAAAAGCATCTAATTAGCCCATTAAATGGGTAAAAAGCTTCTTTATAGCCTTATAAAGGTATTTTAGTCGGTTTGGGAAGATTTTGAAAACCCTCGAATTTGGGCAATTTTTGGCCATTTTGCCTTAGTATAACCTTACCTTTTTGGCCAAAATCGGTCGTTTTTTGGGATTTATTTTGATCGATTTTATGGGTAGAAAAACATCTAATTAGCCCATTAAATGGGTAAAAAGCTTCTTTATAGCCTTATAAAGGTATTTTAGTCGGTTTGGGAAGATTTTGAAAACCCTCGAATTTGGGCGATTTTTGGCCATTTTGCCTTAGTATAACCTTACCTTTTTGGCCAAAATCGGTCGTTTTTTGGGATTTATTTTGATCGATTTTATGGGTAGAAAAGCATCTAATTAGCCTATTAAATGGGTAAAAAGCTTCTTTATAGCCTTATAAAGGTATTTTAGTCGGTTTGGGAAGATTTTGAAAACCCTCGAAATTGGGCGATTTTTGGCCATTTTGCCTTAGTATAACCTTACCTTTTTGGCCAAAATCGGTCGTTTTTTGGGATTTATTTTGATCGATTTTATGGGTAGAAAAGCATCTAATTAGCCCATTAAATGGGTAAAAAGCTTCTTTATAGCCTTATAAAGGTATTTTAGTCGGTTTGGGAAGATTTTGAAAACCCTCGAATTTGGGCAATTTTTGGCCATTTTGCCTTAGTATAACCTTACCTTTTTGGCCAAAATCGGTCGTTTTTTGGGATTTATTTTGATCGATTTTATGGGTAGAAAAGCATCTAATTAGCCCATTAAATGGGTAAAAGCTTCTTTATAGCCTTATAAAGGTATTTTAGTCGGTTTGGGAAGATTTTGAAAACCCTCGAATTTGGGCGATTTTTGGCCATTTTGCCTTAGTATAACCTTACCATTTTGGCCAAAATCGGTCGTTTTTTGGGATTTATTTTGATCGATTTTATGGGTAGAAAAGCATCTAATTAGCCCATTAAATGGGTAAAAAGCTTCTTTATAGCCTTATAAAGGTATTTTAGTCGGTTTGGGAAGATTTTGAAAACCCTCGAATTTGGGCGATTTTTGGCCATTTTGCCTTAGTATAACCTTACCATTTTGGCCAAAATCGGTCGTTTTTTGGGATTTATTTTGATCGATTTTATGGGTAGAAAAGCATCTAATTAGCCCATTAAATGGGTAAAAAGCTTCTTTATAGCCTTATAAAGGTATTTTAGTCGGTTTGGGAAGATTTTGAAAACCCTCGAATTTGGGCGATTTTTGGCCATTTTGCCTTAGTATAACCTTACCTTTTTGGCCAAAATCGGTCGTTTTTTGGGATCTATTTTGATCGATTTTATGGGTAAAAAAGCATCTAATTAGCCCATTAAATGGGTAAAAAGCTTCTTTATAGCCTTATAAAGGTATTTTAGTCGGTTTGGGAAGATTTTGAAAACCCTCGAATTTGGGCGATTTTTGGCCATTTCGCCTTAGTATAACCTTACCTTTTTGGCAAAATCGGTCGTTTTTTGGGATTTATTTTGATCAATTTTATGGGTAAAAAGGCATCTAATTAGCCCATTAAATGGGTAAAAAGCTTCTTTATGGCCTTCTAAAGGTATTTTAGTCGGTTTGGGAAGATTTTGAAAACCCTCGAATTTGGGCGATTTTTGGCCATTTTGCCTTAGTATAACCTTACCTTTTTGGCCAAAATCGGTCGTTTTTTGGGATTTATTTTGATCGATTTTATGGTTAAAAAAGCATCTAATTAGCCCATTAAATGGTTAAAAAGCTTCTTTATAGCCCTATAAATGTATTTTAGTCGGTTTGGGAAGATTTTGAAAACCTTCGAATTTTAGCGATTTTTGGCCATTTTGCCTTAGTATAACCTTACCTTTTTGGCCAAAATCGGTTGATTTTTTGGATTTATTTTGATCGATTTTATGGGTAAAAAAGCATTTCATTAGCCCAATGAATGGGTAAAAAGCTTCTTCATAGCCTTATAAAGGTATTTTTGTCGGTTTGGGAAGATTTTGAAAACCCTCGAATTTGGGCGATTTTTGGCCATTTTGCCTTAGTATAACCTTACCTTTTTGGCTACATGGGTCGTTTTTTGGGATTTATTTTGGTCGATTTTATGGGTAAAAAAGCATCTAATTAGCCCAATAAATGGGTAAAAAGCTTCTTTATAGCCTTATAAAAGTATTTTAGTCAGTTTGGGAAGATTTTGAAAACCCTCCAATTTGGGCGATTTTTGGCCATTTTGCCTTAGTATAACCTTACCTTTTTGGCTAAATGGTTCGTTTTTTGGGATTTATTTTGATCGATTTTATGGGTAAAAAAGCATCTAATTAGCCCAATAAATGGGTAAAAAGCTTCTTTATAGCCTTATAAAGGTATTTTAGTCAGTTTGGGAAGATTTTGAAAACCCTCTAATTTGGGCGATTTTTGGCCATTTTGCCTTAGTATAACCTTACCTTTTTGGCCCAAATCGGTCGATTTTTTGGATTTATTTTGATCAATTTTATGGGTAAAAAAGCATCTAATTAGCCCAATAAATGGGTAAAAAGCTTCTTGATAGCCTTAAAAAGGTATTTTAGTCGGTTTGGGAAGATTTTGAAAGCCGTCGAATTTTGGCGATTTCCCTTAGTATAACGTTACATTTTTGGCCAAATTGGTCGATTTCTTGGGTCTTTTTTCCTGTATAAAGGTATTGGAGCAGGTTTTCAAAATTCTTGATTATGGGTGATTTGCGAAGGTTTTCCTCAACTTTTTTTTGCTCTAAAATCCAGCTCGATGTCTTTCTTTAAATTTATAGACCAGAAACTTGAGTATTGCCTTATAATTGGATAGAAAACTTAGTCAGAACCTTAAAAAGCTATTTAAAATGTTTTTTGAAGTTGTTAGAAATCCTCCGTTTTTGCGAGTTTATTAGTTTTCCGATTCTGCATGTGTTAGCATATTTTGTTGTTGACCGATTTTGGAGTCTTACCTTTAGTAAGCATCGACGATTTGAACTTGTTTGGTAAATAGAAAAAAAAACGTTCATTTTGGTGCTGCTTCGAGCATCGAGGAAATTTTTTGATTATTAAGGTTATGTTTAAGGCGCCACAGTTTACTACCAAAGAACTGAATTTCTTATTCGTAAAATCATGTAATTTTTGATATATATAAAATAACATGTTACATAGCTGTTTATTAATAACTAGATAAAATAAGAGAAGCGTATATAGTTTTTAAATTATCTTGTTAATAACTAATATTACTTAGAAGTTAATATCAAAAAAATATAATTAATGAATTTTGTATTAAAATTTCAAGCGTATTAAATAAAGATCAGTACTTGCTGTCAAGTTTATGTGATGTGACTTGTTCTTTCAATATCTCCTCATCTGTGCTTCCCAGAGCAAGCCATAATGCCGTACATTTATCAAAGACATGTTTCCCATCAACACTGGTTAATTCTGCCGATGTATATATTTTTCTTCCTTCTATTTTAGTAACCCAAGCGTTACATCTAGCTGTTGTGTAAAGTGGTAGAAATCTAAAACGAGAAGAAATTTTTGTGAATTTTCATGAAAAAAGATTAGAGGGAGAGAAATGGGAGTAAATGGTGTATTAATTTAGTGAGGGGACAGGGGGAGGGTGATTGATAACCACAGCGTTGTTATAAGTTATAGACCCAACAAACAATGAGAAGAAAATGCTTCTTAACAATGATATGTGGGTTATCTGTAAAATCTCTCTAATCATTTGTCTTGGAGAAAACAGCCAAGAAGAACGCTAATAGCCAGCTACTATAAAATGGTAACTAATCAGGGATTGAATGGACGCTTGGATGACAGCCTGATTTCCAGATGGGGCTAATAGGAAAAATCTCATGGTTGATAAATATATGACAGAATTTGCAGGAAAATGTCTTAACTATGCAGCACGAAATATATGCAATGAGTGAAATTGGGGCAAAATTTGTAAGCTATCTAGACTAGGTTGTCTGAAAAAACAATAATCGTTATATGCAACAGGGTTAATTTGTGTAAAAATGATAATTCCAGCACTGATGGGTTAGACAAGAAAAATCTGGTAACTTGTCTGAATCACAAATAATATAAAACTGTTAATCCAAGCTTATGTAGACATTTTGTAAGTCAGGACTAGAGTTGCAGACTGCTCATCATAACTAATTTCTTGCAACTGACCTGTCGATATAAGTGCTCTGTCAACTAGTCCTTTTAGACAGCAACTATAGCTGGCCCACAGTTCTAGATTGTTGGGCATGTTCTACTTCTGCAATTAGTTGATAACTGATCCCTGTCAGTTGCAGTCGACATGAGCACTCTTGCGACCGCGATCAACTGTATCCTATAAGATCTGACTCGTTGTAGACATGTTGATACAAGCCAGCAGTTACAACTAGTTGTTGTTAGTTCTATATCCTATCGTAGGTTAAAATAAGGCCGGCTTCAGAGAGTGACTTTCTAGTCAGTAAATAGAATAAAAACCAGGAAATAAAAAACTTGATCTTACCCATGAAAGTCAACATTTAAATTCACAGTTGCATTTATATCCTAAATTGTAGACAAGTACTCCAGTCACTGAATCAAAAACTGTTGCTATGGCTCCACCATGTACAGCTCTAGCAATAAAAAGCAAAACATGTTAAGTATATTTGAGCAGTACAAAACTTCATTTTGGGCATACTTAAAGCTTTTTTTCGTCTGACACTCCTCAGAGTATGAATGTCAGAAACAGACCGAAACAATAAACTAAGGCGGGATTTATACCCAGATAAGGCTCGAAATGCACCAATCAGAAAGAGAAGCAGAAATGGCATTGTGTTTTGAACACCAATCAGCTTGGGGGATTCAGCAAGATGACCAATAGAAAATTAATTGAAGAGTCCAAGTGAGAAAATAAACTCTTTCTGTCTACAAAGAACCGATTTGGTGTTTAAAACACAATGCCAATTTCGGCTTCTCTTTCTGACTGGTGAATTTTGACATAAATGTGTATAAATTGGGTATAAATTTGTCTGTTTTTGGTGTTCATACTCTAGAGAGTATAGACGAAAAGACAAAAACAGTTGTTAGGTATGGCCGAAATTTTTCCCTGTTCATCACAATTTTAGAATATTTTTTATGAAGTCGCAAATAACAAGTAAAGAAAAGAAACAGCACCAATTTAGGGTGCCAAAAGGTTTTATAGTGTTGACATTGTTAAAGCAAATACAAGGCTGCAATCTTCTTTTGTTAGCCAATTTTTTGACGACAATATTTTGCACAGGATTGTAGCTTGATCATAAATCTTACCCTTTTGGTCCCTGCAACCAAGGCCCAAATTGTATGACAGCTCTGGCACATTTCTCTTCTCTGTTTAAAAATAAAGCATATTCAAACTGTTTTCCAGGGTCATTAATAGCCCTTACAAAAAGTCTTTCGTTTCTTGTAAAGTTTTGAAATGATTTTATCTTTTCCCACTTGCCATCTTTACAGAGATCCATGTATTCATTGTAAACCTGGAGTGATTTTTCTGACCAAGCATCATTAGGTAAACTGGCTTCTGTAACAATGTGTTTATCATCAGATTTTTGGCCTTTTTGCCTGCAGCTGAGGACATTTGACGTCTTATACACTCAGGCTAGAAAAAGGATAGTTGTATTAGACATTATCATGTCAGTTGGGTTGGACTCTGTTAATACAATGCTGCTTTAGGTGTTGTGGCTGAGCAGTCAAGGTGCCTGTCTATTGATAGCAAGGTTAATAGTTTTTGAGTTGTACAAAGCTTTAGAATTGTGATAAACAGTGGAAACATTTTTGGGCATACTTAAAAGCTCTATTCGTCTGACAAGTCTCAGAGTATGAACGTCAGAAACAGACCAAAACAATAAACCACAAGGTTGTGGGTTTGA